>CM075979.1:32198181-32213181 GCA_038087875.1 Malacoraja senta
CGAAAGGATCTGCAGGAAATGCTGCCTCAAGAAGGCAGCTAACATCATGAAAGACCCGCCTCACTATGCCCATATTCTCATCTCTCTGCTACCATCACGAAGAAGATACAGGAGCCTGAGAACCGTTACCCCCAGGCTCATGAACAGCATCTTCCCATCAAATACCCCCCGGCTCTTGGATCACCCTGCACTATCCTAACCCCAACACTACCTCAGCACCAAACTGCTATGGACTTTGCTCTACCAAGGTTGCACTACAAACTTTGGCTTGCACTATTATGGTCTAGTTTACCAGAATACTGATAATTTATTGTATATTTGTTCTGCTGTTACATTTAATGTGCTTGTTAAGCTGCAGCAAGTACGTATTTCATTGCTTCAGTCTTGATTCTTGACTTAACAGTTTGAAATGGCAGATAAAGGCAGAGGCCAAACTGATTGCCACATATATGGGAATCATTTCAGGATATGTAATCAGACTAATTCAGACTGGCTGTTTTCATCCAACAATGTGTCGAGGATACTTCAAAAAGAAATCGGGATGGTGAAGAGGTGACATGAAATAACAATGTCAGACAAGATTACAGAAAATCCCAAAGCATTATGTTAGTATATTAAGGGCGAGGATAACTAGGGAAAAAGTAAAACTCATTAGAGAACAGAGGTTATTTGTGCAGGGGGTGGCAGAGGAGGGGAGCAGTGAGAGAGGGTCTTGCAGAACTCCCTTTGGAGAGAGGAAGAGAATTTCTTCAACATAGGCTTATCTTGAGATTTTGCAGTGGAGTAAGCCAAAATGTAGAAACAAAGAACTGCAGATGCTGGTTTAGAAAGACACAAAGTGCTGGAGTAACTCAGTGGGACAGGCAGCATCTCTGAAGATAAAGGACAGGTGATGTTTTGGGTCGGGACCCTTCCCCAGACTGGAAGTAGTCTTTGGCATAAACCAGGAACTGCAGTTCTTTGTTTATATACAGGCGGATCATAGTGTTCTGTTCTTGAGGTGGTATTAGGGTTGTACAAGTTGGTGCAAGAACCTGATAGTTGGAGAAAAGAAGCTGATCCTGAACCTGATGCGGGACTTCAGGCTTCTGTTCCTCCTGCCTAATGGTAGCATTGAGAAGCTTGGTATGGGTGGTGGGGATTTTGCTGATAGATGCTGCCTTCTCGAGGCAGCAGCTCCTGTAGATGCTTTTTATGGAGAGGACAACAATGCCCATGAAAGACTGGGCTAGGTCCACCACTCTTGTGTTCCTGCGCATTGGAATTACCGTACAAGGCCACGATGTAACCAGTCAGCATACTTCCTACAGTATATGTGTAGCAGTTTGTAGAATATTCAGACGCAAACCAAATCTCTTTAAGCTTCTAAGAACGTAGAGATGCAGGCATGTGTTCTTCATGATTACCACTTGAGTAACCTGATGTCCACCTGGGAATCTCCTCACATGTCAGATCATTGAGTCATAGAGTAATACAGTATGAAACAGGCGCTTCGGCCCAACAAGTCCATGCTGACCAAACGCGCATCCACCATCCTCTATGTGAATAAGTTACCCCTCGGGCTTCTTTTACATATTTCCTCACTCACCTGAAACCATAGGTGGCCCAGAGGCGGAGCTGGTAGAGCTGCTGCCTCACAGCGCCAGATACCTGGGTTTGATGCTGACCTCAGTGGTGAAGTTTACATGTTGTCTGTGTAAATGCGTGAGATTCCTCCGAGTGCTCCGTTTCCTCCCACATCCCAAAGTCCTACGGGTTTGTAGGTTAATTGGCCTCTGCAAAAGTGCCCTTAGTATGTAGGGAGTGGGTGAGAAAGTGAGATAATATAGAACAAGCATGAACGGCTGATCAATGGTCTACATAGACTCAGTGGGTTGAAGGGCCTGTTTCCATGCTCTATCTGCAAACTGAACTATCCTCTTTTGATTCCTCTTCTCTGGAAAAATGTCCATCTAAATCTGCCGTGGATGGGCTTGAAATAGTGTCGGGTTTTGGGATCTCACATAAAGATATCCAAATGGAAGTCTTGTACGAAACAAATAAAATGCACATTTCTGTATTTGGTTGTGCACCGATCAATGTTAAGAAATGCAGAGTAAGCCTGCCCTACTCCTAACGTAAGCTCAATGGCACTTGATAACAAAGCAGGAAAAAAAATTCTGTTCTCCTGCAGTGACATCATTTGGCTTAATGGGGAGAACATTTAGAAACATTATTTCATGATTAGTTCCTGCAGTGGCACAAATGGAATAGTCTAAATTTGTAAGCAATTGTTTGTATCTTGTGTATGATTGTTCACAAGTGAGAGCCTGCGTATGATGAATGCTCATCGCTTGGAAGAACTGTTGCTTGATAATAGATGTTATGTAAAGCTGAAATTAAAATCAGAAACTGGATATGCGGCAGTAGAGAAGCCTTTGTGGAGGGAGAAACAAAGTGAGCAGAAGATGGACACAAAATGCTGGAGTGACTGGAGAAACGTGAAGCTCACCGTTTGACCTGTTTTTACAAAATGTTAAATGGTCAGCTCGACATAGATTACAAAACCTACACCTAACCCAAACCAATTAGGAGCAGACGAGGGCATTCGATCCAATTTGAGATACCAGCTACCAAGACAGATGTGTACAGCAATTCTTTCTTCCCCCGCACAATTAAAGCATGAAATAATCTTCACCCTACCATAGTTACCCAAGTAGATGCAACTAAATTTAAGGTAGCTTTCTTTCTTCCCAAAAACCCTTTCTGGCTTAAGTCCTCCCTCCACGACCTCCAGTTTAAATTCCATTTGGAATATTTTGGAGGACCAAGAAACCAAGACTCAGCGGGTCAGGCAGCATCTCTGGAGAAAAGCAATAGGTGGCTGAAGAATTCCGAAAAAGGGTTCCGACCCGAAACATCACCTATTCCTTTTTGCCAGAGATGCTGCCTGACCCGATGAGTTACTCCAGCAATTTGTGTCTATCTTTTGTATGAACCAGCATCTCCTGTTCCTTCCTGCACAACTGAGTTATCATTTCAGGCCTTTCCTCAAAACATCTAAATGTGAGGAAACAATTGTTGCTATAACCTTCAGAAGGGGTGGTGGGGATGAGATGGAGAGCAAAACTGGCCAGGTGACATGGTTACGAGGAGCTGCGTTGGAGTTGACTCCACTGGAATTGTGCAAGGGAGCAAAAGCAGTCATAAATAATTTAATTTGCACCTCCACCTTCATGTATTCCATTTGTTCATAAGGCCATAAGGGATGGGAGCAAAATTAGATCATTCGGCCCATCAAGTCTACTCTGTCATTCAATCATGGCTGATCTATCTCTCCCTCCTAATACCATTCTCCTGCCTTCTCCCCATGATCCCTGACACCCGTACTAATCAAGAATCTATTTACCTCTGCCTGAAAAATATTCCTGCCTTAAATAATTGATGGCTGAGAAATTCCGACGGTCAGCAGTTGCAAATGGAAGCTCCAGCATTTAGCCACTTAAGCAGCAGTAAGTCTGGACCTCTGCTTGTGCTGTCCCAGGCAGCGGTCAGTGTTGGAGACACACGAGACTGCAGATGCTGGAATCTGGAGCAAAATGCAACCTACCGGGGGAACTCAGCAGGTAGAGGGGCATTTGTGAGGAAAAGGGTGGGTGGGGAAGGGACGGGAGGAGGGTGGGGGAATTGTGAAAGGAGATCTGATGTGGGATCTCGACCGGAAACATTGACAATTGCTGCCTTCCCTTCCACACGCCAAAGATACAGCTTGACCCTGAGTTCCACCAGCAGAAAGATTTGTGCCCCAGAGCACGGTGTTGCTGAAATTTCCCAGCATCACACTGAGAAACCTGCCTCTGGGGTTGACATCACTTCAAGTGTTTAGCTGACTGGCCTTAATCTACATTGATTATAAATACACTCAAGGATTTTTTAATATCCCATTAGGTTATTAAATTATATTTTCATTTCTGATGCATTGCATTCCATTCCAGTTGAAGAGGCCAGTGGGGAGGAGGGTTGTGGGGGAGAGCACCCAATCACTGCCAAGACCATCATTCAATGTGCACCATAACACTGGAATATCCAGCTTTTTAATTTTTCCTTTTTGCACTCACCCTACAAAATTAAAGCAGTGGCACATGGAAAACGCGAGGAAAATAAAAGGTCTTCGAATAAAGAAAGACTCAGCAAGTCTGTAGGTTCTGTGATTTGTGTGCTTTGACCAATAAATAAAAGCTGCTGGTAATTAGGATGCTGGCTCTCCACCACTGTGAAATATGGACTAAACACAGGAATGATGCCTTTCTTTAACGGCGTGATAGATGCCTTGGATCACAAAGGCAAGCACATTGCATTAGTCGGCAGGGAGCAGGCAAGATCCTTTCCTTCGCTGCCTTGAGAGGGAACTAAAAGGCCAATGACCAGGTGGAAAGCAGGGTTATTGAAAGGTTTAATGCTAACTGCGTAGGATTTATCATCACATTGGCAGCATCAACCGCACATATCGCAGGAAAGTGATAGAACACAAAGTGATGAAGCAACACAGCAGGTCAGGCAGCATCTCTGGAGAAAAAGGAACATGCGACGTTTCGAGAAGGAACCCTTCTTCCTGCACAGAGGAAAGTGATGTTGCTCAATCCAGTTATGAGGGTGACGGTACCCGGACAGGACATCGAAGGACGAGAAGCCGAAGCCAAGAAGTGGAAGCCAAGATACCGAACGGACACGACGCCGAAATGCCAAGATACTGAACAGACACGACGCCAAAAAGCCAAGATACCGAACGGGTACGACGCCGAAAGGATACAAACCCGAACGGACACGAGGCCGAAAGGATACGAAGTCGAATGGACACCACGCCAAACGGACAAGACGCAGAACGGACATGACGTCGAAAAGCCGCTGAATGGACATGACGTCTCCGGGGACGGGAATTGTCTGAGACCTTGTCAGCGATTGGTCCAGACCCCCGCATCCATCACATCACTGGCCGGGGGGTACATGGGAGGGTGGGAGGAAGCTTGAGCTTGTGTTTGTAAAATAGTGGCAGTGACTCCAAGCTGCTGCGATTGCCACAGAGGCAATGATGTGCATCACTGGCCGGGGGAGACGGGAGGGTGGGGGCTAGCTTGAGCTTGCATTTGTAAAATGGTGGCAGTGACTCCAAGCTGCTGCGATTGCCACAGAGGCTTTTCGACGCCATGTTCGTTCCCCGTCAGATTTTAAGCCGAAAAACAATCTGACGCCTAACAGACATGAAGCCGAAATGATAAATAGGTATGAAACACTTTTAAAAATCTATATCTGCTGCAGGAATACACAAACAAATTTATTATTTAACAATTTTAAAATGTAACAAGGCACAACAATTTAACTATTTTAAATTGTAACAAGGTGCAACAATTTAACTATTTACGAACATGACATTGAAAAGCCTCTGTGGAAATCGCAGCAGCTTGGAGTCACTGCCACCATTTTACAAACGCAAGCTCAAGCTCCCTCCCACCCTCCCGTCTCTCCCCCCCCCCCCGGCCAGTGATGTGATGGACGCGGGGGTCTGGACCAATCGCTGACAAGGTCTCAAATAAATCCCATCCCCGGAGACGTCATGTCCGTTCGGCGGCTTTTCGACGTCATGTTCGTTCTGCGTCTTGTCCTTTCGGCGTGGAGTCCATTCGGCTTCGTATCCTGTCGGCGTGGTGTCCGTTCGGGTTCGTATCCTGTCGGCGTGGTGTCCGCTCGGTATCTTGGCTTTTCGGCATGATGTTCGTTCGGCTTCCACTTCTTGACTTCGGCTTCTCGTCCTTCGGCGTCCTGTCCGCACACGCTTCAACTCACCTTTGGCATAATCACTCTGAAACTCCCTTTGAATAAAGTACATGGGATCACAGTCAATAACTCAAAGAATACTGCTTGGCCATATCTGCAGAATAACTGAACAAACTCAAACAAAAACTCTGGTTAACACCAGGCAACCTCACCTCATATATATTTACAGTATTTTTTCAGTCAAACAGAGTGACTATGATTGTTCACCTTGAGTATTCTCGTTTACTATCAGATGTCTTACTCTAAATTCGACACTAACATTGAATAAAGAATGCAGACCCCAATTAACGATTCCAACTGGGCTACTAACACTGATATCAAGAGCATTACAATGCAGTTCTTTCAAAAAATATAATCTTGCACAATAACACGGGGTTGTTGTTCAAGTAGATGGCTTGATTAGCGTCCAATCTTAATCAGTGTCCAGCCCAAAGCCATCACCTCCACATCCAACAAAAGGAGTAGAAAATATGGAAAATTATAGCTTGTGAACTCATGATGATCACCACTCTCTCCCCAACATTATGCTTGCGACATGTGGGGATGTGGATGTAGGGTTGGTCAACCTGCACACCTTTGGAATGTGATAGGAAACCAGGGCCCCAGGAAGAAACTCATGTAGTCTCAATGAAAATGTGCAAACTCCATGTGGAGAACACTCAAGAACAGGACTGAACCAGGACGTTGGTGCTGTGGCGCAGCAGTTCAAGGATTCAATGATTCAATGATATTTTATTTTCACATCTAGGTACTGGAAAATACTTTGTTTTGAATAAAACCCGTTAAAATTATACAGCACATCTCACCTAGGCTGTACACAAGAGTCGCCACGTTTCTGGTGCCGGCCAAGTTACATAAGTTCACTGAACAGTTCTCCAAACTGTGCCAGTGAGCCTCTCCTTAATGCTTAGGCCAAGCGTTCAACCAATGACCACTATACGATACACTGAAGTAAAATGAAACACTTCAACAAGTCATGAATAGGTAGTCATTCATGACTATGAATCTGTACAGGAAATAGAACAGGAAGGAAAATGACCACAGAATGATAACGTTTAATAATATAGGAGACTGAAATATCCAATACTCGCAGTCATATATATAATTTTAATTGTGTTATACTTAACAGTCTTACAAACAAATAAGGAAGATGGAGGGCACAGATCAGTGGAAGATGATAATAAAAGAAGCAATGGTAGGCATGCAGAATAACTTGACTCCTGAAGCAACATACTCAGACTGAGCAAATGTGTTCCTAAATTACTTTGTAGAACAATTGCAAGTGATGGAAAGGACAATTATTGTTACAAATGCTGATGGAATGGAGAAGGGGGTCCACTAGGGTGAAAACAATGATTTTTCAGAATGGTTTCCATGGATGATGAGAAGCTAAGGACAAACTGAGGGCGTCTCAGCAGCTGCAGATGAAACAATTAGTAATTTGTTCAGTACTACAACAGCAAGAGGGCAATCCAAAAAGAGCTGAAATGCAAATGTTCAAAATGAGGAATAAATAATAAATATCCCGAATGACTGCAATCTTCAAGCATAAGAAACACCCTCTCTCCAAATAAAGATATCACAATTACAGTATAATCAGGGATTTCCACATATTTCAAATGAGAGCCCAGGGCAGGCCAATCAAATCCAAAATAGTGGAATCAGTAGAAAGGTTGAAGAGGCTTTGTATTACAATAACCTAGTTAGCGGCAATCAGCATGGATTGTGCAAGGTTTTAGCAAGGATCAAGAGGGTGGTGGCTATTTGGAATGAGCTGTCAGAGGAGGTCGTTGAGGCAGATACTATAAGGGCATTTAAACGACACTTGGACAGATGCATGGATAAGAAAGATTTAGAGGGATATGGGCCAAATGTAGGCAAATGAGGCTTGTTTGGATGGGGCATCTTGGTCAGCATGGGAAGTTGGGCCAAAGATCCTGTTTTTGTGCTGTATGACTATGACTAACATCTTCTGTGTGACTTCTTTGAAGTGAAAATTGGGCGGGGCTGCATAGGTTATAAGTGGGCTACAAGAACTTCCAAAATCCACACATAAATCCACACTTAATTAACAGAGGCAAGGGGATTCAAATGTGTCTTAGGACTGAAAAGGTTTACCTTCCATCCCATCTCCAACCTCCTTATTCTTAACCCCGTCTTCAAATATGGAGATCTCGGTTTGCCTTTCACGTGACTCTCAGTCTGAAAAAGGGTCTCAACCCGAAACGTCACCCATTCCTTCTCTCCAGAGATGCTGCCTGCCCCACTGAGTTACCATCTTTTGGGTCTATGCTCGGTTTAAACCAGCATCTGCAGTTCCTTCCTACACAGAGATCTCCCAAGTTTAATCCATTTACACTGGAGCATCATGTCTATGAGAGGCCACCTATCTGAAATGTTATTTCTGATTCTTTCTCTACGGGCACTACTGACCCGCTGATATGAGAAAGAAAACAATTCTATGGAGAAACATTGCTGATGATCTGTACCTCACTGACATCATGAGTCAATCAAGGTTTTCAAATGGGAACTGGATAGGGAAAATAGAATTTACAGTGCTATGTGAAAGAGAGAGGGCTTTGTATTGACTGGCTTACTCTGTCCTCCTTCTGTGTCAGTCCAACATTTGAGGAATATGCAGAAAGGAGCAAAAAATGTCGTATGAAGGGTCAAAAGGGGCCACTGAATGGCTTTAGTGAGAGATTAAAGAAAATCCCAAAGCTTTCTAATCGAGTGGTAGCGCCATCGAGTGTGGCAGCCTTGCCTGCAGCTGTCCGTCCTTTCATCGAGTGTGGCAACCTCGCCTGCAGCTGTCCGTCCTTTCATCCTTTTTTTACATTTTTAGTCTGTCAAAAAGTTTTGTTTTGTTGGTCTTTTAGTCTTTTTATGTGGGGGATGGGGGGGAGGGGGAAACTGTTTTTCTCAGTCACTACCTGGTCGAGGATGCGTCTCTCCTCCGAGCCGCATCTTCGCCCCCTCCTCGTGGCCTACCATCTGGATTGACCCGGCCTTTCCTGCCGGAGACCGGCCAGAGCTTCAGCTTCAGCAGCGGCGCAGCACTGAGGTACCATCGCGGAGCGGGCGATGCCTTACCGGGGTCGCCATGTTGGAGCTGCGGAGTGCTGGGACTGCCGACTTTAACATCGTGGAGCTGTGGTCTGCGGAGTTTCCAGCCGCGGGCGGTGCTGACTTTAACATCCCGGAGCCCTGGGATCTTTCGCCGAGGATCGTCGTGTTGGAGCTCCCCCCAGCTCGGCCTGTGGAAGCGGCTGATTCGGAACTCCAAGCCGCTGAGAGAGTTCCATCATCCGGCGAGAGGGCCTGAAACATTGGGCCGCTGTTGCGGCGATTGCGGAGGCCTCAATAGGCCCCCACCACGGGTGAACAAGAGGAGAGGACTGAACTTTGTTGACTTCCCTCACAGTGGGAAACGTTGATTCCTCTGTGGGGGGATGTTTTTATGTATAATGTTAAATTCTATAGTGTTGTGTTTATCTTATTTGTGTGCTGCAAGGTAACTCAAATTTCACTGCACCAATTGGTGTATGTGACAATAAATGTCCTTTGTCCTTTGTCCTACATTTAAAAATACATTAAAGCTCAAGAATAAAGAAGGGGATTTGTGCTTGGAGTTTGGAGATGTAGGCAAGGTACTAAACAAATACTTTGCACCTGTTTTCACCAAGGAGAAGGATATGGAGTACAGTGAGATCAATGTGGAAAAAATTATGGAGTCCAAGAGATTCGGTATTTTTAAAGTGGAGATTGATAGGATCTTGAGGGCATCAAAGGTATGGAGAGAAGCAGGAGAACAGGGTTGAGATGGAAAAATAGATTAGCCTTGATCAAATAGCAGAGCAGACTCGATGGGCCGAATGGCCTAAGTCCACTCCTAATGCCATGATCTTATAGTCAGTCTGCTACACAAGGCATATTGGTATTCCTGACATTACACAATCTATTCCAAGCTTAGTCATGGTAAGGGATTACCAGCCTGACAGAGGATAGGTTTTAAGACAGAAAACCTCTCGGAAGAAGGGGCATACATAGGGTGGATGGCCACAATCTGTTCCCCACGGTACAGATGTCTAAAACTGAAGGGCATAGGTGTTACGTAATAGGGGCAAGAATTAAGAGGGACGGGTGGGGCAATATTTTTACATAGATGGCGGTGGATAAATGGAACGAGTTGCCAGAGGAAGCAGTAGAAGCGGATCCAATTACAACATTGAAAAGACACTTTGTCAGCTCCATGGATAAGAAACATTAAGAGGGATGTGGTCAGACTCAGACAAGAGGAACACATTTGGTGTGGCACAGATGCGTTAGGCCAATCGGCTTGTTTCCACGCTGCATATCTCTGTGCCTCTATAACTTTAAGGAATGCACCTTCACAACAGGGAATCTCTGACCCATGACGGCTCAAAGCGGGGAAGACTGGCTAGATTATGAAATGGCAGGTTCTTGTCAGACGGGTTGCAGAAGGGGAGAACACAGCATGAGTTGCCTCCAAGCTCAGTGCACAATTTACTTAAACAACCCACATTCAGAAAAGATGCATGGTTTTCGAATTTGAAACAAGAATAAAACTAGGAGGAGTAATGTAATCAGAAAAGTTTGCTCAGAAATCAGAAATTAAGTGTACTAAAACAAGAGTGTCGAGTTAATTTTAAGCCCCCCAAAAAATGCATTGAATTGTTTTGTAATGATCAGGCTTGTTCATGTGAATGCTACTCCTGCCAAGGGATACAGAACCACGGGTCACAAGCCTATGTTTAATTACACATGAAGATCCACAGTAAAGTGTTGCTGCATCCTACGCCCTCGTTCCATTGACACAGACTTTTATGTGCACATCCTGTGCTGAGGGAGCATTAGTCATGGTACTGCTCCCAAGAGTACACAGTAATCGAGTGATGTCAGAGTTTCCACATCGTTCCTAAACCCAAACAAAATTAAACTGAAAGAGTAGACAAGGGGAATCGAGAACCAGAGGGCATAGGTTTATTGTGAGGGGGGAAAGGTTTTATAGGAATCTGAGGGGTAACCTTTTCACACAAAGGGTGGTGGGTGTATGGAACGAGCTGCTGGAGGAAGTAGTTGAGGCAGGAACTATTGCAACATTTAAAATGCAATTAGACAGGAACATGGCCAGGACAGGTTTAGAGGGATATGGGCCAAATGCAGGCAAGTGAGACTAGTGTGGATGGGACATGTTGTTTGGTGTGGGCATGTTGGGCTGAAGGGCCTGTTCCAATCCTGTATCACTCTATGACACTTAAACCCTATGACAGCTCTGATGAACAGTCAGCCATATAAAATGTTAGCTCTTGTTCTCTCTCCACATATCCTGTCTAACCCGAGTATTTCCCATATTTTTTACTTTTATTTCAGAGTTCTAGCACCTGCAATATTTTGTTTTCAGATGACCTAATTTTGCACACCCATCTAGCAATTTAGCCATAGTCACAGAGACACATCACCACATGCAAATCTCTACTCTCCCTCCCATGCAAGAGAAACTACTTGCATCCAGCATCTTCAGAGAACAAAATGGCAGGGGACAGCAAACCATTCCCGCCAGCTAAGTTACATTGAGGAGAGGTTGCTGGTGATCATGGCTTCAACCATCACTCAACTAATAGAAAGGATCAAGGGCTATTTTGATGCAATCATAAAGAAAGCCCATCAATGCCTCTACTCCCTTAGAAGACTGAGGAGATTCAGCATGTCGACGAATACTCTCTTGAACTATACAGGTGCACAGCAGAGAGCATATTAACTGGTGGCATCACGGCCTGGTTCGGCAACTCGAACACCCAGGAACCAAAAAGATTGCAAAAGGTGATTTTCTCCACCATCGAAGGGATCTACAGGAGTCGCTGCCTCAAAAAGGCACCCAGCATCATCAGAGACCCACACCACCCTGGCCACATTCTTATTTCATTCCTGCGATCGGGGAGAAGGTATGGGAGCCTGAAAACTGTAAAGTCCAGGTTCAGAAGCAGCTTATTCGTTGCAACCATCAGGCTATTATACACTACAACCAGCAAATAAGCTCTCAACAACATAGAAACGGGGGTTGTTTAAGAAGGAACTGCAGATGCTGGAAAATAAAAGGTAGACAAAAATGCTGGAGAAACTCAGCGGGTGAGGCAGCATCTATGGAACGAAGGAAATAGGCAACGTTTCGAGTCGAAAGAAGGGTCTGAAGAAGGGTATTGACCCAAAATGTTGCCTATTTCCTTCGCTCCATAGATGCTGCCTCACCCTCTGAGTTTCTCCAGCATTTTGTCTAGCATAGACATGGGGGTACTGTTTTTGTCTTTACACTATTATCTATAATGTATATATAATGGACTTGTTTGTTGTTCATTGTAGTGTCTACAGAACACTATCTGTTGTGCTGCTGCAAGTAAGAATTTCATTGTTCCGTTTTGGGACAGAAGAAAAATTAAACACTCTTGACTCATGACTCTTGATTTTACAGCCAATGTCTCCACTGGTCGATAATGTGTGACTAGGCTAATGCAGACTGTGGCCATGAGGCAGTTTTTGTGTCAGCACCTAAAGAATGAAGATAGACACAAAAAGCTGGATTTACTCAGCATCTTTTCGGGTCGAGGCCCTTCTTCAGACTTCAGACTAGTCTGAAGAAGGGTCTCGACCTGAAATGTCACCTATTCCTTCTCGCCAGAGATGCTGCCTGTCCCGCTGAGTTACTCCTGCTTTTTGTGTCTATCTTCGGTTTAAACCAGCATCTGCAGTTCCTTCCTACACCTGAAGAATGAAGTTACATGTCCGTGCTACTCTGGAAGGTGGCATTAGGTGGATGAGCAGGCATATTAAGATGCCGTGGTATGTCCGGGGGCATGGTTAAAGCTGGAGCCCAGCTTCTCCAACACAGAAATAGAGGGCAGCACAACAGCAGATCCTAAACTAAGATCCAATAATGTTTTAGTGTCTAATGCCTAATGTTCTGGCTTCAATGTAGCATAGAGAAAAGCACCCAATATAACTGCTGCCATACAAGGTCAAAGTGTGGCCTTGAAGCTGATTTAGACCAGTGAACATTGAACAGGACATCACAGGAACAGGCTGTCCGGCCCACAATGTTTATGCTGAACATGATGCCAAGCTGAACTGATCCCCTCGGCCTGTACATGATCCATATCCCTCTATTCCATGCACTTCAACATCCCTATCTAAAAGCCTCTTAAACACCACTATTGTATCTGCCTCCACCACCACTCCTGGCAAAGCATTTCATGCCCCCCACTACTCCGTGCAAAACACTTGCACATCACCATTAAACTTTCCCCCTCTCACCTTATAGCTGTGGCCTCTAGCATTGGATATTTTCACCCTGGGAAAAAGGTTCTGAATGTCTACCCTATCTATGCCTCTCATAATTTTATATAGCTCTATCAAGTCTCCCCTCAACCACCAACGTTCCGGAGACACCATGCAGGTTTGGACAGCTCCAACTAGGTTCTGGTACAGACCTGAATGGCTTTAATGGCATCATGGCACTTCAGCAGCATGACCCAACAGATTACTAGGATTTCCGAAGCCTAGGAGTGTTGTGCGGCCCTCAGATGTCATCTGGTGTTCAGTGTTAGGGTCATACAACTACCGCTGCCACTCCGACATTTCCCGTGCCATTACAGCTCATGGTGAGGCAGTGCAGCCCAAGATGAGCAGCTTGCAGTCTCCCTTCATAGACACAACATGCTGGAGTAACTCAGCGGGCCAGGCAGCATCTCAGGAGATAAAGGATGGATGACGTTTCAGGTCGGAACCCTTCCACAGTTGCTCTATGGCACGATGATATCTCTCCGACGCGAGTTCTGTGAGACCCTCTGTTACTGCTCCCCCTCTGTGAATCCTACTGCTTTCCAACTCTATGACAATCTCCTCGCAGTTTCCCTTATTGGATTTCTACATCCTCCTTATAGCAAGCGAGCAACCATCACCTATTGTCTATGTATCTATGTGTCTATGTATCTACAGTATGTATCTATGTGTCTATATATCTATGTAATCCATGAGGGGATCATTGTAAAGAGGCAGTAGGACAGATAAAGGCAAGAGGAAGAAATGCACTGAATGGTTGTACAAGACAGTCAGTAGTTTGCATGACTGGGTATCCACCACGCCAATTCAATTGCTTGTATTTTTCATGATTAGTTATAGACTTTTTCAGCTGGAAACAGGTTCTTTGGCCCAACCTGCATATGCCGATCAATGTCCCATTTACAGAAGCTTTTCACTGTAACTCGGTACATGTGACAATAAACTAAACTAAACTACAATAGTCCTACCTGTCTCCATTTGGTCCATATCCCTCTAAACCTTTCCTATCCATGGTGTACAAGGGATTACTATAACAGAAGGCAGGCTACATGGAAAATTCATCACCATGGTAATTTGGGTTTCTCTTTATTGAATATTAATTTAATATCACCAGAATAACAGCTATTGTTGCATTTGCTTTTGAGAGAGGTGGGAAACAATCTGGCCTAGTGGAATGGTTATAATCGAGATCCCCCACCAGGATGATATGCAGAGATTGAGATGGAAGTTCCAACATCGTGAAGGAGCCAACACAAAGGGAAAGGGAAGATACATTTCCAACCGAGGGTGTTATGCAACTTGGCAGTGATTTATGAAGTGTAATTCTACCATGCAGCACTGCCCTCGCCTGCATAGGTGGCCCAGATTGTGGCTATTCCAGGGGAGGATATGTAGCGCAATCCATCTGTCATGTGGCACAAACAAACGCATCAGTTCTGGAGAGAAGATTTGGGGTGTTTGATGGTTGGCAGTGCAAAGTACTCCTTCATGCTGAATGTGATAAAGAGCTTGGCTGCCTCTGGAACTGTGTGGAACCTCTCTTGCAACCCCAGCCTGTGCAGTGCAGACACTAAGATCAGTTCTGAGAGGCAAGGACTTCAATCCTTTGCTGCTATCTGCACAGGCTCCGACTTATTCTTGGAACCATAGTGATTAAGTGCCAGGTCCCAATCAGATTCCACTTATTGATGATCTGCCAGACGGTATCAGTAGGAAAGTAGGCCAATATTAATGGCTTGAACGTCAGTGATGAGATTTCCACTTGATAGTGACTGCCATTGTCAGGCGTCAGTGGTACATATTGTTAGCATCACTTATCATTCCAAGTCCGAA
>CM075979.1:32218181-32410286 GCA_038087875.1 Malacoraja senta
GAGACCTGTTCATAGCAGTATTTAACTTTTATTATTCAAATATCTCCCGTGTCTGACCAACTCCTGCATTATCATCAATCCCAAACATTTTTCCACTGTAGTTACTTTGAGTTCCTGTCGCATTTGTGTGTTTTATTTTCCAATCTAAGATGCCACAGTAGCCTATTAAATATATCACAGAACAGCCCAGATGTATGTAGCTGGACACTGTGGTAATTTTGTCTTAATGTTTGCAATCTAATTAAGAGGCTCAGTTTGCAATCTACCAGGCATCGCCAAGGAGCAGTTTCATAGTTGGAGATGCAAAGATTGAAGGTCTTTTAGGATACCAACAAATAAACCACTGAGCATTAAAAAGAGAAAATTATGGTCAGGCAGCATCCATGGAGAAAGCTTTTATCTCCATTCAATGACCTTTCATCAGAACTGGGAAAAAATAGAAAAATATATGCTTGCTTTCATAGGCATATGGTATGCTTGCTTGCTTTAAGAGTGAGGAACACATTATGCAGCTCTAGAGGACTAGAGTTAAGCTGCATTTGGAGTATTGTATGCAGTTCTAGTCACCCCATTATATACAAGATTTGGAGGCTTTAGAAAAGGTAGAGAAGATTTAACAGAAATATGCCTGGATTAAGGGGTATTAACTACAGGAGAGGATGGACAGACTTGGATTATTTTCTCTAGAACACCAGTTGGAAAAAAACAAAGACTAGAGGGCATAGCTTTAAGGTGGGAAGGGCAAAGGTTAAAAGCGATGTGCAGGACAAGTTTTTTTATACACAGAGGATCGTGAGTGCCTGGGGGTGGTGGTTGAGACAGATATCATAGTGGTATTTAAAAGACTTTTGGATAGGCATATGAATGTGCAGGGAATGGAGAGATATGGATTATGTGCAGGCAGATAAGATTAGGACATTTTTATCGGGCACAGACATTGTGGGACGTAGTGCCTGGTATTATGCTGCACGGTTCTATGTTCTATGTAGGGTTGAAGGTGCAGACAAACTGGGGAAGGAAGGAAAGGAGAAGGAGAAGGAGAAGGAGAAGGAGAAGGAGAAGGAGAAGGAGAAGGAGAAGGCATGGTGGTGCAAAAGAGATGATGTTGACAGCACAAACAATGACAAAGAATGATATGGAGGGAATGCAACTGAAACACACCATCTATATAACTAATCGTCTCATCTTGACCACTTCCTGTCTGCACTGTATATTCATTTTGGAAAAAACGCTACTATATATCGCTATGATTTTTGGCCATCTTACTCAGTCCTCCTCCGCTGAGGCAGCCCCGAGGATTATTCCGATCGATGAAAGATAAAAAAAGTTATGAGTGTTTAAAAAATCTTGAGACCAGCTGATTCGTCCTCTCGCTTGTCAATCAGCACGATGAAGGTAACGCCCCTTCCGAGAGGGGCAGGACTATAAAACGCCGGATGTTTGGACGCGACTCATTCAATCTGGAAGAACGCGAGGGAGAGTCCACAACTGTAATTCTAAGCTGTGAATCAACTGAACTGTGAGTCTGCAATGTACTTGCAATAAATGATTTGTTAGCCCTTAATGACAATGTAATGAGTTGTTTGGCAATTTGGTGGCCTGCACTCTACTAGAAATGCTACGAAATTGATTTTGGTGGCATGCACTCTGCTTGAAATGCTATGAAACTGATTTGATGGCCTGCACTCTGTTTCAAATGCTATGAAACTGAATTTGGTGCCTGCACTCTGCTTGAAATGCTATGAAACTGAATTTGGTGGCCTACACTCTGCTTGAAATGCAATGAAACTTAATTTGGTGGCCTGCACTCTGCTTGAAATGCTATCAAACTGAATTTGGTGGCCTGCACTCTGCTTGAAATGCTATGAAACTAAATTTGGTGGCCTGCACTCTGCTTGAAATGCTATGAAACTAAATTTGATGGCATGCACTCGCTTGAAATGCTATGAAACTGAATTTGGTGGCCTGCACTCTGCTTGAAATGCTATGAAACTGAATTTGGTGGCCTGCACTCTGCTTGAAATGCTATGAAACTGAATTTGGTGGCCTGCACTCTGCTTGAAATGCTATGAAACTGAATTTGGTGGCCAGCACTCTGCTTGAAATGCTATGAAACTGAATTTGGTGGCCTGCACTGCTTGAAATGCATTGAAACTGAATTTGGTGGCCTGCACTCTGCTTGAAATGGAATTTCAAGGAATAGCCATGAGTGAACTGCCAGACCACCAGCCCTGAGTGACAGATCTGCCAGCCCACCAGCCCTGAGTAACTGAGCTGCCAGCCCACCAGCCCTAAATGACTGAGCTGCCAGCCCACCAGCCCACCAGCCCCGAGTGACTGAGCTGCCAGCCCACTAGCCCTGAGTGACTGAGCTGCCAGCCCAATAATCCATTCGGCCCACAATGTCCATACTAGCCCTCTGGAAACCAGTCCCTTTGGCCCACAACACCCATACTTGCGCTCGAGAAAGCCCCCCCCCCTCGATTGGATCAGGCATCATTCCCAGAGGCCGAGTGTGCGGATCAGATGTGACCTGCAGTGGCACGGAGCAGTGAACCAGTGGTGGAGGACACCAACAAGTTCCCTTGTCCAAGCAACGCCACCAGGACAACGGGCCTCTATGGCCAATTTCAGAACTCTAGATTTTTAACACCTTTATAAACATCATAAATATGGCGCTAAAACATGCCAACTCTTGCACACTGTCTCAGTGTGCTATTCCTATCCACTTGTACCTAACTATAATTGTGCTTAAGTATAGCAATAATTTTACTGAACTGTAAACAAAAAGGGAATTTCATTGTACCTCAGTACATGTGACAATAAAGTACCATTGAACCAGAGAGAAAGAACTTAACTCTCACTTCATTGTTATCCCTACAGCAGGAAATTGTGGGAATTGTTGCGACCTGAGCAAGCTGTATGAAACCCCAGCCATTACAGACCCCAACCCTACACCAACAAAAACTTTCACAGACAGCCAGGCTCCACCCCCTGACCCAAACAAAACCGTTCAAACATTGCATGGGGCAGGAGGAGAGAGGTGGAACGCGGGGAGGGACAGATTAAGAGAGAGGAGAGATGGGAGAGGAGAAGAAACGGAAGAAAAATATGTAGGGATCCAAAGAAAGCGAAGGATAGGACCATGGAAGAAAAAAGGTAGAGGGAGAAACATGAGCAGAAGCAACTACCAAAACATTTAGGAAGGTGATATCTTGGTGGTGATTGAGGAGAGTTAATGCTGTAAAGATAGGGGAGGTGATAACATGCCTGATGGTGACAACACACTGGTACTGGCAGTGTCAGAGAATAATTCATTAAAGATGGTTGATGTGGTGGAATGGAAGGATGAGGAGAACACGATTGTGTTTCGTGGAGAAGGGGAAGCGGATGACAGAACGGTGTGAAATGGACAAGCAGAGTTTGGAATCATCACACCTAGAGTGGATGTGATGCCTTACCGAAGGGGAAAATATAGTGGAGCTTTGTTATACCTGACTTTATTTCTGTTGCATAGTTGGGAGCTTTTGTTTCGTCATTATGGTACGGTGGCGCAGCAGTAGAGTTGTGGCCTTACAACGCCAGAAACCCGGGTTCTATCCTAACTACGGGTGCTGTCTGTACGGAGTTTGTACGTTCTCCCCGTGACCGCATGGATTTTCTCCAGATGCTCCTGGTTCCTCCCACATTTCAAAGACGTACAGGTTTGTAGGTCAATTGGCTGAGGTAAAGATTGTAAATTGTCCCTAGTGTACGGGAATCACTGGTCAGTGCGGACTGCGTATGCCAAAGCGCCAGTTTCCACGCTGTATCTCTAAGCTAAACTAAACATTTGGATCTAACCATTCCTCTACTGTGTCCTTTTATGTTCAGAATATCATTCCAAGATAAGAATGGCTTCTGGTTTAAAACTTAACGCATTTGAACAAGAAGTGAAAAGCAGTAGAAGCAAATCAACATATCAGCCAAAAATGGAAACAAAGATAAAGATTTTAATCTTGTTGTAACTTAACCAAGCGTAATACTGTTGTTCGTTCAAAAAAGGCCACTTAAACATTAACCAGAAGAACTAAATGTACTCAAGATGAATCCAAGGAAGTGACCACTGGGACATGGGCCAGCTACCACAGGATTAGGTCAGCAAAAAGATCAAGTGGAACAAGAAATGGAAGAGCTGTGGGAAAACCATGCCAAGTTATGTCCCGCTTGGACCACCATGTATCCAGGCCGACCGATGATCCTAACCCCATTTACCCACATCAGGCCAATAGCCTTTTATGCCTTGGTGATTCAAGTGCTTGTCTTGATGCTATTTCAATACTATGAGAGTACCTGCTTCCACCATTCACTCCGTCAGTGTTTTCCAGATTCCAACTACCTCTATGTGAAAATAAAGTCCTCCTCAGATGCCCTGTTCTCATCGTTCACACTGGTCAACCTGAGGAGCACCTTCAGCAAGATACAGCACAGAATGCCACACGAGATCCTTTATCCCTGTGACTATCAAACCGTACAACTCCTCCCCGCCCACCCCCGACACTTTAATTTCATGTTTCATGTATCTTGTTGTGTTTTATGACTGTTGGCAGACCAATTTCTCTCTTGGGATAAATAAAGTTCTAACGTATCGTATCGTACACGGCAAGATTAGCAAATTTGCAGATGATACAAAAGTGGGTGGTTTTGCAGATAATGAAGATGGTTGTAAAAAAATGCAGCAGGATCTTGATCGATTGGCCAGGTGGGCTGAGGAATGGTTGATGGTATATAATACAGAGAAATGTAAGATGTTGCATTTTGGGACGCCGAACATGGGCAGGTCCTACACGGTGAATGAGTTGTAGAGCAGAGGGATCAAGGAGCGTAGGTACATGGTTCCTTGAAGGTGGAGTCACAGGTAGATAGGGTGGTAACAAAGGCATTTGGCACATTGTCCTTCATTAGTCAGAGTATTGAGTATGGATGGTAGGAGGCCATGTTGCAGTTGTATATGACGTTGGTGAGGCAGCAGTTAGAGTATTGTGTTCTGGGCACCATGTTATAGAAAATATGTTGTCAAGCTGGAAAGGGTACAGAGAAGACTTGCAAGGATGATGCCAAGGCTAGAGGGGCTGAGCTATATGGAGGTTGAGTAGGGTGGGACTCTATTCCTTGGAGCACAGGAGGATTAGGGGTGATCTTATTGAGGTGTATAAAATCACAGAGTCTCTTGCCCAGAGCAGGTGAATCAAGGACCAGAGGACATAGGTTAAAGGTGAAGGGGAAAAGATTTAAAAGGAATCTGACTCTAAGTGCCATAAAACTATGTTGCTATTTTTGTGATATGGTCATATTCGATCTGCATAATACATCAATATGTGAATGGGACGTGAAGTAAGATGAGAGAAGCAGAGATTTGGAAGCACTTGTTTATGGGGACTGGGAGATAGGAAGCTGACCAGCAGAAGCATTGCAACTGCCACCCTTACAGGCAACACGGACACAAAGGTAAGCTGCAGCAGCAGATTGTCTGAGGTTTGTGCAAGGAGAAATATTACAGAATAGGACATAATTTTGATGATAAAGTGATTCTGTGGTCATCAGCTTATTATTGAGGTGGTATATCTCATAGAGCTATGATTGAATGGCGGAATGGCAGTGGTTCAATCACGTACAGTTACCAGAAAGAGCCAGTGGGAAAGGGACAGAGTTTGTAACAGGCAGAAAAGCCAATGTGAATGAGGCCCGGTGAGTTTATAGACAGTCTGGGAATGGGGCCCAGTGGGTTTATATGGAGTGTGCCCTGGGTTCATGGGGAGTGTGGAAATGGGACCTAGTGAGTTTATTGGGAGAGTGGGAATAAGCCCCAGAGAGTCAGATGTCAAACCATCCAAACAATAGAAGTGCAGAATTCCAGAGGGTTTCTGTGGTTGGAATATGGAGAGCATTCTTTACATGTAAGACGAGTAACAGTGTGAGCACGGGGCTCAGCTGCGAACAGCTGGAATTTGAAAGGGGGGATGCGAGGCTGGATCAAGGTGAGATGTTCAAGGAGGAAAAGGTGCCTGTTCCAGGCCAGCTAAGATATGATAGGATGGAGCAAGTGGTAGAAGATACATCCAAATGGAAAGCCATATTAGGGGAAGAGTTGCAACAACTGTTCACAAACCTGCCCATCTGGAGCCAAGGCCACCAAGGACGTTCTTTTAGAAAGGAGATGAGGTGAATTCTAATTAGTCAGAGGGTGGTGCATCTGTGGAATTCTTTGCCACAGACGGTTGTGGAGGCAGTCAGTGGATATTTTTAAGGCAGAGTTAGACAGATTCTTGATTGGTATGGGTGTCAGAGGTTATGGGGAGAAGGCAGGAGAATGGGGTTAGGAGGGAGAGATAGATCAGCCATGATTGAATGGTGGAATAGACTTGATGGGCCAAATGGCCTAATTCTACTCCTATCACTTATGACCTTATGATCAAGTAGGAACGATCAGCAACTTTGACAGTGCACCGTGAGTGGACAGACTGTGGTGACTCCAGAAACACTATCATCATGTTCAACAATGAGAGGAGGAACAGAGCAGGAGGAGACTGGGGCAAGGGTCAGCTGGGGATGGGTCCTGGGTTTGTTGCTCAGAGGAGGCCATGAGAGGCAGAGGGAAGCTGTCAACCTGGTCATTGTCACATTGCTGGTTCTAGATGCTGCTGTGTGAAGGGCGTTTGCCACATTTCCTTTCCAGCCATCAATAATAGCTGGAGTTAATGAGTTATGCAGTAATTTGAACCATAAACAGCACAACATAAAGAAATATGCTCTTTCTCTATTCATAGTGTTTTTTTATTGTTTCCAAGAATGGCTCAGAGTCCAATGGATTGCTTTTAAGTGCAGTGACTAATATATTTTGTGTTCAATAATTTCCCTTGAAGAGATCACATGTGCTTGGGGTAATATTACTGACCTGATAACAGAACTCCCCGTCTTAAAGTAGTATTGTGGGTCATGAATAGTAATTGGTGACTATATCTTAAAATCTCTGCATTGACTACAAAGCACTTTGAAATGAACTGATGTTGTGAGGTGACATCTTCCATTCTTTCTTTATGTAAGCTCGACATTGCCCTCTAAATCACTGCAGATCACTGTGCTGAAATAGGAGGTGACTCGGATAAATCTGCAGAATATTCATGTCATTTAAAGATGAAAAATCACTTCTAGGCAAAACACTAAGCAAACCACTTCTAAGCAAAGTGCTGGAGAAACTCAGCAGGTCAGACAGCCTCTGGGGAGGAAATAGACGGATGACATTTCGGGCCTGGGCCCTTCTTCAAATGCCGTCTGTCCATTCTCTCCGCTGATACTCTACCACTGAGTTCCACCAGCACTTTGTGTTTTGCTCAGGATTCTAGCACCTGCATCCCCTTGTGGCTACATCACTATCAAAATGGCTGAGTGTGAAGCACTTTAGACAGGAACAAAATTACACTTGCTCCCTTCAAAACTGATCCATATTATCCCCAACATTGTCTTATACTATCCTCTTTATTCCTGACGGATAAGGGCACAAATTCCCGTGGATAACTAGAAGATGTGGATACCATGAGGGCCGCTGACAATAAGACTGAGGCTGCAATGATATGCAGCAAGAAGCCCCTCCATAGATACAAATTTGATGTCAGCGTCAGCTTATTAAATTTCAAATTGTATGTTTGACCTTTTCAAAACAAGCTGAAACACAAAAGCACTCCAGTGCTTCCCAGCTCCAACCACAGACCTGCTCACGCTCCTGACCACAAAGCTCTAAACCCCAACCCCCACTCCAGCAACACACTGACAATTAACCTTCCACTACTTTTCAACGCAAGTCCATCAATGCAATCCATCTTACAGCAAACAGAAGTGAGCAGACACCAGTGAAAAAGGCTCTAGAGAACAGTATCTTCAACACTCCCAGTAATTCAGGGATACACAGTAAGACCTTACTATGAATTCTTGCTCCAAAACGTGAATTCCTCCTTATTGTGGGAAGGATTCCAACCCGAAACGTCAACTACTCCTTTTCTCCAGAGAAGCTGCCTGACCCGCTGAGTTACTCCAGCATTTTGCATCTATCTTTGGTGTAAACCTGCGACTGCAGTTCCTTCCTACACAAGAGCTCCTTACCAACTGCCTTATTATCAGATAGATCATAAAACAGTAGATAAGAGGGTCTTCCTGTATTTTTTTGACATACTCCAGCTGCTTTAATCCTTGCGAGTGAAATGTTCTAAGTGGGTTGTTTCAAAAAACTTCCGACGGTCGACGGTCGCTCTGTTTATAACTTCAGTTCGCATTCCTGCCATGTATTCATCAAACTTGTAAATGATTGTTAGGTGACAGACCACTCACTGTGCCACTTAGTTTTTGTTCTTATTTAAAACAAGATACCAAGAACATATAGCATAGAAACAGGTCCTTCGGTCCATAAAGTCGGTCTTTAGCATAATGCCAAGTTGAACTAATTTTCTCTGCTTGCATCTATCTGATCCATATCCCTCCATACTCTGCATATCTCTGTGCTGATCTAAACACCTCTAAAACGCCACTATCATATCTGCTTCCACCTCCACCCCTGGCAGTGTGTTTCAGGAGCCCATCACACTCTCTGTGAAAAATACTTGCCCAACACATATCCTTTGAACTTCCCCCCTGTGGCCTTCAAGCTTTGCCCTTCGGTCTTTGAAATTTTCACCCTGCAACAAAGTTTCTGACTGGTTACCCTATGTGTACAAGCAACTGATTCAATATGTCAATAAAAAGAAAAATTAATTAAAGAGAATACTCATTAAATCAGATGAGAATTCCATCTATTAACAGTCCTTGGACAGAGAACGTATTTCTGGTTTTATCCCTATATTAATTTAACTCACCAGCAGCATCTGAGTCATGGAGTTGTACAACACAGCCAAAGGCCCTTCAGCCCATCATGTCAATGCCAACCTTTTTGCCAATCAATACTAATCTCACTTGCCTGCATTAGATCCATATCCTCGGTATTTTCTTGCAGAAACAAGGAATGGCAGATGCTGGTTTACAAAAAATGACAGTGTTGGAATAACTCAGTGAGTCAGGCAGAATCCTTGGAGATCACGGAAAGGTGATGTTTTGGGTCGGGACTTCTTCAGTCTGAAGAAGAAGCTGCATGGCCATTGAGTTACTCCAACATTATCTTTTTTCTCAGTATTTTCTAGTTGAATAAATAAAACGAGGGGGGGTGGGGGAGGTGTGGAAGGTGAGCATGCGAGAGGGGCTAAGTAGCAAGGCAAGCGAGGAGGTAATGGGACTGTTTCTGTTGGGAGTCAACATGGACTCAATGGGCCAAATAGTATTTTTCTGTCTTGTTGAGAAGGTTGAGAAGCTTGAAAGTTTTCTGGACAGTGTCTTGCCAGGACCCACTCCTCAGCCAGCTCAGTTTCCCATTTCTCCTCAGCTCCTCCAATGCCCTCCTGAAAACAGTCAGCTGCCAGAGGTCCCACCCATCAGTAGATATCTTCCGGTTGCCTCTAATGTTGCTGCCATTTTTCTACCTTGCTCACTGCTGACCCTGTAGCAGGATCTCCAGTTCACCATCCCATGTCCTTGGGAGTAGGTCCAGCATCCATCCATTGTGTGTGGACAGTCCATCTCAGTTGCCACTGGTTTCATAACTGAAGCAGTCACGTGCCAGGACCACAACATTAGTGACCCCGACCCACCAGTGGCTGCTTAGACTGTGGCAGAGAAAGGAGATAACCTTTTCCCAGTTCTAAACAAGGGATTCGGGACTTTTAGACTTTAGAGATACAGCACGGAAAGAGGCCCTTCGGCTCACCAATTCCAAACCAACCAGCGATCATCCCTATACATGAGCACTGTCCTGCACTGAAAAACAAAATATCTTTCTCTCTATAGTTGCTGACTGATGTACTGGGTATTTCTAACATTTCCTTTTCCGTTTAAGTTTTGTTTCTGATTTCCACCATCTACATTTTATTTTTATTTTCATGCCTCTTTTTATTCATTCTTATGTTCCTCCATGCCTCAACACTGTGGCGTATCAGAGTGCATCTACAGCAAATGTTTGGTGGGTTGTTGTTCTTTGTCAGTTCTCTGTATGTCTGTACTTTCTTGCTTAGTTGAACATTAGCACTGCAGCATTTGCAATTCCAGGGCTGTTTTCAGCATCAGGTCCGGCGATTTCACACCTGGATATGGGAAGCTATCAATAACATCCAACAGTACATTATCAATGCTGAAAGAAGGAGGTACAGCAACGATTTTCACCTTCCTGGTGGTGATGGTCAATCTGAACTCTTTATAGTGAGGAGAATCTGCCCATTGGTCACCGTGGGTGTTCCTCAGGGTGGGTTGCTGGCACAGAGCTATTAATTGATACTGACCTCGATGCACCTTTTAGCTTGGCTTGCAGGCAGGCAAGACTGAACAACTTTCTCAGCTCCCGTGTGTAAATACACACTCTGTGGATATGCAGCTGAGGGCATATGAAAGAGACAGTGAGAGTAATGTGCCACAAGCTGTTGGCACCTGAATGTAAACCTACATGACCCCATCCCGAATCGCTAACATTTCTAGTGTTGCTCCATCATGGCTAACCTTGCTGCTCTAGTGATGGAAAAGATCAGATCACGCTGAGCCGCTTGATTAAACCACCCCTGCTCACACAATCACATGCATTGATAGACTCCCTGCAAGCAATAGAGAATAGTTGCCTTTGTTCACTGTACTTCTCTTGCTCATCACAAACTGACAAGGGTAACAATCAAATTAACAATTAAGCAACTTATTCCTGAAACGAAACCATTGAATGAAAGAATGAATGACTGATTAAATTTTAGGTTTATTATCGTCACATGTACTGAGGTACAGTGAAAAGCTTTGTTTTGCACGCTTTCCAAGCAGATCAGATGTACGATACATAGATACAATTAGTTCAAACTCAAGTGCAATTGATAGAGCAATGGGGAAGACACAGCATGCAGAATATAGTTCTCAGAATTGTAGCACATCAGTTTCATAGAGTTGAAGAAGAATAGCTACTTAAAGAATAAAGCAGGAACGGATTAGAATAATTGTTAGTTTATTTTAAAAAAATACGATCTGAATCTGTATGATTCCTTTAGAATGATGTCACAACAATCCTATTATCTTATCTGAATAACAATGCCGTTCCTGTGGCCAAGCTGCTCCTCAGATTAGGGCGCTAGCAATCAAAGGAAGGTTGGTCAAGTGGATAATCCGAATCCACAACACCAGCAATGCCTGATGTTCAGTCTGGGCTCACAGGTTAGCGGAACTCGCTATCAAAGCATGGAGGGGACGTGGGGACACAATTCTTTGGCGGCCGCGCGCGCATGCGCACACTCACACACACACGCGCGCATGCGCATGCGCACACTCACACACACACACACACACACACACACGTGAGGCTTCGGAGGCTCAATCCAGCGCTAAATGCAGCCATATTTCCCGCAAGTCCAGGCAGGTTCACCTGGCAGGACAGGCAGAGTTGAGCTGGGTTTAGTGCCGTTTCTCTGCGCTGGCTGTGGGCCTGGGGGCACAGCTCGCGTCTGACTCCCGACCTCTCTGGCCACCCGTGGGGAGGGGGCACTCGGGACAGCTCCGGAGACCCGGCCGGGATCGATCCAGCCTGCGGATGAGGCGCAGGTCTGTGCCACGTCTCCCTCCTCCAATCACCGCACTCTATCCTCAGTCCAACCTCCCTCCTCCAATCATCGCGCCCTCGATCAGCAGTCCCACCCCCACTGTCTCACGGAAAGCGGAGATTTTTAAATCGGGATCACAAAAACTTGGGGGGGATGTCCCCCACCTCTCAAAACATGGGGGGGGGACATGTCCCCTCTGCCCCCCCCCCCTGGGTTTTCCGCCCCTGAGTGATACCCTGGCAGGACGAGACGTTAATGACCACAATGTCTGCTCATTGACTAATAATCAAATGCTCAACATAAGTATTGGTGCAGGGAATGAGAAACAATTGAGAGGCAGGCTAAGTCAGGGTTTAATTACCAACCTCTAGGAGACCAACCATCACGATGGACAAGAACCCTGGACTTTAGGAGCCCAGTGAAGACACCTGTGACCAGCCCTGAGTATGAGATTCAGACAGACATTTAAAGTCTCAGTTAAGAACTGCACGATTAACTCTGTGCCTGTGTGTGTCTGTCTGTGTGTGTGTCTGTCTGTGTGTGTGTCTGTCTGTGTGTGTGTCTGTCAGTCTGTGTGTGTCTGTCAGTCTGCCTGTGTGTGTCTGTCCGTCTATACACACACCAGCACACATATATATATAAATAGGTATGTGGGTGTGTTATATACGTTTGTGTGGGCACGCATGCATTTATGTGTGTTTTTTACATGTGTATGTGTTCACATCCATGTGCAATTTAGTTGAATCAAGTATACGCTCGGATATAACAAGTCAATATACATATTGTAGGGCTACCTCTTATTCATTATCAATGCACCATTATGTCCTACGTATGTTATATGTTCACCATAGTTCTTTGACTCGACATGGCATGGAGTCAAACAGATTCAGAGCTTCTGAGGATATTTTTATCCTGATACCACAGCTGAATTATGGCCTCGAAGAGCATCTATCTTGTGGTTCAGTCCTTTCCTTTTACTCTAATCTCCTTGATAATTGACAACAAATTCTCGATAAGATTCATGTCAGGTGAGTTACCAGGCCATACAACAAACGTAACCTCATCTGCTGGAAAAATTGGGTCACCATCTTTGATGCGTGGCACAATGCAGGATCTTGCTGGAATATCCCAGATCCATCTGGAAAAACTTGCCTTCTCCAACACCTTTCTTCTCTGCAATACATCAATATGTTGCAACAATCTCATCATTCCGTCAACTGGGTGGAACAGACCAACAGCGCAGTAGGTGAAACAACCCCAGAACATCTTATTTTCATGATATTTGACAAACTGGTCAATGTGGCATTTTCTCATTGACTCCATTTGATCTCCGAACAATTGGCTACATTAGTCCAGGAAATGGCTTTTGTCACTGAATGACAGGATTCATGTCCAATCCTCACATGTCCAATCTTTATATTTTGGTATAATGTCTTCCTCGTCGCAGCTGTTAGATGTTTACTCTCAGGTCTTCTGGCTCTATGACTGACTTCAATGAGGCATCAGCGCACAGTGCTCAAGCTTATTGAGATTCCTGTTGCCTCCAAATCGTTCTGCAGGGCATCGCTTGTCTTTCTTGGATCCTTCTTACATTCCCGAATCAGCAAGGCATCACTTCTTGGAAGGAGCTGCAGATGCTTGTTTACACTGAAGATACAGTGGATACAGGCAGCATCTCTGGAGGTCCTGCTGAGTTACTCCAGCATTTTGTGTCTATCACCTCTTGGGAGTCAACTTCCTTTTGCGGGCACACCTGCCCGTCCTCTTTGGTAATAGTGATCCGGTTCACACCTTTGCTAGATGATCTTGGATAAAGAAGATGGCTCAACCCTACTAACTTTGAGATCTCTTGCTGTTATTTTGAGCAATGTTGATGAAAGGTTATGATCTTTGTTCACCTCTTTAGAGTGATATCTATTTTGTGAATTGCTTGACGAGCCCTTCTCAAATGATGATAAATGACTGGAAATGAATACCCGGAGAATGAAAAATGACTAGAGGAACATTTTGGGAGAGATTTATAGGATTCAGAAAAATATAATAACAAATGTTGGATATAGAAACTCATCATATGAAGATATAGCAAAATCAGCCCGCAATTCAATTAATTTGCACATGGATGTTTGTCGGTGTGTGACTGAGTGTGTGTCTGAGTATCCCTTGACATTCAATTACATGTTATTATGGCCGGGTCCCCCACAATTAATAATCTGGGGGTGACTAGAGAAATCACAAAAATACGTTGGCTACAAGAGCAGATTGGAGGCTAGTCTAGTCTAGACAACTAGGCTGTCTAGTCAACAGTGATCTCCCAGGATGTTGATAGTGGGTAACCTGCCTTTTGACATCCTAAAAATCTCTCCGCCATTTACATGCCCAGGTTAGTGGTATGGCAGCATGCTCTTCACTTGCCTGGATAAGTGCAGTACAAGCAAATCTCAAGAACCTTGACACTATCCAGGATTATTGACCTAATTGATCTGCACCCAATTCGTTACCCCAAACATTCATTCTTTCGCCCATTGGCACATAGTGGCTGCTGCCTATACCTTTGATAAAATGCAATTACCTGCCTAGGCTACTCAGACAGCACCTCCCAAACCTTCAAGTTCTGCCACTCATAAGGACAAAGTCCGCGGCAACATAAGAACACCACCTGCTCTTGCTGCCGTCCCAGTAGCTCACCATTCAGACGTGGAAATACATCTTAGTACTCCTGCGGCATGACGGAGCTCAGAATAGTGTGTCCGCTTCAGGAGTCGGGTGTCCTGTATCTGGTAACATAGAAAGAAATGTCTCCTCATCGCCTTCCTAAAAGGACGTTCCTTAATTCTGAGGCTATGACCTCTAATCCTGGACTCTCCCACATTGTAAGATAATGAGATCTTGATGCAAAGGCATCCAAACAAGTTTGGAAACTGAGAAGCTGCTTTTCTTGTGTGGAATGTCCAACGTTTTGGACATTGCTGCAAAATTAGGGGATGTGCCTTTCAGAACTGACACATTTCATTACTCAGAGGTTTGTACATTCTTTACTCTGGAAGGCAGTGGATTTTTATGCATTGAATATATTCAGCGTTGATCTTTTTGGAAGATTAAGTGATCAGAGAATCAAGCGGGGAAGGCCAGCCGTGTTCTTGACGAATAACACTGATGGCACGGATCAATGCGGTTGAGTGTCTGCTGCTATTTCTTATGATGTGAGGGATACACAGCTCCATTGAGATGCACCGCCACACCAGTTAGGTAATGGGCAATTTGCACCTCAGATCCATTTCTGTGCCTTTGCACCACGTCATTTGCCACATTTGCTGAATAAAACTGTTAGTTGCAGTCTTGAAAGCTTCAATTTTCCGAGGGTCAACTGCATGCTTCGGGGTAGATGTTTCTATGGTGATTTTTATGAAAAATCAAAACACAATTCTGTGCATTAAAAAAAAAAGCAACAACCATGTGAACAAAAGTATGTACTTATATAATCAAGCAAGGGCCTTTGATTGATAATGAAAAACAATACTAAAACCTGAAAGAATGCATTTGAGGAAAATTAAGAAATTAATGGAATAATATTTATAACTACAGCATGTTGTCACCAAAACATTAAAGATATCTATTTACAACAGGCTTTAGGCTAAAGGTTTCATACTGGGAGTGGTAATTCCAAAGAATGATCTACATTGGGCTCCCTAATAGTTATTGAATCAGTCATCAAAATCATGCAGCACAAAGCAATTTTCCTCTGTGATTAGATGCATTTTTTCAAACCAGTCTTTTTCCAAAGTAGTTTCATTACAGGCAAGAAAACTCACATAATAATCTTCCTTGCAACATAAGTACCTTTTAAAGTTTCCAGAATATTTCAATTAATTATTGAGTGGAATGTACTCTTTTTGGTAAACAACGGAAAGGAATAACATGATTATAATATGAATGAAGAATTTCTTCCAACATTGCTACTGGAGGGTGGATCGCGAAGGGGGATTAGTTGAAGTTTGTTCAGATAGAGTCATAGAGTCATACAGCATGGAAACAGGCCCTTCAGCCTAACTTGCCCATGCTGACCAACATATCGCATCTACACTAGTCTCACCAGCCTGCATTTGGTCCAAATCCCTCTAAACCTTTCCTATCCAAGTACCTGTCTAAATGTTTCTTAAGCGGAGTGAAGAAGGGTTTCGGCCCGAAACGTTGCCTATTTCCTTCGCTCCATAGATGCTGCTGCACCCGCTGAGTTTCTCCAGCATTTTTGTGTACCTTAAATGTTTCTTAAACTTTGCGATAGTACCTGCCTCAACTACCTCCTTAGTAGCTTGTTCTGTACCTTGTAAACCTATGTCCATTGGTTCTCGATTTCCCTACTCTGGGCGAGACTCTATGCATCTACCTCGATCTATTCCTCTCATGATTTTGTGCATTTCTATAAGATCATCCTTCATCCTACTGCGATCCAAGGAATAGAGACCAAGTCCTACGCAAACTTTGACCACTGAACCCAAAGATTGCCAGCATTCATGCCGGAGTAGTAAACATCTGGGATTGACTATAACTGCAGGAATAAGCAATAGTTTTTATATACACTGCTATCGGCAAATACAATTGAGCACACTGGCCTTCCTGCCTTGTCCAATGAGGTTCAATGTAATTCTGAGGAACAGCACCTTTTCTTCTGTCTAAAGGGCCTGTCCCACTTTCATGACCTAATTCGCGACCTTTTTTACTCGTGGACATTTTTCAACATGTTGAAAAAACGCCCCGACCTACTTGATGCCATGAGTACCTTACCACAAGCATCACGACCTACCTACGACCTACCTACGACCTCCTACGACCTCGTGACGACCATGCTGCGAGTATGAGTCAAGGGCAAACTCGGCAGAGGTCGTGAATTAGGTCGTGAAAGTGGGACAGGCCCTTTAGCGCACACTGCAGTCTTCCTGAATCAATACCCAATTCAACAATTTCAAATTAAAATTCACACAGCCTGCTTCTCCCATCTCTGTCAGAACAAGATTATCTAATTGTAACAGTAATTCAGTATTTTGTTTTCTGCATAGATCGTTCCTGATCTTCTGGGCACTTCCACCCTGTTCATTTTAGTCTCGGATCTCAGCAACGGTTCTGACCGGCATTACACAGTTTTTACATGGCCATCTGTTTATTCCCTCTCACTCTCCCCCTCTCCTTCCCGTTAACTTTCCTTACTAATCTATCAACAAGATGGCTCCATAAATATGGAATCGCCTTGCCAATCCTCTCCTCATTCCAGCAGAGACATCCCTTTTGTCCTCTTCCCCCTTCCTACCTTCTCAGCAACTTTAAAAAAATGTTTTAATTTTATTAACTATCTTTCTCATTCCACAGTGCTGCCTGACCTGATTGTAATGCGAGCCTGTCTACAGCATGTGTAGGAAGGAACTGCAGATGCTGGTTTATACCAAAGACAGACACAAATTGCTGGAGTAACTCAGCGGGTCAAGCAGCATCTCTGGAGGATAAGGATGGGTGACAATTCGGGTTGAGACCCTTCTTCAAGGAGAACTTCTTCAAAGTAGGCATACCTGGAGGAGATTTTGCAGTGGAGGTGAAGAAGGGTCCCGACTAGAAACATCATCCATTATTTTTCTCCAGAGATGCTGTCGGACCTGCTGAGTTACTCCAGCACTTTGTGTCTGTCTCCAGCATGTTCTCTTTTTAATTCCTACTGGAGACAGGCTGATGTTGTAGCAACAATTCATTGTATGCTAACATTAATGCACTAACAAACCCTTTTTTTTTCGCATTATGTGTATCCGAAAGGTACAAAGCTGAACACTGATGGAAGGCTGCATGGTGCAACATGCTCATGTTGAAGCTTGATGGAAGAATCATAGCTCATTGTCTCTGTGCAGTTCACAACCCATCATATCATCCATTTGACATTGACTCCAGTGAAATCTATGAAATGAATCAAACCGCAATGTGCCTGCTCATGCACAAAAAGGGAGAATATTTTCCCTCATCAGTTCATGTCGAATCCTTTTGGTGCTGGAACATTTAATGACACATCATAACCTGTTTATTTGCTAGATCTGGAAAAAAACTCTTTGAATATTTGGTTGGCACACACTGAATGTTTGGTTAAGAATCTGTAAATCACTCGGGAGTATATCATCCACATGACACGTAATGGAGGTCTTTAGATAAATAATTAACTTTGAAACTACTGGGACCCCCAAACTGATTCCAGAGACTTCTGCTTCTTCCACCATCCAATTAAAGCCTCTGCGATTTACATCTCCCATTTATATTGCCCAACTGCTATAAATAAAAATGCAATTTGGCACCTGGTGCTGGATTACAAGAAATTCCACGTCAAAATCTTTTAGAGAGAGATATTCTCACATACATTATAATAGGAAGGACAGAAGTAAGGCAGATTAATTAGCAAAGTCCCAAGACACCACCGCTCTAATGACTTGTAATTTACAGAATCTGCCACACTCCAGAAACGTCATTCTGTAAATTTAAGTAACATGATATGAAGAACCTTTTCCACTATTCCCACAAACTGTACTCTATAATTCACCACTAATTGGAGCAAATAGATAATCTTACGCAGGCTCCTAATTGGGATCTTTGGAACAAGAAACATTAGTCACTGGTAAACAACCGATAATGCTTCATCAGGAGTGGAGCTGATAGACATCATTGGAACAAAGCAGAAGAGCTCTTCTTGCATCATACATAACCCAGGAGAGTCTGGGAGCAAAATTGGGCTAAAAAATGAAGGTGTTCCATTCCACAATGAATTACAGTGATTTCACTGCTCCCCAACCTGCACTATATATATATCATAGAAAACACATTCTGTGCCATTGAAAGTACTGCAGTCTTCTGCTTCACAAGTTACAAACATGGCATTGCAAGCAGCACAGTGGTGCAGCTGTATCACAACTGCTGTGCCCCACGTTCTGTTCTTACCTCTGGAGTTTGGAGTTTCTCTCTGTGACCATGTGGTCTCTCCAACATCCTCTAGTTTCCTACATCCCAAAGATATGCTGGTTGTAGGTTAATTGGTTATTATAAATCCATCCCGCGCATGTGGGTGGAGGGAGATTCAGGTGGGTGTTGATAGCTATACGAGTGAGAAAAGGAAGTGGGGTTAATAGGACTGATGGGAAAGTTCTGGGAGTCAGAGACTCAATAGTCTAAATGACTCCTTCTAATCACTATTTGCAAAGCAAAAATACAAATAGTAATCTTAGTTCAAACACCTTAATGACATGGCATGTACACTAATGCCTATATTTCGCTCCTCTTCCAATTTTCTTCTATAAGGTAGTGGTTCTTGCGCAAAGACAACCCCACTTACTCTGTGGCTATTTCTCACAGAAGCAGGCCTTCCGGTCATTAGCTGCCCTGCAGCCCACCCAGATGAACACCTCGTACAATGCACTGATTTTCCAATATCACCCACAACATCAGTGGTTGCCAATTTGGGTTACAAAAGTGAAAAATTGGTTCACAAAGATTGGGTGGCTCAGTGGCTCAGCGGTAGAGTTGCTGCCTTACAGCGCCAGAGACCCGTGGTCCATTCTGACTATGGATGCTATCCATACAGAGTTTGTATATTCTCCCTGTGACCAGGTGGGTTTTCTATGAGTGCTCCAGTTTCCTCCCACATTCCAAAGACGTACAAAGACAATGTTTGTAGGCTAATTGACTTCTGTAAACATTTTAATTGTCCCTGATGTGTAGGATAGTTTTAGTGTACAGGGTGATTGCTGGTCAGCGTGGACTCAGTGGGATGAAGGGTCCGTTTCCATGCTTTATCTCTCAAGTCTAAAGTCGAAAGATACTTAAAGGTTAGCATTAGTTTTGTTTTGTTTCTCACTTGCTCAGTACTGGTACAACAGCATTTATCTGTTCAACGAAGGCATTAAGTAAATCATTTAAAGTCCACAAACAGTAATGTAATGCATATTTGTGAAAATGTTGGCTGCATCACAAATTATTTCCCACATTTAAATAGCATCATGGTAGGGAAAAGATTTGGAAGCATTGCACAATACAACCGGGCATCGTAGCCCCTCCTAATCCATCAATTCATCTGTTCATAATTTATAGGAGCAGAATTCGGCCATTTGGCCCATTAAGTCTACTCCACCATTCAATCATGGCTGATCTCTCTTTCCCTCCCAATCCCATTCTCCTGCCTTCTCCCCATAAGCCCTGGCACCCGTACTAATCAAGAATCTATCAATCTCTGCCTTTAAAAAATCCATTGATGCCCTCCAAAACCTTCTGTGGCAATGAATTACACAGATTCACCACCCTCTGACTAAAGAAATTCCTAATTTCCTTTCTAAAGGTACGTCCTTTTATTCTGAGGCTATGGCCTCTGGTCCTAGACACTCCCATTTGTGGAAACATCCTCTCCACATCCACTCTATTCACGCCTTTCGCTATTCGGTAAGTGTCAATGAGGTCCCCCTCATCCTTCTAAAGGATGGCGAAGTGTGCTCATCCTTTGACCTAACAATGGAGGATAACCTAGTGTGGAAATCAGCCATGGGATCACTTGGTTTGCTGGTGAGTCGATGGTTATTTGTCCACTCAGGAGAGTGGGGGGTTTGCAAAGGGACAATGTTTTTAACGATATTAATTGCCCCTTGAGTCCCTGCCAAGGTAAACAAGCCTTATTCATCCATTGAAACCGCTCTGTTGACTTCAGCCTCTTGGGACGCTACAAGAGCTAGTCAGCACATCAAATAAGCAATGAATAAAAGAATGCAGCAGCTGTTCAGTTTTCAAATTATACTCAAACCTTTGTACTTATAATGTGTCTCTACAGAAGCCCAAATCCTCTTAGAATTTAGATTATACACCAAAATAAAATTCAGCAGCAGACAATCTATAAAGTGTAATGAAAGAGACAGCTATTACTGTAGAAAGGTCCCTCTCATGAATACAATTACTTTTGTGCACAGAACTGAAACATTATTTTCAAAATAATGTTTGGTTTATATGCCCATCTCATCATATTTTCATTAACTGGGTACACGAATGAACTACTTTTTACTCATTATTTGGCATTATAATCACAGAATGCTGCCCAATACTATTAGACTAACACATGAAAAAAATTCAGTGGTAAACATCATAGCTTACAGGTATAAAATATTAAGAGCAAGGTTAAAGTAGCAGTGGATATATATGCACACAACAAAGCAGGAAGATGCAAGGGATATGGTTTGATTATAGCCGGTGTTACAGTTTCAGGACTCTTCATTGCATCATTTCGCTCGGAAGTGGAGTGGATATTTGTCATCTATAAAGCCTAATAATTACTCCAGTTTCAAGCCAAACAACTAAATTCTTTTCCTATTGACCAACGAGTTACCGACCAAAGTCACAATAACCTTAACTACCAAAATGTGATTATGGGAGGCAAACAAAACAACAAATCTAAAAACAACTTTGGCACGTGTAGCGTCCAATTTACTTCATGTCCGTCATTTTGATAAAAGGTTATTGATGCAGTTCTGCAAATTCAACACATCTCCACTAAAATAATGTAATAATTTGTTCATTTCTTGATTTGTTTGAAACAAAGATTTCCACTCTCAAATATTTGCTTTTCTTTTACTCTTTGTATCTTAAAACCAATTTGTTTGATAAGCTGTCCCTTAACAAACTAAATAATGTTTGGGACATGAATATAATTATGCGTCTTGCTTAACTAATTCTTCTTTGAGCTTCAGAGGATTCAAGGAATGTTCAAAGCTTCCATGTAGAAATGCAACAACTTCATTAAATCTTCATCCTCATTGAATTGACATCTTCATTGAATTGACATCTTCATTGAATCGACATCTTCATTGAATGCTGGACATCACTGGTTCACAAGTCATTCAAAGTGGAGAAGAAACATTTGGGGTTTTATTCAGGACAACACAATCATGCATTGGAAGCACCACTGTACCCTGGAACATGTACCAATGAAGTACCATTGAAGCATTGAATTAATTAGCTACTCAGAACCCAAAAACTGGAGTACAAACAAGTCATTCTCTATACCGAGAGACTGCCCAAGGAGAAGTGGCACCATTTGGGACTATGTTCAGGCATAAGAGCCACTTGTAAGATCCATCACTAGGGAAAAAGTTATCAGGAAGGGTCCCGAAACTAAACGCTACCTATGCTTTTTCTCCAGAGATGCTGCCTGACCCGCTGAGTTACTCCAGCACTTTGTGTCTAATTATACTTGGCAATATGGAGGCAAGTTACAGAGAGAATTCCTTGTAAAGGTCAACTGTGGGCACTGCTGAAGGCGAACTCAGCCTCAGAGCTACCGATGTATGTTGGGCATCCAGTACGTACCTCCTTGGCACTCGTTGCGCATTTTTCCTCATCCTCAACACAATGACTCCAGGGTCCGCACCTTCTTCAGCATGAAATGGCAGATCAGGGGCATCATCGACAGGCTGACACCTGCATTTAGAAATGCTCCGCCAGTGTAGTCAATGGCAACTACAAACCTCAGGTGGACAGATGGCTTTGATTGGAGTACTTCTGTGCCTCAATGTTCGCTATCTGCAGCGGAGTCATGAGTCAAATATTAATGGCTCGTGTTGGTCCTCTTTCAACCAGCCCTTACATCTGCTTGAACAGACTGCTGAGGGGTGGGTGACAGTGGGCTGGGGGAGAGCTGGGAAGGGGAGGGGAAAGAAGGAGAAAGCAGGGTCTACCTAAAATTGGAGGTCAATGTTCATACTGCTGGAGTGTAAACTACCCAATCGAAATATGAGGTGCTGCTCCTCCAATTTACGGTGGGCCTCACTCTGGCCATGGAGGAGGCCCAGGACAGAAAGTTCGGATTCGGAATGGGAGGGGGAGTTGAAGTGCTGATCCACCGGGAGATCAGGTTGGTTATTGCGAACTGAGCAGAGGGATCATGAAGGATGCTCAGCTATCTGGTATACACCTGAAGAACTCTTTAAGAAGGATCCTGACCCTAAAGGTCACCTATCCATAGATGCAGGTACACAAAAATGCTGGAGAAACTCAGCGGGTGCAGCAGCACCTATGGAGCGAAGGAAATAGGTAACGTTTCGGGCCGAAACCCTTCTTCAGACTGCATCCATAGATGCAGCCTGACCCGCTGAAGTTACTCCAATACTTTGTGTTTTCCCCAAGAACTCTGTGGTTACAACTATTTTTAAGGTAATGGCGTTGCATCTTTTATGAATACCCTGGGGTGCATATACACGTCACACAATTGTAGAATCACCCAGAACAGTAAACAGGAATTAGTGAAAAAATTGTATTAAAGAAGTTGGTGAGTACATGTGACAATTAAGCACTAATTGAACCATTGATTAACAAAAAAGGCTGAAAGGATTTTATGTCACATTGTTCACTCCCTTTCTTATGTTCTTATGTAAATTCAAATTCCCTCACATGCATTAGCTGTGGAAACGTACATTTACATAACAATCTACTTAACATGGCATGTGCTGCCTGTCTTATTCACAGGTTGGGGTGGGAGATTGCAACCCTCACGTGGTCCGCCCTGTTTCAACGAATGCAATCAACCTGGTGTGCATTCAAATAGAACAAGTTGTCCTACAACTTTAGGCTGTGCATGCCATACGCAAGAAGAAGAAGACTCATGCAGGGCAGACTGACAAAATCTGCCAACGACTTCCAGTAGAGCCCTGTAATGGTGCTGAGGTTTTAAAGTTGTCAAGCACGAGCATTTTGACAATCACCAGGAGAGCATTTCCACCAGGTCCAGCAGGTAGCAAGTCCTGTTTAAGCAAACTACAAAGACAGGCCAATACCTGGTAGCCTGAAACACCCAAGACAATGATGTTCCAACAAACCATAGAAACTGAGCTTCTGTCTACAGATCCTGTGCTACCATAGATTAGGAACATGATTAAAACTATCCAAAATAAAACTCATGCAAAGGGGACCATTCAGTCCATTGTGTATGTGACAGCGCTTTGAAAGAACCAATAAAATGGTCTCACTGCACCAATCTTCATTGTGTCATTGATTCATTGCTCCGTTGATTTATTCTTCATTGCCCTGAATATTGTTCCTCTTCTATCATTTATTCAATTCAATGTTCAAAATTACTGCTGAATCTGCTTCCATTTTCAGGCAGTGCATTGCATTACAACAGCACACTCAGTAAAAACAAAAGTCCTCCTCCATCTTCCTTCTCATTCACTTGACATGTACTTAAGATCTGTTCTCTCGTAGCTGCTCCCCCAGCCAGTTGAAACCGTTCTTATTTACTCCATCAAAACACCTCATATTTTTCAATGCCTCTATTAAATCACACTTCAATTATTGCTTCTCCAAGCAGAACAGTCCCAATTTCTCCCGTTTCCCACGCAATTGTAGCACCTCATCAATGGTTCAACTCCAGTAGTTCTCATTTAATTAAGACATTTTCGTTTCAGTCAGCAAAGCTTTCTGGTGTGCATTTAACCCCCAGATTTAAGAACAGATGGGCCGCTAAGTGCTCAATACATTTCATCACTCTTTGGCTGGAGTGATGTTGGGGTGCATGGACCAGCTGAACTTTTTACGGCACATGGAGAAGACAACTGAAAAGCCGGAGACTAACTGGGAGAGCAGGATATGGTGCTTAAAGTGTGGCTGCTGAAATGAAATTGTTCAGCTAACAGTTGGAAAAACACAAAGAAAACTCTTCAGAACAACACCACAGACTGCCAAATCAGCACCTCATTATAAATAAGATTTACTCTGTCATTGGAAAGGTAATTGTATGGTGGGAGCCGACAGGTTGATAAAACAGAGATAAAAGCAAATTACAATCTTGGAGAAAGCATTTTAGAATAGTAACTAAACTTAAACCTGATGCAATCTTGTGTTCTTTGCTCTTTACAACAGTGACAACTGGATTAAAGCACAGAAAACAATTCTCGCTCAACAGCAAATCCACACAAATATTTATTCAGTGCAGACTTTACAAATAGTGCAGTTTAAAGTTAAGTGCCAGTCTGATTCAATCTTACAACAATGACCCAGGAGGAAGGAGGAATTGGAGTTTCTCGGTGTGAAACAGGTTGTTATTTCTTATACCCAGGCAGCATGATCCAAGGCGTGTAGATAAGTACATCCATTCAATAAGAGTTGAACTTGATTACTTTAAGATGGATCTCTGGGACTGAACTTCAGTGTTTGTGTTAAAAACACAGAGTGTAAAACCATCAGAGGGACATGCACAATCAGAACAGCTTCCAACAGGCTGGAGAAGGCCTTTCAGCCGAATTGCAAATTCTTCAAATAAAGCTTGAATTCTACCTGGACTGTCCAATAAAGACATCCAAATTAGATCCCATTCACTTTTTTCTGCACTTTCTTATTTTTTATTTCCTAGCTTCCTTCAGCTCTGTCCGTTTACCCTTCCATCTATCTTTGATATTCCAGTTAGCCAATGTTCTCACCCTCGCCACTTCTTTGGCTTGAGGCACTTGCTGTTCTTTGTCCCATGGACTGGTCAGTTTTGGTCACCCTGCTATAGGAAAGATGTCATTAAGTCTGAAAGAACGCAGAGAAGATTTATGAGAATATCACCAAGATTCAAGGGTCTGAAGTATTGGGAAAGGTTGGGCAGGCTAGGGCTTTACTCCTTGGAGCACAGGAAGTTGAGAGGTGATCTTATAGAGGTGTATAAAATCACGAGGGGAATAGATAAGGTTTTTCCCCAGTGTAGGGAAACCAAGAACTGGAGAGCATAGGTTTAATGTGAGGGGAAGATTTAATAGGAACCTGACGGACAACATTTTCTCAAAGAGTGTTAAGCATATAGAACAAGTTACCAAAAGAAGTAGTTGAGGCAGATACAATAACTACATTTAAAAGGCATTTGGACATTTGAACTCTGATGATCAAAAGTTTATCTGAGACGGCAAAGTAACAACTGAGTGAGAATCAATGTCCATATTCAAAAATAAGCTGTAACTTTCCATGTAAACACACTTCCTAACTCCACTCCTGAAAAACCTAGCTGTAACATTTAAATTACATTACATTCCTTGGTCCTAGACTATTAACTAGTGCATATAGTTTCTGTCTACTCTATCAGTTTCCTTCAATATCTAGAACACTTCATAAATTCAAAAGAACTCAAACATAATTTGTGAAATTTAGTTTCACAATTTAATCTTTGGAGTCAGATGTACTCTATTCTTCCCCCAAACCTATCTCATTTGAGCTAAATGTGAAAATTCCCATTAAAACCATGCCCTCTTGTCTAATTCACCTTCTCATATACTCTACCACTTCAGAGCTTCTACCAGGAGGCCACACATATCTCAATTGAGAAAGGTAAATCCTTTTCTATTTCTTAATTCTCTCTATTAATTCTCCACTATAGGTTTGTTATAGCCTTCCTTATCATTCCAGTGATTTTGTTCTTAATTCAGCTCCCCCTCTATCCTTTACACTTTGTACCATGCATACTTTACAATCATCTGCATTTGCTTCCCTGTCCATGCCATCTCAATTTTCCAGTTAAGCTGCAACTATTCAAAGTGTTTCTCACTTTATCCTGTTGGGACCCTGGTTCCAGCCAGGTAAGGTCCCGACCCGAAACGTCACCTATGCATTTTCTCCAGAGCTGCTGACTGGCCAGTTGAGTTATTCCTGCATTTTGTGTCTATCCCAGCCACATACCTTGAGTTGTGAGTTGCCTCCTCTTATAATCATAGCCATGACAGATAGTGAAGATATTTAGCAATTTCTAACTCCAATGGCTGGGAATATGGCCTGATCAAACAAAGGCACATGTGCAGCAATCCTACCTAGGGATTTCCAAATCTGAGCGTAATCTTCAAGAACAGAATTAGGTCTGAAGAAAGGTCCCGACCCAGAACATTGCTAATCCATTCCTTCGACAGATGCTGGCTGATATTGTTCCAATACCTTGTGTTGTAGAATCACATACTAACCTGGTTCTAACCACAGGCAAGTACCTCTGATCACAACAGCTGAAAATGATTGCTTACCTTCTTGACTGGACTAGTTCTGTGACCCAGCATATTGAAGAAAATGAGGTGATGAAATTTAAATAACTTACATAATGACATGGTATTTAATTAAGCACAAGAAGGAAAAGCCTGGCGAGATCTCACCTGCTCACCATTTTTAATAGCAACATTCAGATGTTGTCAAGCTAGAAAAGGTGTTGAGAAGATTTACAAGGAAGTTGCCAGGATTCAAGGCCCTGAACTATAGGGAGAGGTTGAGCAGCCTCGGACTCAATTCCCTGGAGCGCAGGAGGATGAGGGGTGATCTTATAGAGATGTACAAAATCATGAGAGGAATAGATTGGGTAAACAGTGTTTCTTGCTTAGAGTAGAGAAAATCAAGAGCCAGGGGACAGAGGTTTAAGGTGAGAGGGGAGAGATTTAATAGAAACCTAAGGGGTAACATATTTTACATAAATGGTGGTGGGTGTATAGAACAAGCTGCCGAAGGAGGTAATAGAAGCGGGGACTATCGCAATGTTTAAGAAACATTTAGACAGGTACATGGATAGGTCAGGTTTAGAGGGATATGGACCAAAGGTGGGACTAGTGTAGATGGGACATGTGGGTTGGTGTGGGCAACTTGGGCCGAAGCGCCTGTTTCAAAGCTGTACGACTCAGTGATTCTATAAACTGACATTGCAAGGCTTTGACCAAAAGGGGCAGAAAATAAAAATGGTAGTCGAAAAATAATATTTCAAATAGAGACCATAAAAAATTGCTGCATTAACTGGTGTTAATGCCCTTCGAAAAGACGGCACAGTCTAATGAGCAGAAACGAATTCACAATTCATTAGAGACCACAGTCAGTGGATGCATTAACTACCAATCATCAAACTGTACTCTCTCTCTCATTCTTGAGGGCCCTCTGCTTGCTTTTAAAAAAGTGAGGCAGCCGCTCAAAAGAAAATCAATGCAGCAAGTAGTTCTTGCAGCTTTAATGCGACATGATAGCAAGTCAATGAATAAAAAATATCATGACCTCATTTCAGTGATTGTTTTTGTCTAGATAATGTTGACAGCTGCCAAGCAGTAACTCAAAAAGAGGGGCAGTGAATAGAATCTGCAGAAAGGCCGGCAGCAATCAGAGCTTTACCACTTTGTATTTTAAGGCATAGAATGCTGCAGACCTAATGCAAGTGGATGGCTCCATGTATGCAGACACAGTAGGTGACATGGTCATGGTGTGCATAAGGCCCTGCTCCTGTGCTGTGTGGCTATGATTCTGTTCTGAGACTTTAACAGATAGTTAGTTTGTTCGCAGTACAGGTTGAACACTGATTTTCCAGCACCCTCGGGTCCAGAGCCTTTCTGGATTATTTGTTTTTCTGGACTAATAGAGGTCACGTGATAATGAAATGACAATACACCCCTGGCCCGCTAATGACACCCCTCCCGTGCCTCAAGCACCATGGTGTGTTAGACACTTAAATAAAACAAATACATAATGTAAACTGAATATGAATGGACTAACTTGTCAAACCATCCCCGGCTAACGCCGTCTCCGTGGCCGTTTAGAGCCCTGGCTTCCGACGTCATTCCCAACTCACAAGGTGCACCAGCGAGCCCTTCTTCACCAACCGAAAGGATAGAAAGTGCTGGAGCAATTCAGCGGGTCAGAATCTCGGGAGAACACAGAATGGTGTCATCGGGACCCTTCCTCAGACTGATTCAGTCGGCTGAGTTACTCCAGCATTTTAAGTTTCAGTGGGCCCCCTCAGTCACCACGGGGCTCCCTCCCCTCTCACCTGCTGTCACTTCCAAGGTGAAGTATGTTGGCGACTCCAGGGAGAAGGAGGAGGCGGCTGTGGTGGTGTGGGGAGGGGGGATAGGAGAGGGCTGGTGGGAACTGGTGTTCAATATGTATATCAAGTGCCTGCACCACACGCATTCCATCAAATGCAAGTCCAAACATGTGCTGTTCTTCAAAACAACAGAGCCTGCTTTAAAAATACACACAAGACTCATTTTAATTGACACCCCTGGGAAAACAGTGACAGACAGAAAGTAAATGGTAATATCCGTCTTCTCCACCAACCTTTCAACAAACTATGCCCAAGCTCTCATTGGAATAGGCAGCTGTGACAAGACAAACATGCACTTAGATATCTCCAAAATGTACAGACTCTTTGGAGCTCACAAAAAGCCACTCAATGTGCAAGGCACAGAAATTGATCGATATGGTAACTTACTTGTTCAGCGGTCATGTTATGGTCTGCTTCATATTAGATCAAGTCAACATACACTCAGGGCTGCCAACTCTCACGCATTTCGCCAAATTCCCACGCTCTCACGCTGATCACAAATTGTTCACGCTCTGACGTCAGAAATTCTGTGATCAACGAAAATTTCAAAACTCATATCAACTGCATGGGCCGCAGGTGTTAGAGAGCCGGGGCTGAGGGATGGATGGAAGCAGAAGCAGCGGCGGGGACAGATGCGGACGGGGAGCCGGGGCTGGCGAGTGTTTGCCGGGCTGGCGAGTTGCTCGCTGCAGCTCCGGCCATGGAGCAGCCTCAGTGCCAGAGTCCCGGGCCGTCAGAGGCATCGGAAGCGTTGCGCCGCAGCCGTGAGAATCTCTGTGCCGAATTCGCCCAGGTGACCGGCATGGATCAGGCTACGGCTCGGTGCATCCTGGAGGACAACCAGTGGCTGCTGGAAGTAAGTATCAAGCACTGGGTAGAAGCGGTGGAAGATAGCGGTCTTCAAATTGGGGTGGTTGAGAAAGCATCCTGCTTGCCTGCTAGATTTTTACTTACTGTAACTGCAGGAAAAATATTCCCGATGTTGGGGGAGTTCGGAACCAGGGGTCACAGTTTAAGAATAAAGGGTAAGCCAGTTAGGACTGAGATGAGGACGAACTTTCTTCATGCAGAGAGTTGTGGATCTGTGGAATACTCTGCCACAGAAGGCAGTGGAGGCCAATTCACTGGATGTTTTCAAGAGAGGGTTACATTTAGCTCTTGGGGCTAGTGAAATCAAGGGATATGAGGAAAAAACAGGAAAGAGGAACTGATTTTAGATGAACAGCCATGATCATATTGAATCTCAGTGCTAGTTTGAAGGGCCTATCCCTGCACCTATTTTCTATGTTTCTATGCTTGAGTGTATGCCAATAAAACTCGACCACTTGATTTTGAAGCATTCATGTACGGTGCAGATATAATGTAGTCATAGTGATACAGTGTGAAAACAGGCCCTGATCCATACACCCACCACCCTTTGTGTGGAAAAAGTTACCTCTTAAAAATACTTCAAACAAAAAACATTGAAATCATACTTCTACAATGCACTAAAACATGATTTTAATACATCAAATTTCCAAAGGTCCCTACCGTGGGAGGGGAGACACCCCACTCCCACACCCTCTCCCCACTCGGATGCTCCACTCGGTTGCTCCACTCCCTCGCCGGGTACCCCCAAGGCCAGTGATCAGTGATCGCTCAGCCCCCCACTTTCAAAAACGCACCGTGGCCCCTTTATCGGACAGAGAGCACTGCCAGATGTGAGCGGGGAACTGAGGCCAGTTGTCCATGATGTCTGGATCCCAATGCTCAGCGCTTCATGTTTCGGAGTTGGCTAATGTTATTGATTTGTAATTAGCCTGGTTTGTAATTAGTTGACAAAACCTTAATTTATTAATCCGGAATATCCAGGGAGATGGCATAAGTGTAATATTAAAATGACTTGCAAATGGCGTGTCAGGCTGTCTGTCACAACATACAGCCCTGATAACCCATTATTTCCTTCAGTTAAATATTGGGAAGGTAGCATTATTGTCATTTGCCACTCAACTATTATGTTTGTTTACCTCACTGACAATTCCTTTGACAAGTTGAATAGAAATGTCCCCAATCTCGTTGTTTTAATAATTGAACACGTAGTTGAACATCCTCAATGTAGTGTAATCAGATGGAAACTGATTCAGATGCGATGTTTAAGAGCTTATTCAAAGAAGGGGCATATTTTAAAGCAGTGACAGAGATACTTGCAGGAGAATGTGTGAGGAGGTTATTATTTGTCTTTTGTTTTAGCTTGAACCAGGACATCTGAAGATTCAAAGCTTAATATAGTAATTGTGCTGATACTGACTCCACCTGTCAGATGACCTGACGTCCACGACCAACACCACAGCACTGTTCAAGAGAGCCCAGCAGCGACTACACCCTCTCCGAAGACTATGTAAAGCAGGTCTCCCCACTACACACCTACGAACTTTTTATAGGGGGACAATCGAGAGCACATTAACCTACGGCATCACTTCCTGGTTCGGGAGCTGCAAGGCGTACGAACGGCACCAACTAGACAGGATTGTGAAGACCGCCAGCAGGATTATTGGTGCTCCACTCCCTTTCCTGCTGGACATATACAGGAAGAGATGTATCAGCAGAGCCATCTCCATCATCAAAGACCCCTACCACCCATCGCATCACATATTCTCCATCCTGCCATCTGGGAAGAGGTACAGGAGCATTACGTGCAAAACCAGCAGGATGCTCCTCAGCTTCTTCCCGCAGGTTATAAGACTTTGCCCCCTGCCAAAGTATCGTGCACCAACCACCAACCTGGACACACTGCAGCAGAGCCACTGTCGTGCCGCTGCCGATCAGAACGCCTGTTGATGTTTAGTAGAGAGTAGAGTGTTAATTTGTTCATGATATATGTATTTTTACTTCTATTTATTTTTTACTGCACACTGAAATGGACACTGGTTGAGGAACGTTTTTTTGTTTCCTCTGGGTATGCGAATACTCAGGAAATGACAATAAAGATATACAATACAATACAATACAACAATACTGACTCCAACCAATGAATATCATCCATTCTGGAGGTTTTATTTTTCTGATGCCATTTAAACTTCACGGATTTCAATCACTTGAATGTAAAGGTAATTAGGAATGGGAGCATTGGAACAAAAATTTGCCCTCGGTTCATATTAACTGTAATATAATAATGTATGCATGTTGGTACGTGCAATCAAAACAAAGGTCTTTTTTATCATTGTTGTGTTATGAATACCACAGAAAATATTATGTACTCTCAAGATCACATTTAATAGAATAATATTGCTTAAATATATAGTTATTGGACTTTGCATTTCGGAAAGTCCCAGCTGAGAGGAAGACAGCAAAATACTGAAAATATTGGGGGTGAAAATGACTTCAGGACAGTTTGTTAGGAAAATGAAGGAAATGGTAACAGAATACATACAGCTGAGTGAGTATAATTTTATGGATGAGAAATTGTGTTCAACCAATTGATGACTTCTTTGACAAAGTAACTAGCATGTTAGATAACAAGGAAGCCCATGGATGTAGCAAATTTTGTTTGTGAAGTGCCCCATAAAAGATTACTGCATTAGATAAGCACCTGTGGACTTGAACGTAATAGGTTAAGTCCAGGGGGTCAGATGTGTGGGTTTTATGTGTGGGCCAGATATATTGTCAGTGCAGAGGGGCTAGGAGCAAGGCCAAGTGTGCATCCAGAGTCAATGGAATAGTACTAGGTGTGCAGTCAAAGCTGGGACAATGGGAGTGTTCAGCACTGGGAACCTAAGCAGGTAAGCAGCTATAATCAAGGTAGAATAGGGGGCCAGGTGTAAGGCCAGACTCAGGGTCTGGAATGAGAGAAGGTATGCAACTGGAGTCAGGGTCAGGAGTAGTACCAAGTGTGCAGTGAGACCCAGGTTGGTCAACATGGGCCAAGTGTTTGATTATAATCTGATTTCCATACTTGAATATTTTAAGATCATTCATGTGCAGCACCTGTAGATCAGAGCCTGGCTCTACTGTGGAATAAGGAATGTAATTTAGCCTAACCTTATTCATAGCTAATCCAATTTAAAGCATCAATAATGCATTCAAGTGTAAGTTAAAATACTCGCTACAATATGCACCAGATTGCACAATTTCAAGCTGAAAAATGGGAAAGCTCCGTACCAATGGGAGGGGAGACCCCCCCCCCCGGTCGCTACGCTCCCTCGGGCTTGGTCTCTCGCAATTTCTCACTCCTAACTCTCACCCAATGTTAGCAGCCCTGATACACTGCTATTATAGGATACTAAATTTATTATTGAACAGCTTCTTTTGCAAGAATATATCTGTGTAAACGTAAGCTGGAGATGAAGATCACCATTATAGGTCAGTGCAGACTTCAATTTTCAGCCTTGCAGCTTTGCGCGATGTGCCCTTTTTTGTGATTGCACTGGTTCTCCCAGGTTACGAACACCTGACTTATGTACAGTCCATACATACTAGCAAATATTTTGGAGACCAGAAAGGTGGCTTTGCCAGCTGCTGCAGCAGTGCAGGCATCTTCTGCCATGTAGGAATTTGGTTTGCAGTTGCAATTCCAACTGTCCGACTTACAAACAGTTCTCAGGAATGGACCGCCGCCATAAGCTTGGAAAGACCTGCGCGCCAGTCTCTAATGTAGAGTAGTTTGCCATCACCAACCCTCCTTCAGCAAGTTTCGAGAAAACCCAGCGCAGGAGGAGCGTACACCATGGGGAAAGCAATGCTTGATGTGTGGGGTGTGTGCACAGCAAACATTTTATTGGCTAGGGAGCCTCCCCAGATTCAAACAAAAAATTATACTTGGGCATTTACATTCACGCAGCAGTTTCTCAAAGATAGAGGTATGGGGTAGACCTGAAGGGCCAAAGGATCCATTCCTTCTATTCCTTACAAATTTATTTTATTTATTTTATTTTATTTTATTTTATTTTATTTCTATACAAACAATCCATTCCTTCTATTTTCTTGTTCTCCTATGTACTTAGAATGTAATTGCTTCTTTGCCAGACTCTAATGCGGATGGTTGTTAAGATTTCCTGGCCTTTAGACCTTAGATTTCAGGGATATTGCGCAGAAACAGGCCCTTTGACCAATTGAGTCTGCGCTGATCAGCGATCACCCTGTACACCAGCACTATCAGGCACTATCAGGCACATATGGGACAAATTACAATTTTACTGAAGCCAATTAACCTTCAAACCTGTACATATTTGGAGTGCGGAAGGAAACCAGAGCACCCGGAGAAAACCCACGCGGTCACAGGAAGAACGTACAAACTCCGTACAGACAGCTCCTGTGACCAGGATCGAACCAGTGTCTCTGGGGCTGTAAGGCAGCAACACTACTGCTGCACCACTGCGCCGGTCAAAGGACAAATTAGGCAGTGCTCCAAAGCAGTGCTTAGAAGTCACTATTGGGTCTTTTTGATGAAACGTTAAATGAAGCTCACCCTGGTTTCCAGGTAAGTATTTGTCACAAAAATTACCTTATTATAGATGTCATTTCTATATTTGTGATCGAGCTGACCCAGTAAATTGCCTGCTGTATTTCCTCCATTAGACGCAGAGAAGAAGCAAATGTTTTTTACTATAACAACATTTAAAAGACATTTGAACAAGATATATGGACAGGAAAGCTTTAGAGGGATATGGGCCAAATGTGGGCAGGTGGGTTTAATGTAGGGGCACCTTGGTCGGCATGGGCGACTTGGGTTGAAGGACCCGTTTCTGTGCTGTGACTATATTGTAATGTACCTTAAAGGTATCACTATGGTAAAGTATATTTATGTTCCTATATTGAGCAGTTGTCTAAATAGTCATCATAATATTTGCCTTCCTCCCTCATCATCTTTAGAGTCTTTTGAATATTTAACAACACACAGATTTTCTGCCACAGTAAACCTATTCAACTGCGGTCGTGGACTGTTAATTCTCCACTAAGTTACATTCAATGCATACAGAAAGGATCCTTCCACCCAATTAGAGTTGCAAAACTGTTAAACACGATCATAGGCTCAGAAGTCTTTGCTCAATTGAGCACAGCATTTACCTGTCAAGACATCCCAGTGCTCCTTATGATGCACAGCCCAACAGTGGCCTGCAGCTGTCTAAAAGATGTCCTGAAACTGCTTATAAACTTTGCCAACTAAATGTTAACCTTCCCTTCTTATCCCAAATCATACACGGTTGGCATTACAGTTTATTAAAAAATTAATTAGTTTGTCATTCAAAAAGGATTACTAAACATCGTGCAATCAAACTATCAATAAATTATTAGATGTTCAAAAAAAAGTGGCTCCTCGTGATATTTATTTGTTTTGTTTCATACCAATGATTACACCCCGGATATATTTACATATATATATATATATCCCGGAAATATACGATACACTCCTATATTTAAGGAGCCACATGTTTTTTGAACATCTGATGATTTATTGAGAGTTTGGTTGCACGATGTTTAGTAAACCTCTCTGAATAGCAAACTCATTCGTAAGTTCGTAAGGCAAAGTAGCAGAATTAGGCCATTCGGCCCATCTAGTCCACTCTGCCATTCAATCATGGCTAATCTACCATTCTCCTGCCTTCTCCCCGTAACCTTTGAGACCCTTACAAATAATGAACTTTTCTTTATTTTCTGCTTTAAAAATACCCAAATGACTTAGACGCAGCAGTCTGTGGCAATGAATTCCACAGATTCACCACCTTCTGACGAAAGAAATTGCTCCTCATTTCCTTTCTAAATGTATGTCCTTTTATTCTGAGGCTGTGCCCTCTGGTCCTAGACTCTCCCACTAGTGGAAATATCCTCTTCACATCCACACCACCCAGGCCTTTCACTATTCTGCAAGTCTCCTCTCATCGTTCTAATTTCCAGCAAGTACAGGGCCATAGCTATCAAATGCTCAGCATATGTTAATTTTCTGTATATACTTTAATGCCAAACGTGTGTAATTGCAACCAGTTGTATTTATGGGCAAGACACTACAGAACCATATCATGCCATCAACTACTCCTCAGGCACTAGAATACAACCATACAGAAATAATGCATAGCCCCATTATGCACAGCTCCCTCATGTTGTTGCTGCTATCCATTAGATCTGTAGTGGATTATGAACTCTCAAAAACAAGATATTAGTAACCTGTTGCACTGATAACTTTACATAACTGATGCTCTCTGTGATCCTGGAAGGATCCTAAGCACAGATGCGCCAGCAATGGCTGCCTCACCAACAGTCTGTCTGTCCATTCCTTCTTTATGTTTAAATAGTAAGTGTTTAATGTATTTTTTTAGGGGGTTTTAGCCTGTTTTATGTGAGGGGTGGGCGGGGGAGTTTAGGGGAAAACTTTTTCTAATCTCTTACCACGACAGAGATGCTATTTTTTTCCGTATCGTATCTCCGTCCGCACTGCGGCCTAATATCGAGGAGTTGCCGGCCTTTGCTGGAGATCTATTGAGAGCTTCACCATAGGTGCCTACGGGACTTTAACATCGCGGAGCCCGCGATCCCTTTGCCAGGGATCGACCTTGGAGCTCCAGCCGTGGGTGCTTGCGGACTTACATCACGGAGCCTGCGGTCTCTGGTCAGAGACCGACATCGGGAACTCCAAGCCGCGGGAGATTTGACCGCCCCGACGCGGGAGTTTCAATCGCCACGATGCGGGAGCTTCAACCGCCAGCTGCGGGAGCTTTGATCGCCCCGACGGATGGTTCGACTTCCCCGACAGCGGGAGAAATAAAGAGGAAAAAGATTGTACTTTTTTGTCTTCCATCACAGTGAGGAATGTGGGGAATCTGCTGTGGTGGATGTTTATGTTAACTTTAATGTATTTGTGTGTCTTGTTGCTTTTTTTTCTGTATGGCTGTATGGTAATTCGCATATCACTGTACCTTAATTGGCACATGTGACAATAAAAGACCTTTGAAACCTTCATGTTGAGGTGAATTTGACGGCAAATTGCAAAGTTACAAATCCAATTCAATTCACAAATTTGCAGACGACATCACCGTGGTGGGCCAGATATCAAGTAATGACCAAACAGAATACAGGAAGGAGATTGACAACCTCATGACCTGGTGTCAAGAAAACAACCTTTCTCCCACTATCAGCAAGGCAAAGGAGATAGCAATCAATTTTCGGAAGCGAAGCGCTACATATACCCCAGTGTACATTGATAGTGCCGAAGTAGAGATGGTTGAGAGGTGCAAGCTCTTAGGAGTATATATCACCAGCAACTTGACCTGGACCACCCATATCAAAGCAGTTGCCAAGAAGGCACACCAATGCCTCTACTTCCTTAAAGGACTTAGGACGTTTGGCATGTCCCCAACAATTCTCACCAACTTCGGTCAGTGGGGGCGCTGGGAGACGGCTGCCCTGCCAGCAGCGTGTTAGTCATTTCTACTTTTTAAAAAAAATTTTAGTGTGTCCAAATGTTTCTTTTAATGTCTCTTGGTGTGTCTTGTGTGGGGGGTTGTGAGGGGGGGGGGTTAAGGGGGGGAACCGCTTTCGGTCGCCTCCTCCACGGGGAGGCGACTTTTTCCATGTCGCCTTCCTCGTGGCCTAACAACAAGGATTGGTGCGGCTTTTCCAAGACGGGCCGGGTGCTTCAGCAGCGGGCGCAGAGTGAACTTTTCATCGAGGCGCGGGCGAGCCCTCGCTGGGGGTCGCCAGAAGGGAGTGCTCCGATCGCTGGCCCGTGGCAGCCTGATGCCGCGGTCTGCGGAGATTCCAGCTGGCGTGGCGTCCGGAGCCTGGGATCCCTCATTGGGGACCCCGGAGGAGAAGAGCTCCGACCGCCAGCCCGCAGCCTACATCATCTAGAAGCCGCGGACTGTGGTGCTTCTAACTGCGGGCGCGACGGGGACTTACCATCCGGAGCGGGATCCCTCGCCGGGGATCCCTGGAGAAGAGCTCCAACCGCCGGCCTGCGGCCTACAACAGCTTGAAGCCGCGGTCTGCGGTGCTTCTTGCCGCGGGCGCAGTGGGGACTTACTTACTTACAGTCCGGAGCGGGATCCCTCGCCGTGAATCATTGGAGAAGAGCTCCGACCGCCGGCCTGCGGCCTACGTCATCTTCAAGCCGCGGTCTCCGGTAGGGAAGCACCAATGCGGGATGTACCTTGCCTGTACATCTGGCCACTCGCAGCGGCGACTGCGGAGGTTTATGGTCCCGACCACGGGGTAAAATGGAGGAGGACTGACTAAACTTTGTGCCTTCCACCACAGTGATGAATGCTGTGGTGGATGTTTTGTGTTAAATTGTTTTATTGTGTATTGTGCGTTCTTTTTTATTGTGCCGCTGCTGGCAAGTTCATTTCACTGCACTTCATTGTGTATGTGACGAATAAATCTGATTATTGACTATTGACTATTCTACAGATGTGCCGTAGAAAGCATTTTATTAGGATACATCACAGCATTTTTTTAGAACAGCTCCATCCAAGTGTAAGAAATTGCAGAGAATTGTGAACGCAGCCCAGGCCATCACATAAACCAACCCTCCCTTCCATTGACTCTATCTACACTTCACGCTGGCTCAGCAAGGCCACCAGCATAATCAAGGATGAATCTCACCCTGGTAACTCCCTATTCTCCCCTCTCCCATCAGGCAAGAGATGCAGAAGTGTGAAAACACATACAGGAACAGGTAAGGATAATATCCAAATGCCCAGTGAGCAAACAGCGAACTTATCTGGAGAAACATGGGACTACAGATAATGGTTTACAAAAAAGATGCAAAGTGCTGGAGTAACTCAGCGGATCAGGCTGCATCTCTGGAGAACATTGATAGGTGACATTTTGGATCGGGACCTTTCTGCCAATTATCTGCATCTGATGTGTAAGAAGGAACTGCAGATGCTGGTTTAAACTGAAGATAGACACAAAAAGCTGGAGTAACTCAGCGAGACAGGCAGCATCTCTGGAGAGAAGGAATGGGTGACGTTTCAGATCGAGACCCTTCTTGATGCTGCCTGAGTTACTCCAGCTGAGTTACTCCAGCTTTTTGTATCTGCATGTGATATCTGGTCTGATATCAATTGTCTAATGTCAGTTGCCTGGAGAGCTGAGGTTTGTAAATAAGCATAGACAGTAGATTTAGTTTGCTGGGTGCATTTTCTGTCTTCAAAGGTGAACCAAATCAGGAATCCCATGTATTATATAATGATAGATTAATTACAAATTGGGATAATTGCTGGTCATGGTATAGGTTAACCTCAAGTCAAAGATATAAGATTAGAAGTTTCCTGGAAATTTGCAGAGGGAAAGAACTGCAACCTCCTCTCTCCCTCCGTTTCCGATGGCCAATATACATGCAATGGTTTTTTTTAAAGCAATGAGGGGAAATATAGGTTGCAAACATTGTGCTTGCAGAATTGGTTGTGGAGCACAGATGAGGGAAGTTTATTATCTGGAACAACTTTGTCATGACAAATCAATACTGTGACCACTAACTATAGTGTTGCAAAACAACACTAGGCTGCACGGTGGCACAGTGGTAGAGTTGCTGCCTTACAGTGCCAGAGACCTGGGTTCAATCCTAACCACGGGTACTGTCTATACGGAGTTTGTACGTTCTCTCTGTGACTGTGTGAGTTTTCCCTGAGTGCTTCGGTTTCCTCCCACATTCCTAAGGCATATAGGTTTGTAGGTTAATTTGCTTGAGTACAGATTGTAAATTGTCTCTAGTGTATAGCATAGTGCTGGTGTACGAGGATCGTTGGTCGGTGTCGACTTGGTGGGTCGAAGTACCTGTTTCCGTGCTGTATCTCTAAACTAAACAAGTGTTCTCACTTGTGAAGCTGGCACTGTCTATTAGTTTTAAAACTGCTTGTATTTCTCTACCTGCCATATTGAAAACCCAGAAGTAAACGATTGACCAATCAATTGTGAACTGCCCAAAAGCTGAATTCTCTCACAGATACAAGCTTGACAATATTGTCCTGAGCTGTATTTCTTTTACATTACCACCTGCAAGGGATGTGTTGATTGACAATCATGCCCACATGATCCAACAAGTCTGTGCGTCAATTCGCAGCATCAAGCAGATACTATTTCCCTTTGAGCTATTGGTATGTTCTCAACCCAATAGGATCATTTTTGTTTTTTTGATTGAATGGTACAACAGAAATAGGCCCTTCAGCCCACTGTGTCGATCATCAATCGCCCATTTACACTAGTTCTGTTATCCTACTTTCGCATCCACTCCCAACACACTAGGAGCAATTTACAGAGGCCAATTTACCTACAAACCTACACATCTTTGGGATGTGGGAGGAAACCGGAGAGTCTGGAGGAAATCCACATGGTTGCAGGCTGAGCGTGCTAACTCCACACGGACAGCACCGGAGGTCAGAATCAAACCTGGTTCTCTGGCACTGTCTTCTTCTGTCGTGTGTCTTTTAGACCTGCAGCTCCGTTGAGGCGAGCCAGGTCAACGTGTCATCATCCAGGTCAATCAGACCTCGTTCACCATTCGGTGGCCGGTGTTTGGGGCAACTGGTGACTATGTGCTCCACTGTCTGTGTTGGGTCCCCACACTCGCAGGAGGCGCTGTCGAGATGGAGAGACCAGTGGAAGTCAGCGGAACCATCTAGGCTACACCATTACATCGATGACCCCATGGATGTCCCTGGCCAGGACCTGCCCCGAAAGCAGTGGACAACCCTCTGGCACTGTGAGGCAGCATCTCTACCAGTTGGCCACTATGCCACACTAATTGTTGATTTTAAGCTTTGTCAGCCCAGAGAGTGCATATTAACGGCAAACAAATATCTGGAGTAAAGCTGAAATGATGACAGCATGATCTTGACCAAAGCAGAGACGATACAGAAGACCTGAACTATATCATACCACCTAGGAGCTAAGGTGGTGACTCAGAAAGAAAAAAATATATCTATGATTGCAAATGATTTTTACCACCTAATCCATTTTCATTGTGAGAAAAAAAGCTTTGTCTCAGTTCAATAGCAATCTCTGCATCAAAGGTAGAAGTTATCTTTATATTTGTAGACTAAAGAATGGCTCAGTGAAGCAGGTTCCACTGTTCTATAGAAAGCATACACCATGGAAGCACAATCTATCTGCATCATTGTCCTGATGATTTTGTGTGCAAGCTTAAAATATAGATAAACCAGAACCAAGCAAAAGAGGATTTGCCCCAATGTACATGGAGATGCTTAAGTGAGCAGTGGGAGTTTGAAATGGTCAGGTTCAAATGTAGTTTGTAAGTGGTGCTTAGGCAAGATGCCTGTATAAATATCCCCCTTCTCTGCTGGCAGACAATAAGGAAAACTATTTCATGTTGTTTTGACATTTCATATTTCACAAACCAGTTTATGAGCTGGTGCAAGACCATAAATGACACATGGAATTATGCACTGCATCAATCAGTTACCAGATAAAAAATTGGTCTTGGATCATCAGGTCCCAGCAGTAAAGAATGCTCTCTTCAGGCAACAGCATTTTTCTGTTCTAATCTCTAAGGAGCCTAATGCATGATCCATTCTTCAAATGGATAGCAGCAATTGTCCATCCCTGTCAACTCTTCTGAGCTTCACACATTTACCAATTACTTTACATGTTTCTGCTCACTGAGGATTACACAAACCTCTGCTCTGCTCATTTCCTTCAACTAAACAACATTTATTTATATCGCTCCTTTAATGCAGCGGAATGTACAGAGATGCTGAATGTACATCAGAGCATTAACAAACAAAATTTCACGCTATAAAATCTGACATTGAAAAGATGGTCAAATTTTTTGATTAAAGAATATAAACATAAGAAAGTAACATTTTGCCATCTAGTGTCTTGAGCTAACTTGACGGCTGATCTGCTGTAAAATAGTAGTTAGAGGGGCTAACGCACAGCTCCAGTATTCTGGATTCAATCCTGACCTCCAGTGCATGACAGATAGAAGAAGTAGAGGAGATGTAAGAAAGAGGTAGAGCAAAGTGTAGTCATCTTACATACAGAAAATGACAAGTTTGGGATCATTTGGTTGCAGCTAAATGAATAGCCAGGAGGTCAAAGTGGAATCTTGAAGTATAATAGTCCTCAATTTTAAAAATCCTGCCATTGAGAGAAAATACTGAATAATTAAAATGGAATTCAAGTTGGGCATTGGCAAATGAAAAGCAGACCATTTATTGTAAAATGTTAGGAATGCAGTTAAATGTTCAGAATGAAGTGAAATTTCAGATGAGTGATTGAACTTCCATTTGATAAATGATGTCTCTTAATACCGAAATGCATGCAGGCGAAAAATGTTTATGTGGAAGATTAAAAAAAGATACATTAATGAATTAATCAAACGTACAAACAAATGAATGTAACGCCAGGTGGCAAATTAGTCTCTCATTAGTCTCTCATTAAATCTCAAAGCTCTTATGTTTGAAGGCAAAACTTTCATTAAACGCAGGGACAAGCACAGGAACAGATGTTTATTTCAATCATAAACATATATGAGCAAAAAATATAGCAATTTATACTCTGCTAAATGCTGTTCTTCATTGATTATAATTCAGCACAGGCCAAGTACCTAGCATGTTCATATATTCTTCAAATTCTCCTGCAATGATTATATATTCATTCATCATGTAATTAAAATAAAAAATTTACAACTAAGCAGTAAAACTCAAAAAAGTTATTTCAAATTTTCTTATAGCTCGTGCAAGGGGATGCGGTGGAATCTGAACCTGTGATGTGTTTTTTTTAAAGATAGACACAAAATGCTGGAGTAACTCTGCAGGACAGGCAGCATCTCTGGATAGAAGGAGTGGGCGACGTTACAGGTCGAGACCCTTCCTCAGACTGCTCAGTCCGAGGAAGGGTCTCGACCCGAAATGTCCTCAGTCTGCTGAAGGGTATCGACCCGAAACGTCACCCATTCCTTCTATCCAGAGATGCAGCCTGACTGCTGAGTTACTCCAGCATTTTGTGTCTATCTTCCGTGTTAACCAGCATCTGCAGTTCCTTCCTACACATGGAGTTGTTTTGCTCTTTGCAACAAGGCAACTAAAGAGGATGTTTAGTCAGTGCCCCAAATATTGGGCATGGAAAATGGCGAATAAGCCATTCACCAGAGGCCCAAGCAACAAGGATGCAATATTCATGGCATAGAGGTGCAGCTGTAGAGTACTGCATTACAGCCCAGAGACCTGGGTTCGAACCTGATGACGGGTGCTGTCTGAACGAGGTTTGTACGTTCTCCCTGTGACTGAGTGGGTTTTCTCTGGGTGCTCCGGCTTCCCCCCACATTCCAAAGGCATGCAGGCTTGTTGGTTAATTAGCTTCTGCAAATTATCCCTGGTATGTAGGAGAGAACACATGAAAGGGCGTTTGCTGGTCGGTGTGGACTTGGTGGGCCAAAGAGCTTGTCTCCACGCTGCATCTTTAAACTAAACTGAAAGCAACTGCTAGTACCTTTTCAGTAGGTGCAGTGAAAGAAATTGTATCATGAGTAGTGGTATCTGGAATGAGTTGCCAGAGGTGGTGGTGGATGCAGGAACAGTAACTCAGACAGTAACTCAGACTCACACTTGGATAAGCAAGGCATTCAGAGATATAGAATTAATGCAGGTAAGTGGGGTTGGTATAGATAGTAATGATGGTCGGTATACATGTGCGAGTTCAGGCCCTGGTTCTATGGTGTACAACTCTATGACTCTGATTTGTTTAGAGAAACAGTGTGGGAACAGGCCCTTCGGCTCACCAAGTCTACACCGACCAGCGATCCCCGCACATTAAAGGGCCTGTCCCACTTTCACGACCTAATTCACGACCTTTTTTACTCATGGACATTTTTCATCAGGCTCGAAAAAACGCCCCGACCTACTTGATGCCACGAGTACCTACGACTAGCATCACGGCCTGCTACGAGCTACCTACGACCTCCTACGACCTCGTGACGACCATGCTGCGAGTATGAGTCAAGGGCAAACTCGGCAGAGGTCGTGAATTAGGTCGTGAAAGTGGGACAGGCCCTTAACACTATCTTACACACGATTGGGAATTTTACATTTATACCAAGCCAATTAACCTACAAACTTGTACGTCTTTGTAGTATGGGAGGAAACCAAAGATCTCAGAGAAAACCCAATGCGGTCACAGGAAGAACGTGCAAACTCCATATAGACAGCACCCGTAGTCGAGATCGAACCCAGGTTTCTGGCGCTGTAAGGCAGCAATTCTACCGCTGCACTACCATGTCGCCCAACATTTATGTGCAGGGACATGTGCTGGACCCTGATGCAGTTGACGAGGAGATATCCTTGGAGCTGCCTCCTCCTGCTTGTTGCTTAATTGTCTGCCACCGTTCATGACTAGATGTGACAGGATTGAACAGCTTCATCTGATCCATTGGGTGTGGGATCGCCTACCTCAATTGTCTTAAGCCATTTTTATTCTTTAGCACACATATACCTTTTGCTGCATATTCTCCAGGTGGACACTTCAGTTTTGACTATGCTTGCTGCTGCTCCCAGAGTGGCCGCCTACACTCACTGCACCAGGGTTGATTCCTCAGCTTGATAGTCATGGTAGAATGAAGGATTAGCCGGTTCATGAGGTTACAGATTGTGCTGGTGTACATCGTGGTTGCTCAGAATAGAACTACTCGATTTGATCTATTGCTGTCACATTTATCACAGCTGTAGTGCGACACAACGAGCTGGGAGGCACTGTTGGTGTGATGGTAAGACTTTGTCTTCACCAATACTGGCATTTGTCACTTTTACTCATGCTCTCATAGACATGATGTACTCTAAGGTGCAGACCTTTCCCACTTCCCCCTACCCCAGAGTAGAAAAACACTGCTATCTGTACCTGTTCAGGCACAGCACAGAGGCATATATTTACTTCTACAGAATAAAGACCTTTAAATGTATTCTATCCAGGGATGGACAAATCACATCCTCCGCTGCCTCAGAATATATACTGTTCACACTTCCCCATGTCCTAAAGTAGGGAACCTTAGCATAATCCCTATCCTAGAGTATAAACCCTTCATAAACATCACTAACTCACAAAACTTTACCTTTCTTCATGCTTCAAACCAGACATTTCACATCCAACCATTTACCTTAGCTACAGCGTAGAGACTGTTCACAGCAGACAAAGTCCTCTAGCAATTCTTCCTTCGTGATTGACTAATGTAGATGGCTGCATTAATTGATAGCAGTCAACAGTTTCATATTTACTCATTGGATTTGCTGTTTTTCCTACAGATGGTGTATAATTTTGTTAATTATTTGCCAGGGATCCCTCACAATGATTCCTCTCCATACTCTTGGGCATTGTTGAAGTAAGCTACAGGAGGCAGACAAGCTATGCTCTTCCAAAGGCACATGTGGAATGAGCAAATACACTCCTGAATGCCACCAGCTCTTGAAACTACCCAATGGCACACAGGACCTAACACGGGTCAGGATATAATCACTCCTTCAACGAGAAATCATTCTGGCACAACTAAAGATCAAGCATAAGTATAAGCACGGTGGTACAGTGGTAGAGTTGCTGCCTTAAGGGCCTGTCCCACTTTCACGACCTAATTCAGAACCTTTTTTACTCGTGGACATTTTTCATCAGGCTAGAAAAAACGCCACGACCTACTTGATGCCACGAGTACCTACGACTAGCATCATGGCCTGCTACGACCTACCTACGACCTCCTACGACCTCGTGACGACCATGCTGCGAGTATGAGTCAAGGGCAAACTCAGCAGAGGTTGTGAATTAGGTCGTGAAAGTGGAACAGGCCCTTTACGGCAGTAACCCGGGTTGAATCCTGACTATGGGTGCTGTCTGTACGGAGTTCGTATGTTCTCCCTGTGACCCGCATGGGTTTTCTCTGGGATCTCCAGTTTCCTCCCACACTCCAAAGACGTACAGGTTTGTACCCCAATTGGCATCGTAAAATTGAAAATTGTCCCTAGTGTGTGTGGGATAGTGTGCAGAGATCGCTGGTGAGTGTGGACTCGGTGGGCCAAAGGGCATGTTTCTACGCTGTATCTCTAAACTAATCTAAATTAGAATGGAAATACATGGGAAAAAGAGCAATTGTTACTTCTGGAGAAGGAATGGTGATGATGCTCTTGATGGAAGAGGAAAAGCATAACCATTGGTCCGCTGCAGAGTTCATATGGAGAGAAATAACAAACGGACACTGAAAACAACACTGCAATGAGCAAAGTTCTTCAGCCCACTGATCTCTGCTTTTGAATTAGTGGGAAATAGATCCCAAGGAAGTTAAATGAATTCCAGAAACAAAATCTATGGAAGAATAAAACAGACTCATTTATTTCATTGAATTTATATTAGAAACCTAAGTATAATGTGAAACACAGAGCGCTGGAGTAACTTTGTGGGTCAGGCATCGTCTTTGGAGAATATGGGCAGGAGACATTTCAAGTCCTGACCCAAAATGTCACCTGTCCATATCGTCCAGAGATGTTGCTTGGCCCACTGAGTTACTCCAGATCTTTATGTTTTTTTATCCAGCATCTCCTGTTCCTTGTGTAGGAAAGAACTGCAGATAGACACAAAATGCTGGAGTAACTCAGCAGGACAGGCAGCATCTCTGGAGAGAAGGAATGGGTGACGTTTCAGGTCGAGACCCTTCTTCGAGGAACTGCAGATATTGGTTTAAACTGTGGACACAAAAAGCTGGAGTAACTCAGCGGGTCAGACAGCATCTCTGGGAAAAAGGAATAGATGACATTTCGGGTTGAGACCCTTCAAACTGAAGAAGGGTCTTGAGCCGAAACGTCACCTATTCCTTTCCTCCAGAGATGCTGTCTAACCCGCTGAGTTACTCCAGCTTTTTGAGTCTATCCCCTGTTCCCGTGCCTTCAATATGTACAGTAGCATTTGCTGGTAACTGACTGAATTAGCAACACACATATGCGACTGTGTTGACTGGGTCTGATTTACCTAGAAGAATCGCTAATTTATCGTGTATTTATTTACTGCGTTCTTGTGCATAATGCGCCTGTAAAGCTGCAACAACAAAGAATTTTGATGTACCACTGCTGGTACCTATGACAATTATACATTGCGTTTCAGCACAGCTCAGCATATAACTTCATTTTGATGGCTATAGCGCAAAGGCTGAGGCATCATAGTGTACAACCCCATCAGGATGTACAAGAGCGGTACATCATTGCTTATATGGAGAATGTAGACACAGTTCTTCTCCTCCCAGTTCCGATTAAAAACTAAACTTCCATTACTTGGATTAATGGTGCGGTTTGAGGCCAATAAATGGTTTAAACCATGATGTACAATACCCGTCAGTGCAATGAACTGATTTAAAGTTAATGGAGGAACACACTCTGTACAGCAGGGTTTATAAATGACAGCATGCAGTATCTAAAAGGTGTCAGCATTGATGGGTAGTTCCCCGAGAGATAATTGAAAATCAAAGCCCATGTTATCTTGCCAAAGTCATGTTTTATCGATGCTTCTGTATCCAAAGAGTTAGCACAGAGTGAGTTGCTATCACTAACACAGTGGCGACACACCCTACAATCAGCCTTAGGTACACAAAAATGCTGGAGAAACTCAGCGGGTGCAGCAGCATCTATGGAGCGAAGGAAATCTATGGAGCGAAGGAAAAATCAGCCTTACCTTTCAGATAAAAGCCAGACTTTTGAAATGGGAAAGTGTTGTGTGGTGCCTCGGTTTCAGATCCCAAATGGATGTGCGAACATTGCCACTGCAGTAGACCTCTTGACTCTGACACAGAGGGTTGTGGGTTCAAGTCCCATCTGAGGACATGATCCTCGATGTGATTTTGACTCAGTATAAAGAGAGTGCTGTAGTGTCCAAGATACAACATCGAAGAAATATCATTCTGAAGGAGGGTTTCGGCCCGAAACGTTGCCTATTTCCTTCGCTCCATAGATGCTGCTGCACCCGCTGAGTTTCTCCAGCATTTTTGTGTACCTTCATTCTGAAGGACCATGTTCTCTCTCAAGTGGTCAGAAATGATATTCAAAATAGCAGTGAAATTCTTCCTTTGTCCGAGACAATGCTTCTCCCTCAATCAGCATAATTAACAGATTTTCCAGTTATTTAATTAATTGCTGTTTTGGGAGTCTGCTGTGTAAACATAGGCATCACATTTCCTTGTATTGCAATAGTAACTGGACCTAAAATAACTAATTAATTGTTAAACACTAGAGTCATGAAAGACACGACATAAACCGAGCCTTGCTTTTATAGATTGCTGCCCACCCTAATCTTTGGCACCGTGGCGCAGAGGCAGAGTAGTCGCCTTACAGTACCAAAGATCCGGCTTTAACCCTGACTACCAGTGCTGTCTGTATGGAGTTTGTACGTTCTCCCTGTGACCGTGCAGGTTTTCGCCAAGTGCTCCGGTTTCCTCCCACACTCCAAAGACATACAGGTTTATAGGTTAATTGGCTTCAGTAAATTGTAAATTTCCCCTAGTGTGTAGGGTAGGGCTTGTGTATGGGGTGATTGCTGGTTGCCATGGACCTAGTGGGCTGAAGGGCCTGTTTCAACGCTGTATCTCTAAAGTCCAAATTAAAGTCTACATTTCTGTTGCAACATTTAAGAACTGGGAGAGTTTGATGGATGGCCACCAAACTCTGCCCACACTGTCTAGATTTGGGCATCTGGAAAGGAGTTTCATTGTGACAATGCCTCTTCAGGGTTAAGTTGCAAATTAAAACAAATCTTGTTATCTCAATTACTCAAGATTAATCTACAAATCAAAGGAAATAGACAAAGTGCTGGAGTAAAGAGCCTGTCCCACTATACGAGTTTACCCAAGAACTCTCCCGAGTAAAAAAAAAAATCAAACTCGTGGTAAGTACGTAGAATGTACGTAGCGGGTACATCGGAGCTCAGGACGTCTCTTATCGGCTCGTAACGCTAACGGCAGGTACTCGTGAAACACGGTAAGCTCGTGTCGTTTTTTCAACAGTGCGGAGAGTGTCCACGAGAGTCCCCGAGTACCTACGAACGGCTATTACCGTAATTCTCCGAGTTCGAATCAGGGGAAACTCGGGAGAACTCTTGCATTACCTCGTGCAGTGGGACAGGCTCTTTACTCAGCAGGTCGGGCACCATGTTTGGAGAACACGGATAAGTGATGTTTCTGGTCATAGAGTACACAGGATTCCTGATTTGGTTGACCTTTGAAGACATAAAATTCGCCCAGCAAACTAGATTTACTGTCTATGCTTATTTACAGACCTCTGCTGTCCAGGTAATTTGCATCAGACAATTGATATCAGACCAGATATCAGTTGAAGATAACTGGCAGAAGGGTCCCAATCCAAAATGTCACCTATCCATGTCCTCCAGAGATGCTGCCTGACCTACTGAGTTACTCCAGCACTTTGTGCCTTTGTAAATCAGCATCTGCAGTTCCTTGTTTATAAATCAGGGGAATGGTGAGTTCAACTTTATGCACTGTCTCCGAGAATCTTTTGTACACATGTGTGTGCCAAGGTGATAAAGAATGATAATAGCTAGAGCAGCAGGGACCTGAGAAAAGGTCAACTTTCTTCTTGGAATCAGCACGGGAGAACAGACAGGGGAATCTGACAAGGAATCCTGCACCTGTTTTGGCTCATGTTGTGCCTGACGGCAAACAAAATCACATTGTCAGCCAAACTCGCTTTGTTCCAACAATAGTCAAATTGTCCCTTTGAGAAGTTGGCACGTTGGGTGGCAGCACTTGTAAAAGCAGCCAAGACACACTGTGTTTGTCTCATTGATTTCAAATTTATTAATTTAACAAACTGTTCATTGTTGCCATCCGGCTGATTGTTTCATCAGTCTTGAAGCAGCATTTACTGAGACACCAAGTAAACCACTTTGAAGGCTCATCATCACCGCACTGTTTACAGTTCTTATTCACTCAACAGACAGCAGGCCAAGGTAAAGTGCTTTCGATCATCCAGACCATGGGACCACCCTGCAGTTTGTAAGCACGAAACACATTCAATACACAAACTCACCCGTCAGCCCTGTGAGTAAATGTCAGATCCTAGTTGTTCAGATCAGAACAGCTCCAAGTTTTGTCGCTACTCAGTTTATTCGATCTGAGTATGGTTCTACTATTGGTTTTGTGCCCACAAGACAGGAGGAGGTCTAAAGATAAAAATAATTCAAACAGCATATGTATTTCTTTACGTCATTTAATAACTGGTGCATGGATAGTGACAGCAGGCACTGAGCAAAATGATTGCAAAATGCACCAAGCACCATGTCGTATAACTGGATGAGGAACGTAACAGTGTTGATTAGTTTAGTGATACAGTGTGGACGTTGGACCTTCAGCCCACCGAGTCCACACCGATCATTGATACCCATTCACTAACACTCTCCAACACACTAGGGACAATTTACTGAAACCAATTAACCTACAACCTTGTACATCTTTGGAGTGTGGGAGGAAACCGGGGCACCCGGAGAAAACCCACGCGGTCACAGGGCGAACGTACAAAATCCGTACAGACAGCACCCATAGTCAGATTCGAACACGGGTCTCTGGCACTGTGAGGCAGCAACTCTACTGCTGCGCCACCTTGCTGCCCGATATTAGACAAATCTGCACATATGTGGTCACAGGGAGAACGTGTAAACTCCACACAAACTCTACCAGCTGCGCCACTGAGCTACCCTTTCAAAAGTAATTAACTCAGGTTCAGTGTGTATCTTTTTCCACAATCTACGCGATAATATCTAGTTACTTATTGAGAATTAGTAGGTGATTAAACATTGTATCATTTAATTAAGACAAATAAAATGCTGATCTGATTTCAATAGACACAATCACACAGCATCTTTCTTCCTAAATCTTCAGGCTGGTTTAATTACTATCCAATTATACACCTCAACTGAGCAATGCAGTCAAAGTGGGACCATGAATAAATTTAGCAACAGATTATATACTGATGCTGTTGTGCTTTTTCTCTCACTTCCTCCAGCTACTCCTAAAATATGGTAACACAGTTGTAATATTATTAGTCTGGTAATCCAGAGGCCTGGATCTAGGAGCTAGGAGATAAACTTAAAAGTAGGGCCTCAAAGGTAATAATCTCTGGATTACTACCAGTGCCACGGGCCAGTCAGAGTAGAAATAGGAGGATATTGCAGATGAATACGTCGCTTGAAAAATGGTGCAAGGGGGAGGGATTCAAATTTTTAGGGCATTGGAACCAGTTCTGGGGGATTTGGGACCAGTACAAACAGGACGGTCTGCACCTGGGCTGGAATGGAACCAATGTCCTTGGGGGAGTGTTTGCTAATGCTGTCGGGGAGGATTTAAACTAATGTGGCAGGGGGATGGGTGCAAGAACAGAGAGGCAGGGGAGTGTAAAATGAGGGTAGAAGCAATAGGTAGCAAGGTGATAAGTAAAAGTGGCAGGCAGACAAAACCAGGGCAAACATCAAAAAGGGCCACTTTTCAACATAATTGTATAAGGGGTAAGAGTGTTGTAAAGACAAGCCTGAAGGCTTTGTATCTTAATGCAAGGAGCATTCGTAATAAGGTGGATGAGTTGAATGTGCAGATAATTATTAATGAATATGATATAGTTGGGATCACGGAGACATGGCTCCAGGGTGACCAAGGCTGGGAGCTGAACATTCAGGGATATTCAATATTCAGGAGGGATAGACAGAAAGGAAAAGGAGGCGGGGTAGCGTTGCTGGTTAGAGAGGAGATTAACGCAATAGAAAGGAAGGACATTAGCTTGGAGGATGTGGAATCGATATGGGTAGAGCTGCGAAACACTAAGGGGCAGAAAACGCTAGTGGGAGTGGTGTACCGGCCACCTAACAGTAGTAGTGGAGTTGGGGATGGCATCAAACAGGAAATTAGAAATGCGTGCAACAAAGGTAAAACCATTATAATGGGTGACTTCAATCTACATATAGATTGGGTGAATCAAATTGGCAGGGGTGCTGAGGAAGAGGATTTCTTGGAATGTATGCGGGATAGTTTTCTAAACCAACATGTAGAAGAACCAACAAGAGAGCAGGCTATTCTAGACTGGGTATTGAGTAATGAGGAAGGGTTAGTTAGCAGTCTTGTTGTGCGTGGCCCCTTGGGCAAGAGTGACCATAATATGGTTGAGTTCTTCATTAGGATGGAGAGTGACATTGTTAATTCAGAAACAAAGGTCCTGAACTTAAAGAAAGGTGACTTTGAGGGTATGAGACGTGAATTGGCCAAGATAGACTGGCCAATGATTCTTAAAGGGTTGACGGTGGATATGCAATGGAAGGCATTTAAAAACTGCATGGGTGAACTACAACAAGTGTTCATCTCAGTTTGGCAAAAGAATAAATCAGGGAAGGTAGTGCATCCGTGGATAACAAGGGAAATCAGGGATAGTATCAAAACAAAAGAGGAAGCCTACAAATTAGCCAGAACAAGCAGCCTACCAGAGGACTGGGAGAAATTCAGAGTCCAGCAGAGGACAAAAGGCTTAATTAAGAAAGGGAAAATAGATTATGAAAGAAAACTGGCAGGGAACATAAAAACTGACTGCAAATGTTTTTATAGATATGTCAAGAGGAAAAGATTAGTTAAAACAAATGTAGGTCCCTTTAAGTCAGAAACAGGTGAATTGATCATGTGGAACAAGGACATGGCAGACCAATTGAATAATTACTTTGGTTCTGTCTTCACTAAGGAAGACATAAATAATCTACCGGAAATAGCAAGGGACCGGGGGTTAAATGAGATGGAGGAACTGAGTGAAATCCAGGTTAGCCGGGAAGTGGTGTTAGGTAAATTGAATGGATTAAAGGCCGCTAAATCCCCAGGGCCGGATAAGTTGCATCACAGAGTACTTAAGGAAGTAGCCGCAGAAATAGTGGCTGCTTAGTGATAATTTTTCAAAACCCTTTAGATTCTGGAGTAGTTCCTGAGGACTGGAGGGTAGCTAATGTAACCCCACTTTTTAAAAAGGGAGGGAGAGAGAAAACGGGGAATTACAGACCAGTTAGTCTAACATCGGTGGTGGGGGAAATTCTGGAGTCAGTTATTAAAGATGGGATAGCAGCACATTTGGAAAGTGGTGAGTTCATTGGACAAAGTCAGCATGGATTTATGAAAGGTAAATCATGTCTGACGAATCTTATAGAATTTTTCGAGGATGTAACTAGTAGAGTGGATAAGGGAGAACCAGTGGATGTGTTATATCTGGACTTTCAGAAGGCTTTCGACAAGGTCCCACATAAGAGATTAGCATACAAACTTAAAGCACATGGTATTGGGGGTTCAGTATTGATGTGGATAGAGAACTGGCTGGCAGACAAGAAGCAAAGAGTAGGAGTAAACGGGTCCTTTTCAGAATGGCAGGCAGTGACTAGTGGGGTACCGCAAGGCTCAGTGCTGGGACCCCAGCTATTTACAATATATATTAATGATCTGGATGAGGGAATTGAATGCAACATCTCCAAATTTGCGGATGACACGAAGCTGGGGGGCAGTGTTAGCTGTGAGGAGGATGCTAGGAGGCTGCAAGGTGACTTGGATAGGTTGGGTGAGTGGGCAAAGGCATGGCAGATGCAGAATAATGTGGATACATGTAAGGTTATCCACTTTGGTGGCAAAAACAGGAAAGTAGACTATTATCTGAATGGTGGCCGATTAGGAAAAGGGGAGATGCAACGAGACCTGGGTGTCATGGTACTCCAGTCATTGAAAGTAGGAATGCAGGTGCAGCAGGCAGTGAAGAAAGCAAATGGTATGTTAGCATTCATAGCAAAAGGATTTGAGTATAAGAGCAGGGAGGTTCTACTGCAGTTGTACAGGGTCTTGGTGAGACCACACCTGGAGTATTGCGTACAGTTTTGGTCTCCTAATCTGAGGAAAGACATTCTTGCCATAGAGGGAGTACAGAGAAGGTTCACCAGACTGATTCCTGGGATGGCAGGACTTTCATATGAGGAAAGACTGGATAGACTCGGCTTGTACACGTTGAAATTCAGAAGACTGAGGGGGGATCTTATAGAAACTTACAAAATTCTTAAGGGGTTGGACAGGCTAGATGCAGGAAGATTATTCCCGATGTTGGTGAAGTCCAGAACTAGGGGTCACAGTTTAAGGATAAGAGGGAAGACTTTTAGGACCGAGATGAGGAAATCATTTTTTACACAGAGAGTGGTGAATTTGTGGAATTCTCTGCCACAGAAGGTAGTTGAGGCCAGTTCATTGGCTATATTTAAGTGGGAGTTAGATGTGGCCCTTGTGGCTAAAGGGATCAGGGGGTATGGAGAGAAGGCAGGGATGGGATACTGAGTTGGATGATCAGCCATGATCATATGAAATGGCGGTGCAGGCTCGAAGGGCCGAATGGCCTACTCCTGCACCTATTTTCTATGTTTCTATGTTTCTATGATCCAGTGCCAAAACTGGGGAATCTATAGTCAGCTCATCAAATAAACTCAGTTAATTAAATGCATCTGTAATAAAAATCTGCACGAGTAATAATGAAAATACTAGATTGTCAAAAAAACTAGTTCATGCATATCTTGTCGTGAAGAAATCTTACATTATTGCCCTGACTGCCTTCTTATTCTAACTAAAAAGCATTAAGTTGCAGTCACCACTGTCACACAGTTCATAAATAAATAGAACAAGTCACCCAGCATCAATCTAAATCAGGATTCAACATGTCCAGTCAATCCTGCAAAGTAATCACCAAAATATCAGAGGACTTGTGCATAAAACTGGGAGAACTGTTCCAAAGACTAATGAAATCAATAAGCTTTCACAATCATAGACACTCAGACAGTCATGGACACGGGATCATAGTTCAGCCATTGTCCCAGATTCATCCATTACCAATCACACGTATGGCATCCATCAGGAATTTGGATGAAGTGACCCTGGAAGTCCTCAACCAATTCTGGGCCCCATGAACCCTCATAGCATCTGGCCAAAAACAGGCCCATGAACCCTCATAGCACCAGGCCAAACATGGGCAAGGCCATCAGTTGCTTATTACTCGTTGCTGTTCATCAGCTAATGAATCACTCCCCATCCACACTAGAAGTAACACAATTGACAAGTGACAAGGACACAGAATGTATAAGTGGGCTTTGACACATCCACTGACTCCACAAAGGCTTGACATCCACAAGGCTCAGGTCAGGTGTATGGATGTGTTCCCTCCGCTTGGAGGAGCGCTATCCCAACACCCAAAGCTCAGCATCAACCAGGACAAGCAGATGCTCAATTCAACACCATGAATATTCACTCCATCCATCACTGCCTCATCATGATGAGAATGTGTGGCACCTCCAGCAATTAGACTGCTTTGACGTTCTCTAAAGCATGCAACTTCTACCTTCTAAAAGGACAAGGACAGCAGATACTTGATATCTCCATCACCCGTCACATCAGAGTAATCTGAACATACATTGGAAGTTCATGAGCAAATTCACAGAACTCTATTTGATACATTGGGGGATTACCTTCAACGGACTGCAATGCTTCAAGAGGACAACTCACCTTCTCAAGGACAAGGAGGGATGAGCAATAAGTAGCATCGTTTTTCGAACCAATAAAGGATGAATATTCAAATAATATCCATGTTCTGAATCACCGTTGATCAGTTTTGCAGACTCTTCAAGATGTTCAAAGTTCCGATTACTAGGATGATAGATGGGATGATAGGTTGCACATGTTCACGTCTTCAAAGGTCTGTGGAAGTCTCTTACAACACATAACTCTTTTGGCTTGTTGATTTTTACTTCTCCCACTTTCTGGGCCTCTGCATTATACCAGGGTTACAGAGCAGCCTACTTCATTTGTTCCGAAATTCCAAAGTGGCGAATATAACCAAGTCCCACCTGTCTACAGTGCACCACCATATTCATGTGTGGGAAAGAACTGCAGATGCTTGTTTAAATCGGTTTAAAAGAGAGTGAATGAACTGTTTTATATTGTAATGTATGGTCATTCGTTAGAAGCTGGAGCAGGGAAAGCAAAATGAATACGGTGGTGGACACAAAATGCTGGAGTAACTCAGCGGAACAGGCAGCATCTCTGGAGAAAAGGAATGGGTGACGTTTCGGGTTGAGATCCATCTTCAGACTGAAGAAGGGTCTTGACCCGAAATGTCACCCATTCCTTCCCACACCCAGCAGGAACTACAGTCACTGATGCACCGCTTCTATCTGGCATGCAAGGACTTCAGGCTGACCATCAGCCTGAAGAAGACGAACGTCTTGGGGCAGGATACAGAGGCGCCGCCTGTCATCACCATCGACAACTACGAACTTGATGCCGTCCATCAGTTCACGTACCTCGACTCCACCATCACCGACCATCTCTCCTTGGACACAGAGATTGATAAGAGGGTCGGGAAGGCAGCTACAACTCTCGCTCGCCTCACAACTCGAGTGTGGCCCAACCAAAAGCTGACGGTGAAGACAAAGATAGCAATCTACAACGCCTGTGTCAACAGCTCGCTGCTGTATGGCAGTGGGACATGGACTACATATACCAGACAGGAGAGAAGACTCAACACCTTCCACCTGAGAAGCATCCGCAGTATCCTGGGCATATCCTGGCAAGACAGACTGTCCAACGCCGAGATCCTGTCTCGCGCTGGCCTTCCCAGTATGTACACTCTACTCAGGTAGCACAGACTGCGGTGGCTGGGCCACGTCCACCGCATGGAGGATGGCCGTATTCCAAAAGACATCCTCTATGGAGAGCTGACATCTGGGAGGAGAACCATCGGCTGCCCCCAGCTACGTTACAAGGATGTCTGCAAGAGAGATATGAAGGCGCTCGACATCGATGTGGAGTCCTGGGAGAGCCTTGCAGCTGACCGCACGAGGTGGAGAGGTACCCTGAACCAACATCTCAAAACGGGGGAAGAGAAACTGTTGAACGCAGCGGCAAATAAACAGGCACGCAGAAAGGAGCGCAGCAACTTCAACAAACCAGAGACCACACACAAATGTGACCTTTGCGACAGAGACTGTCACTCCCGCATTGGTCTCGTCAGCCACAAGCGACGCTGCTCCAGCCGAGGTTTGGAGCAAGCAGCCAACAACTAGGATGCATCACCCATGGTCAGTCATGACCGAGGGGGGCCTACTACTACTGCTATTCCATGGCACAGTACAGCATTAAACAGCATTCTACGTACAGTCATCTCTCAATACAAATAGTCAATCTCTTACAATATACCATCACTTTCGATGATATAATGAATAGATATTAAACATTATGCTACCTGTTTATTTTATATAATAAAATAAAAGCACATACATTTGACACTTCATTAAAACTCGCTCCCCGATTACTATAAACATTTACAGCGTTGCTTTGCTGTACAAATACTAAGTAATTTCATTTTCTATTGGTACTGGGGTAATATGCTTCAGTCATGAAACTGTTTCTATTTTATAGAATTTAGTGTTTCCAAACACATCTTTGACACAATAAAAAACATTGCCTTGCTTAACCGTCTCCAAAACAAGCTGCTGACAAAGCCACCTACCCTTGCCTAACAAGTTTAAAACGCCAATGAGCCAGCGAAATCTGTCAGAGAGGAGCTGCCAGCACAAGTTCAGAACCTCGTCTTCTTCGGGTAGGAAGAGGAGAGCTTGCTGCAAATCCTCAGACACCACAACCAGAAGTGAGAGAAGAAAGAAATCTGCTGTTATAATTACCAAGAGATCTCCCTGCAAGGCAAGTCATTACAAAGATCCTCCCTACACATCTCCTCCAAAAGAGATAAAATAGATGTCACCCTTAGAATGCAACAACTCCAAGAAAAATCACAGAGTAGCAATGACTATACCCTTTTTAACCCCCAAGGTATTCAACCTTAAACCCCTGTTCCACGGTACGAGTTCATTCCAAGAGTTCTCCTGAGTTTGCCCTGATTCGAACTCGGAGATTTATGGTAATGGCCACTCATCGGTACTCGGGGCTCTCGTGGACATTTTTCATCATGTTGAACAATCATCACGAGTCTTCCCGTGCTTACCTGCCGTTAGCGAGTCTTCCCGAGTACCTGCCGTTAGCGTTAAGAGACTTCCCCGAGCTCCGACGTACCCGCTACCTTCATTCTCCGTGCTTACCATGAGTTTGATTTTTTTTTTAACTCGGGAGAACTCTTGGAATGAACTCGTACCGTGGGACAGGGCTATTAGGAATGTACAAGGCATGATTAGGAATGTACGAGGCATAATTAGGAATTTTGCAGATGACACAAAGGTGGGTGGCATCCTAGATAATAAAGAAGGTCATCGAAAATTGCGGCAGGATTTTGATCAGTTGGACAGGTGGACTGAGAAATGGTACATGACGTTTAAAACAGAAAGTGTTAAGATGTTGTATTTTGAGAAGTGAAACCAGGGCAGGACCTTCACAGTAAATGTCAGGGATCTAGGGAGTGTTGCAGAGTAAAGGGATGTAGGCGTACAGGTACATAGTCACTTGAAAATTGCATCACAGGTGGATAGGGGAGTCAAGAAGACTTTCGACACATTGGCCTTCATCAGTCAGGGTACTGAGAATAAACTTTGGGAGGTCATGTTACGGTTGTACAAGACATTGGTAAGGCCAAATTTGGAATATTGTGTTCAGTTTGGTAACCCTGTTGTATGAAAGATGTTGTCAAGCTGGAAAGGGTACAGATAAGATTTATGATGCTTATGACAGAGGGCTTAGCTGTAGGAAGAGGTTGAGCAAGCTAGGACTTTATTCCTTGGAGCGCAGGAGGATGAGGGGTGGTCTTGTAGAGGTGTACAAAATTAGGAGTGGAATAGATAGGATAAATGCAAAGAGTATTTTACCCAGAGTAGGGGAATTGAGAACCAGAGGGCATAGGTTAAAAGTGAGGGGGGAAGATTTATTAGGAACTTTTATTTTACACAAAGTGTGGTATGAATATGGAACGAGCTGCCAGGCGAGGTAGTTGAGCCAGGTACTATCACAATGTTTAAAAGACATTTGGACATGTACATGGATAGGATAGGTTGAGAAGGATACGGACCAAACATAAGCAGGTGGGAGAAGTGTAGATGGAACATCTTAGTCGGTGTGGGCAAGTTGGGCCAGAGTCAGTTTTCACACTATGACTATATAACTATCAATAGGCACAGATTGTGCAGAATCCTCTCAAGTTTTTGTGTCAAAAATTCATCTCCATTCTACATCAGCTCTAGCATGCAAATTATCATTATATCTAGTATGTCCTCAAAGATCCAATCTTGATACATAATGAGGTTTTGCAAAGCTATGTCATTACTCGAATTCCACCAATCTCCTTCTCATACTTGCTCACCGCATTAATACACCAATGCTCAAACTAGCTCCCCACTTGAGTGGTACCAGCCTATATGACAAATAGGAAATGATTCAACCTACATCACTACCTCTCCAGAACCACAATCACTAATATACTAAGTAATTGAGCTGTTGTATACAGAAAGTCCTTGCATATATATACACAGGCTTGGAGATTGTGCAGCACAATGGTGCAGCAGTAGAGTTACTGCCTTACAGCACCAGAGACCCGGCATTGATCCCGATAATGAGTGCAGTTTGTCCGGAGTTGTACAGAGTTTGTACATTCTCCCCATAAAGGCATGGGGTATTTCCGGGTGCTCCAGTTTCCTCCCACATTCCAAAGATGTACAGATGTAAATTGATTGGCTTCGCTAATGATTGTAAATTGTCCCAAGTGTGTAGGATAATGTTAAATGTGCAGGGGTCGCTGGTCAGCACGGACATGGTGGGCCGAAGGGCCTGTTTCCACACTGTATCTCTAAACTAGACTAAACTAAAGTCATCATAGATGGAAGTGTACAAGAGAATGGGTCGTACACCTAATATCTGGAAGTCCTCTACCAATCTACAACAGTAAAAGTCAACAAAGATCCCTGGAAAATGTGGACCACTTCCGAAGGAGCCTCATAGCAAAGTCAGGCATTGATGATGAATTTCACCACCACCTCCAGTGTGTTAAATACTGACTTTCACTATCTGAGGAAAATAATTTCTGAAGATCAAGATCTCAAAGCCCAATAACAAAGATGCAAGATAACACTCTGAAATACATTTGGAAGACTTGGAGAAAGGTGCTCATTGATACATTAATTACAAACTGTAATTATGGACTCAAAATTTTTCTTACATATAATAGCACTAATTTTCATCAAGACAAAATGTTAGTTAGATACTAAAGATACTAAAGCATAGAGAATACATATATAATTAAAATGTGAATGTGATTTTTGTAATATGATTTACAAATATCCTCTTTTATGCACTCGTCGTAGACTGGAGCTGTTAATAAAAGAAAACTACAGTGACAAAGTGAAGTACTTTCAAAATTAATTATGGACTTTGTTTCTTATCATGCTACGTGGCTTAATAATGAATGTTCAGATGACAACTGAATGCTGGAGACATTACTCCTATTCTATTGACTCTAAATGGAGTATAATTAAAAAAAAATATTCAAGACAGTACCACTGATTAATAATTGATCTGTGCATTTATGCAATCGGTCCATCACCTCACAAAAATGCTAGAAATAGATAAAATATATTGATGTGCTATTTATGAGCAAAATAATCTAATTCAGCAATAGAATAGCTCCATCACAGCTAATAATAATCAAACACCACATGACTCAAAACATGATTTCTATATTATGAGATTAGCTGTCTGAACTTCAGCAAAGTATATCTGAATCTCAGTTCAACGCCAAATCTATGACCTACCAGTTAGTCGTGGACTTGTCTTGCTCCTTACAGGTGAATAAAATGCTTCTTCATCAAGCACTGTATCTTAGACTGACCGCAGAGAGGTGAACACAGTTAGTGGTGAGGTACAACTGAGTGCACTTGGCATGTGGATACAAATTGTCTGGTGTTTCTGAATGTTGTCATAGAGCAAGATGTAAATGAGAACCTGGGAGGGGGGGCCAAAGAAAGTGGGAAACCAGAGGTAACAGTGCAGAGGCAGGAAGATCAGCTACTTTTTATTTTTTTTATTTTAAAGATACAGCACGGAAACAGGTCCTTTGACCTATCGGGTCCACGTTAATCAGAAACCCCTGTACACTAGCATTATCCTACACACTATGGACAATTTACAATTTTTACCAAAACCAAATTAACATACAAACCTGTATGTCTTTGGAATGTGGGAAGAAACCGAAGCACCCAGGGAAAATCCACGTGGTCATGAGGAGAATGTACAAACTCTATACAGACAGCATCCATAGTCAGGATGGAACCTGGGTCTCTGATACTGTGAGGCAGCAACTCTACTGCTGCGCCACCCTGCCGCCCTATGGACATTTTTCCAGAGATAGCCATATACGTGAGAATTGAATCAGGCGAGTGAGGTCCCACACTAATGGACACCAGTAGCTAGGCAAAGGAGGAGGAAAATGGTCAATCTTTTCACCATTGAATATCTTTGCCACAAGTGACACAGAATAATAATTGTGAGGTGGACACCGGCTTATGGGGACTAAAACAAGTGTAGGAAAGGGTGGCTCAGATTTGGGAGACAATAGCGCATTCAGTTACACAAGAGGAAAGGTAGGTTTGAAATGGGAAGGTGGCTGCAAGGATGGGAAACAGAACTTATAACAAAGGTACACAAAAATGCTGGAGAAACTCAGCGGGTGCAGCAGCATCTATGGAGCGAAGGAAATAGGTAACGTTTCGGGCCGAAACCCTTCTTCAGACTGATAGGGGGTGGGGAGAAGAAAGGAAAAAAGGAAAAGGCGGAGGAGGAGCCCGAGGGCTGGGGGAGGGGAGGAGACAACCAGATGGCTGATGAAGGGGAGGGGACAGCCAGGGCTAGCAGAATTGGGAGAATTCAACGTTCAGGCCACCAGGATGTAGACTGCCCAAGCGGAATATGAGGTGCATTTCCTCCAATTTACGGTGTTGCTCGCTGTGGCCATGGAGGAGACCCAGGACAGAGAGGTCAGATACGGAATGGGAGGGGGAGTTGAAGTGCTGAGCCACCGGGAGTTCAGGTTGGTTATTGCGGACCGACCGGAGGTGTTCGGCGAAACGATCGCCAAGCCTCCGCTTGGTCTCACCGATGTAGATCAGCTGGCATCTAGAACTTATAACAACATCAGTTAACATGAGGGCAGGAAAGAAAATTGCACGGTCAATACTTTCTGTGTGAGTCTCTAAACTGCTCTGTGAATAAAGTTGAGAGGTGGTTTAGTCTGTAACACAATTGTCTGAGTTGTCACTCATCTTTGAAAGTATTCTGCAGTGGAAATTCAATGCACGGAGAAACAAGGCTTACATCAATGTGGGGATTAGACTCTGTTTCACAGAGGTTCTCCTAATCGCCTGTCAAAACTTTAGTGAAAACCCTGGATAAAGTGGATAAAATCTGTTGTTTTGCTTGGATTTCCACCAATCTTTCATTGAATTTCGAACACATAATTACATGGTACATCATCTGTTCAGACTGTGCCAAATCTTGCAACTTTTAGTACTCTGTTTCACACTTCACAATGCTTTAAACCCCTATACATGAGCCATATCATTTATTCCCACTCTCATGTTGTATACTTCTATCACAACCTCCAGCAACTCAGCCACCGCATTAATCCCCTTCTCATCCCCACGAGTTCTAACTTGTTCACAACACATCAGCCTACAGTATTTCCAGCACACACCGAAACATGCTTGTCCATCATCACCTATCATAACACTAGACCTACACAAACTTTGATATGGGGGAATCCTTGATGATAGGTGTAGCCTTCTTGAGGCTGCATCTATCATCAAGGATCCCCACATATCAAAGTTTGTACACATGAGCCGCTACATCTAGAAGGAACCATCTACCATCAAAGATCTCCATCATCTGAGCTCTTGCTTCTACTGTTGGGCAGGAGCTACAGAACCCGGATGTTGCACACCATCGGGTTCAGGAACAGCTGTTTTCCTACAACTGTTTTGAACCTTAATCCTACCATAGCAACCTCTTGCATTACCACAGACTTGTTTTTAATTGTGTACTTTTGTACTAATACCTTGTTTTTATTTTTGCAGTCTTTTCCTTTTCACTGTCTTGAAGAATTTATGTAACTTACGTATAATTTATGTTTTTGTGTGTTGTCTTAGTCTTCGAGCCTGTACTGCTGCCGCAAACAAGACTTTCATTCTTCTTGTACCCCACCATTGAATCTTCCAATTTAGTGGAAGATTAGTGGAAATTCAAGTAAAACAGTACATTTGACCTTCAACTTAATGACCTTCATCTCCTCATGTTAACTAATGTTATTAGAAATTGATATTGCATATGACAATAAACACGACAATAAAATAATCTTCTGGAATTTTTTGAGGATGTAACTAGGAAAATGGACAAGGGAGAGCCAGTGGACTTTCTGGACTTTCAGAAATCCTTTGATAAGGTCCCACATAGTAGATTAGTGGGCAAAAATAGAGCACATGGTATTGGGGGTAGGGTACTGACATGGATAGAAAATTGGTTGGCAGACAGGAAACAAAGAGTAAGGATTAACGGGTCCTTTTCAGAATGGCCAGCAGTGACTAGTGGGGTGCCGCAACCACAGCTATTTAATGATTTAGATGAAGGGATTAAAAGTAACGAGCAAATTTGCAGATGACACAAAGCTAGGTGGCAGTGTGAACTGTGAGGAGGATGCTACGAGGATGCAGGGTTACTTGGACAGGTTGGGTGGGTGGGCAGATGCATGGCAGATGCAGTTTAATGTGGATAAATGTGGCGTTATCCACTTTGGTGGCAAAAACAGGAAGACAGATTATTATCTGAATGGTGTCAAGTTGAGAAAATGGGAAGTACAACGAGATCTGGGGGTCCTTGTTAATCAGTCAATGGAAGTAAGCATGCAGGTACAGCAGGCAGTGAAGAAAGCGAATGGCACGTTGGCCTTCATAACAAGAGGAGTTGAGAGCAAAGAGGTCCTTCTGCAGTTGTACAGGGCCCTAGTGAAATCACACCTGGAGTATTGTGTGCAGTTTTGGTCTCCAAATTTGAGGAAGGACATTCTTGCTATTGAGGGAATGCAGCGGAGCTTCACGAGGTTAATTCCTGGGATGGCGGGACTGTCATATGTTGATAGAATGGAGCGACTGGGCTTGTATGCTCTGGAATTTAGAAGGATGAGAGGGAATCTTATTGAAACATATAAGATTATTAAGGGATTGGACATGCTAGAGACAGGAAACATATCCCAATATTGGGGGAGTCCAGAACCAGGGACCACACTTTAAGATTAAGGGGTAAGCCATTTAGAATGGAGATGAGGAAAATCTTTTTCACCCAGAGAGTTGTGAATCTGTGGAATTCTCTGCCTCAGAAGGCGGTGGAGGCCAATTCTCTGGATGCTTTCAAGAGAGAGTTAGATAGAGCTCTTAAAGATAGCAGAGTCAGAGGATATGGGGAGGCGGCAGGAACGGGGTACAGATTGTGGATGATCAGCCATGATCACAGTGAATGGCGGTGCTGGCTCGAAGGGCCAAATGGCCTACTCCTGCACATGTTGTCTATTGTCTATTGACTTAGCCTGATTTGACACATCCTCATATTCCTCCAAACCAATTTTCTTCACCACCTCTCCACCCACACCCAATGCCCATGAGACCACCCAATGGAATATCTACCTCTCATTGGTAGCACGGCCTGAACTAGCCCCAGTTCTGCTATCTAGATTTCCGTTCTTAATACTTCTGAAATCTCTCAATTTCTCTATAGGTTTTAGTAATTTACTCAAAACTCATTTTTTATCCAAATCTTTAATTTCCATTGTTTGTGACACGAGTGTCACTATCTTTATTTCCACCGTAGACACAAAATGCTGGAGTTTCTTCCATCTGAAGTTTGAAGAACGGTCTCAACCCGAAACGTCACCCATTCCTTCTCTCCAAAGATGCTTCCTGTTCTGTTGAGTTACTCCAGCATTTTGTGTCCACCTTCGATTTAAACCAGCATCTGCAGTTCTTTCCCAAAAATGTATTTCCACCGTGTTTTACACTCAAGGTACAACACACCTCAAGTGGTGCTGAAAAATTCTTGCACAATTTTTTCTCCAAAGATTATGAATAGAGTGGAAATGCAGTTTTTAATGAAATATCTTTTAGAGAAATAGGTTAGGTGTCAAATGCCTTTTAGCATTCATACTATTTTGCTCATGAATAGAGTAAGCCAGGGAAAAAATACTTTCCAGTTATAGATCTCCAGAAGCAAATGTTAAATGAAAGTAAGATGCCTCCTTAATACAAATCTTGTGTTATCAAAAGAGAAATACAACCAAAAGGGAAGGAAACCATAACAACACAACTCTTTGTCTTCAGAAATAATCCAATCAGTTTCAAAATGACATCTTCAGGAACATAATTCTCTGGTCATTCAATTCTATTTTTCTTTGTACTTATTGGACTAGTCAAGATCAATAGCATATTTTTGTAATTATTATTAAGTACAATCCTGCACTAATTATTGAGGTGTATTTTAAGTTCAACTTTCAGTAAAACAGGCAATTGAGTTGTCAGTGTCTGATCACAGCATCCAGCTCTAATGAAAAGCTAATTTATTGAGCAGTCCATTTGGAAACATCAAAGTCAATCGAAAAACGTTACATTCCAACATTATCCACAAAAGACTTCACCAAAACCTGCCAGGTCATTTGACAATCTATAAAAAAACAGCAAAGTGAACTAATATTTGAACCTCATTCAATGAAGCCGTCAGAGTCAAATTAAGACATTCTTTGGCTATTAAAGAAAATTAATTTGCTTTTGATCAAAAAATATACATAATAATAAACCAAAATCTTATGAAATAGAAAATAATCCGATCTTCCTCTTGCTGTCGGACCCTATTACATTTACATATGAATGAAGATTTTAATGGAAAAACCGAATCTTGAATTTAAAGCTTCATTATTAAATGTCACTGCAATAATTGAAAATTAATTGTAAAAGAATGCACAATCTATCAAACTAATGGTGACTTATCCACTTAAACTACACAGTCTGTGATTACGTGAAGGGATTTTCAGCTAGACATTGCTCTGCTGTGTGTGTGTGTGTGTGTGTGTGTGTGTGTGTGTGTGCGTGCGTGTGTGTGTATTATATAGCTCAGTCCGACCATGAAGTCGTGCCTCCACATGTATATGGTTAGGAGATTTGAAAGCAGGAAGGCTCTTATTAATGCAGTGTAAGCAACACTGGTATTAACTACAGCCAGTGCATTAAGGCATTTTAAAGTGGGCGTGATCTGCATTCTGTTTACCTTATTGGTCAAAGTTAGCAGCATAACCAGATGATTGCTTGTTCCAAACGATCATTTCTTTTAAGTGTATTGGTCAGTTCCATTATCTGGCACTTGTTTCTTGCTGAGCGAAGGCATCGAGAGAATTTAGAACTGAGTTTGTACATTGTAGAGACACAAAATGCTGAAGTAACTCAGCGAGACAGGCAGCATCTCTGGAGAGAAGGAATGGGTGACGTTTCGGGTCGAAACCCTTCTTGTTGAGTATAGTCTGCATTGTAGAGTATAGTCTACATTGTCCTGCATAGCATGTCACTAATATGAGCTCTCCAAACCAAGTATAGCCAACTAATACATTGCATAGTGTGCAAGGCATGTTTGTGAATATGACAGCTCAGGCACACTGCCCCTGCCGTTCCACACAAGAAGATCAGGCTCTTTTTGACTGAGCAAAGACAGCCGTGCCTGCCGTAATCACCGGTGGCATTTTCACCCAAGGCAGAATATTATGGGTCCCAATGCCTCTTCCAAAGATTGTGAGCATAGAAGCTAAGGAGGGGTAAATAATTGCAGGATAGTCTTGAGGGAGCACACTGCATTGCCAGACATACCTTTGTAAATGTGCAGGAAGGAACTGCAGATGCTGGTTTATACTGAAGACAGACACAAAGTGTTGGAACAACTCAGCTGGTCAGGCAGCATCTCTGGAGAGAAGGAAATAGTGACATTTCAGTCTTATGAAGGGTTCTGACCCAAAACGCCCCCCTGTTCCTTTTCTCCAGAGATGCTGCCTGACCTGCTGAGTTGCTCCAGCACTTTGTGTCTATCTTATTAAATATCCTATTTCTCTCTTTTGAGGAACAATAAAGTTCTTCCTGGATCCTCAGCCTATAATTATCCTGCAGCAAACAACTTTTTTTTTTTTAAAGGAATCTCTCAAGAGGCTCAATGTGTTTGAAACCCAGAAACTAAATGCGATCTTGAGTGTGGTACCCCTGTAGTGTACCTCTGCGAATTTGAATTCGATCATATGTCCATTTGATGGGCACATACAGAGAGCAGAACGGACGAGTGCAGAGATGCTGAACGCCATGCTACATGTTTTGATGTCAACTGCTGAACTGCTCTGCAATCAAAGCCTGTGAACTTGATACATTAAAGCAGGCCGTAATTGGAGATTTGAAGCATGCTTTGGGACACACAAAAAAAACAATCCTCTACTGCCATGAATCCAAGAGATTTATCATCTTGCAGCTATCTCTAGGCCCCATAGCAGAAGCGTCCACATCACGGGGCTGGAAACTGGAAGTATCCCGAGCTAATTCTGCCACCACCATCATCTATTGCGGCGTGCTGGATTCCACTGATTGACGCCGGAAGCTTGCATCCTTTTCAGGACGGATGATGACAGCGAGGTCAACATTTGTAGAAGAAGCTATCTTTAAGTACTTTTCCTGGTGCTTTTTCACAACCCATCACCTGCCGATGTCCCTCGGATGGTCTGTCTTCATCCGCCCCATCCACTGCCTACCTCTGAACCACTTATCTGACCTTTGACCCGATCATGAGCCCCCCTCCCCCTTCCCCAAATTTCCATCCTGATGCCTTTGTCCAATGATGTTCCCAAAGCAATCAATCCCCTCCCTATTCAATACCCACCCAGCCCAAAGCCCATCTAACCTCCTGCTTTTGGTTCTAAAATACTCTGAAAGATCATTTTTACAGACTTCCTCAAAAATACTTCTCGGACCTTCTAGCACTCCAGGCCTTGTGGAAATGAAAGAAGTTTGATGTGATGATGAAGTAAATACTTTTGATACTTTCCCACAAATCTATCCTTGACAATGGAAGAATGTTGTACTTCACACTTCTGTGTCACAATGTACTCTATTTTCTTGACTCAACTTGAAAATATTAATTAATCACCTGGTTTTTTTCCTCTGATGCTCAGCACAAGATACGCAAATTACTGCTTCAACCATGCCCAGAGACGACAACCTGATTGTAAAATTTAATTCCTTTTCTGCATCATTGTGGTCCTTTCTCCTGTATCTTCCTTGCTTAAATTGAAATGCTAAATAGACTTCAAGTTTAAAAAATGTACAAATTGCCTATTTTTGTCCAGCTGATAAAAATGTGGAAGCAAGCACAAGTCGGATCTTCTCGTTGTGTGATTGAATTCAGCTGTTGCTAAACTTGGTGAGGCCCAGCAGGTCATTTTGCAAACCAGCATCTGCAGTTCTTTGTTTCTACATGTCAAAGTACAATAATGGTTTTACTGAATTTAAATGTCACTCTCCCACCAGGTTGGGAGATATCAAATAGCACAGTGGAATGAGCGCCACAACTTGCATTTCCCTGGTCAGAAATTAAGGTTTGCAGAAAAAGGTTGATGAGCTAGATACGACAATGACATTATAGATACAATAAACTTATTCATTCATTCATTCATTATGTATGGCCAAACTGGTGTTTATTACATATTAACACCAACCCTCATAGAGCGTCAAACAATACGGCGCAGGTATATAGGCCCTTCAATCCACAGCGTTGGCGCTGAATATGATGCCAAGGTTAACTGATCTCATCTGTCCACACATGATCCATATGCCTACATTCCTTCCATTCAAAGGAGGTGACATGGCATTTAAAGAAATTGAATGACCAGGACACTCGCGACATGAAACCCGATTTCAGGTCTCTCAACAGGGGCGGCACAGTGGCGCAGCGGTAGAGTTGCTGTCTTACAGTGCCAGAGACCCGGGTTCGATCCTGACCTACTGGTGTTGTCTGTACAGAGTTTGTAAAATTCTCCCTGGGACTGAGTGGATTTTCTCTGGGTGCTCTGGTTTCCTCCCACAATCTAAAGATGTACAGGTTTGTAAGTTAATTGGCTTTGGTAAAGATTGTAAATTGTCCCTAGTTTGTAGGATAGTGCTAGTGTACATGGTGATCGCTGGTCGGCGTGGACTCGGTGGGCCGAAAGGCCTGTTTCTGCGCTGTATCTCTAAAGACTAAAAAATCTAAACCTGAAATGTTAACTGTTTCTCGAGATACCAGCTGATCTTAAAGCGTTTCCAGCATTTTATATTTTGATTTCAGATTTCCAGCATCAGCAGTTCTTTAAAATTTATTTTCATTTTGTGGCACATCAACTCTTGGCTAAGGAGGACAACGGTGATTTTTGACATGCAGTCCATGCATTCCTCCATTTCCTACTTACACCCATGTGCACCCAGACTGAAACCTCCCTTTGCATAACACTACTGCCTCTCACCCATGTCAATATACATGAATAACCACAAAAACATTCAGCTTATAAACCAGAGGAAACACTAGCACATTGTTCATGTAGACTTGCAAACCTAATGATAGAAGCTGTTCACGGGCAAGAGAATGAAAGTATTTAGAGTGTAAAGTTTAGGGATACAGCTTGCCTTCAGTCCCTTCAGCCCACCTAGTCCATGCAGACCATCTAGTTCTATGTTATCCTATTTTCACATCCACTCTCTTCACATGAGGCAAATTACAGAGGCCAATTAATCTACAAACCCCCACGTCTTTGGGAAGAAAACAGAGGACCTGGAGGAAACCTTTGTAGTCACAGGGAGAATGTGCAAACTCCACACAGACAAGCAGCACAGTGCGCAGTGGTAGTGTTGCTGCCGTACAGCGTCAGAGACCTGGGTTTGATACTGACTATGGGTGCTGTCTACACAAAGTTTGTACCTTCTTCCTGTGACAGCATGTGTTTTCTCCAAAGGGCTCTGTTTTTTCCCCACACTCCAAAGAAGTACAGGTTTGTTGGTTAATTGGCTTCTGTATAAATTGTAAATTGTCCCTAGTGTGTGTAGGACAGTGCTAGTGTATGGGGTGATCGGTGGTTGTCATGGACTCAGTGGGCTGAAGGAACTGTTTCCACGCTGTATCTCTACAGTGTAAAGATAGCACCCAACGTCAGGATCAAACCAGGGTCTCCAGCGCTTTGTGATAGCAGCTCCACCAACTGCACCACGGTTAGTTAATACTAGATCTTACTTCACCATGATCATTAATAAAGAAGAGCAGTGCTGGAATAGGAATATTTTTAAAAATTGTGGCATTCACATTGGCTTTAAATTAAAAAAAAACTCTTGCAACTCGTCAAAATTGGAAAAATCGTTCTCAGGATATCCCAAGGTGCTTTGGAGCTATCAAATTATTTCTACCATGTGCTCACTGTAAATGAATGCTTACGGTAGCCAGTGTTCTAAATATGTACAACCCTGAGAGGACTGATCTCCACTGAATGTGATATTTCTATACACTGTGCCAGCCAGGCTAATGATCATGCCAAGACTGCCAATAATCGCAGAATTATAAACAATTTCATGCTATGGACTCTCAGTCACTGGGGAATTGAGCTGAACCAACCACAATCATTTAATATAGAAATCCCACAGCATGATGGCATTTTCATCCCTTTAGTTTAAGGCAGGAAGCAAGTCCAGAAGGTCCCAATGCTACAGACATCACTAAACCTAATTCTACCTCAATGTTCATTCACATTACCAAACAAACTGCATGTTAACAATGAGTTAAAATAACATAATGCACACACAAGATCAAACAGCAGAAATGCTTTCACAATGACCTTTAAACTGGTACTGCTAACACTACCATCCTAAGGAAGGGATTTTAATTGTCACTTCTGTAGCTAATTCATTATCAAACCTTTCTTCAGTTTCATCATCAATTTCTTAATATAGAGCAAAACATTATGCTCCGATTTCAACATTCCTATTGGGTTTCATAACCATCCTATTTGCCCACTGAAGACTTGAGTTGCACATATCCACTGCTTTGCAGCTCATAGTTTAGGCTTTTCCTTCCTTCCAAGACAGGGTTGCCTGATGAAGGCAACAAACCCAACAGAGTGATTGCACAAAGTGCCAAGTACCACTTCACAATCTCAGTATGAAACTCTACACCTTGTTTGATATCTATAGAATTTCAGACCTCAGATTTGGTATTATGTGATCATTCATTACGGATATATCTCATCTTCACTCACAATTATCAGCAAGCAATGGAAGTTGCCATCAACAAAGCTCAAGGTGCAGAAGTACCATTATGTCGGAAGGACCTACAGATGATGATAGACACAGAATTTAGACTGAACAAGCGTCTCGACCCGAAACATCACCTATTCCTTTTCCCCGGAGAAGCACGGAAGATAATTCCATGTTGATTGACATTTTCTGAAGGGTGGTATTCTAATGAATAAAATGTCAAGATAGAAATTTGGGTATTTTTGGACTCATGGGACGAGGAGCTGAGCCATTGCAGATGTCCATGGTTACCTTTTTATTGGTAGGAATAGAACCAATAAATGTAGCCCCATGGTTGGGTCGAGCAGAGAGTTAATGGAAGATAATGAACTGGTCGTCTATGTTGATAACAAAATCCCTTATCATATATGTATACACTGTCAATGGATCGATTGTAATCATGTACTGTCTTTCTGCTGACTGGTTAGCACACAACAAAGCTTTTCACTGTACCTCGGTGCACGTGATAATAAACTAAACTAACTAACTAACTTCATAATTAATGGAAGGAAGACACGTGGTTGCAGCCATGAAGAATGCTGCTGGTAACTTTCACCAAAGTGGTCGCACGTGGCCCTCTGGTTGTTCCCGTTTCCTCCCACATTCTAAAGATATGCAGATAGGCAGGTTTATTGGCTTCTGGAAATTGTCCCTAGCGTGTAGGATAGAACTAGAGTACAGGTCATCGCTGGTCGGCGCAGATTCGGTGGTCCGAAGGGCCTGCTTCCACGTTGTATCTCTAAACAAAACTAAACTAAGCACTTGCAGCATTTAGTTTTGCATTTTGCAAAATTTCCAGAGGAATTTAAGAAAAGAAAGGCCAAAAGAATGGAGGATGAGCCACAATGAGAGAGTTGGAGGAATAATTAATGGTTGGGATAAAAATATTACGAAGCATTGGAGAGAGTACGGTTTGGAAGAAGTTCGGTTATATACGATTAATGCTGCTAATGGTTCTACCAACGATGTTATGACAAAGACTGAGAGAGCGAAAAAGCCATAATCGGAGAATTGGCAAGTACAATTGGTCGAAGAAGGTTGATGAGATAATGGGGCAAGACCATGTGAAAACGAAAGATCCACATTTTCAATTCACAATGCAGATGTACAAGGAGACAATATAAATGGGTGAGGCCAAGGGGTAGATTATGTAAGTGGTTAAAATGTGAACCAGTTGGAGTGTGAAGAATGAGATGCCCGCACAGAGAAACTTGAAGAAAGACAGTCAAGAATCACATTAGCTTGGCCACGGGATTTAGTGTCAATTACCAAGGGGTGGATGAATAGGAGGTGGCCTTTGAAGTTCGATCAAACAGTATGCCAGGGTTTTACAAGTTTGGGCCAGTCTTGATCTAATGGATTAGAATGGGTTGGCAATACAGATGTGGGTAGGCTTTCTATGGAGGAGATTGTTAATGGTAATTTTCAACATAAAGATTTATCTTTTGCTCAGGAGGCCTGTTAAGTATAAGATAACATGTCTTTTCTCTATTGAAGTGGCCATGTTTCCACTTGCATCTGCAGAATAGTTATTCTTTCTGTTTTAAAAGGGAAAGATCTTATCCCAAAGATGTCAAAAGATGGCATTGGAACTGAAAGTGCGGTGGATTTTATTCCTGGAAAAGTGAAATAAAATAATATCTTCCAGAAACTTGAATGTTCGACAACTTTACACCAGAATGTCGTACGTTTGATCTCCAAGTTGAACGTATGTGTGGTCGGCAGATGAATACAATTAGTATCAAAACCCCTTGGCAGCAAGAGCGGAGAATAATCAGCACAATTCCCCACTTATTCCCAGCTGATCTCTTTGCTTTTAATTAATGGGGAAAGTAGGAATTTAGGATCAATTGTGATGTCCCTTACAAACATCCAGCCTGATAGTAGGGAGTAGTTACTGAGTAACACATCTACACAGTCAGCTTTATTATACACATTGAGGTGAGAATTTGTTTCAGGAAACAAAAAAACCAGATTGTAACACCCTAAAATGGAGAACTTAAATGTGTGTGAATCTACTTATGCTATCATTCAATGTGGAACCCATCCCTTCATTAAACTCTGCAATCTAACCCTTCTTCACCAGTAGTCCAGAACCACATGCACTCACACACATACACACAGCCATGTGTGCACACAAACACAACCAAACTCACCATCTCCCTGTCTCTGGGATAGTAGTTCCCAACATGGCATCTGCGTTGCTCAAGTAAGGGGTGACAAAGATTACAAGAAATCCATAAAGTGTGAATGAATGGAGGTGATTTTGTTAGAAAGTTCACAAAAAAAAGTTTAAAATAAATAGAAGTATACCTGGCAGACAGCTACTGACCTTGCGAGTTGTTGGCAGTCTCCTGTACTCCCTGGGACATCCCCATCTCATGGAAAGGAGCAGTTGATGACATAGTAGTGGATGTTATAGAGTTTGGGGAAAACGTGGGTAGGATTTTTATGGAGGTTACATATTACAGCACAGGAACAGGCCCCTCAGCCCACAATGTCTGTGCCAAACATGATGCCAAGATAAAGCAATTTCATCTGCCTACACATAATCCATACACCTCCATTCCCTACACATCCATATGCCTATCTAACTGTGTAGGAAGAAACTGCAGATGCTGGCTTATACCGATGATAGGCACAAAAATGCTGGAGTACCTCAGTAGGTCAGGAAGTATCTTTGAAGAAAAAGAATAGGTGATGTTTCAGATCGGAACCCTTCTTCAGACGGTAAGATAGAGAAGGAGAGATATTGCTTGGACCACATAGTTATTCAATGATTTTGTGCCTATCTAACTGTCTCTTAAACACCACTGTCGTATCTGCGATCACCACCACCTAAACTGGCAGCACATACCAGGCACCCATCACCATCTGTAAAAAAAATGTCCTATGCACATCATCATATTTCTATACTTATAAAACTCTGATCTTGGATGTGTATTTATTTGTTTGTGTGTTTGTGTGTAATCACAACCGCGAAAAAATGTGGCGGTAACAGTAACATTTTTACATATTCCGGTAGAGATTTTTCCTGCGGACTCCAAAATTGCCTTATCTGAAAATTTCAGGCTTTATTTCACGAGTTATTACTCAAAATGTTCAGAAATCTGACAAAACGTACAAGATTTTTACATATTCTGATTCGCATTTTTCCCTTCAGGGCTGAGATCACGTTCACTGAACATTTTATGCTTTATTTCTCGACTTATTACTGATTAAAGTTTTAAAAAATCAAGCCTCAATGAAGATTTCATCCTATATTTGACACGTTATTCACGATTAGAGCTTTAAAAATGACAACTTTCACAAGATTTTTACATATTCTGATTCACATTTTTCCCTTGAGGCAGAGACTCACTGAACATTTTATGCTTTATTTCTCAAATTATTACTGATTAATTATCTTGAATTTTAAACCGACCAGCTTCAAAAGTTGACGTCTTTGAATTTCAGACCAACCAGCTTCAAATGATGATGTCACAATGGCTCGACTAGAAGGGAGAGGACGAATTGCTCTTGCAACACGCAGGGCAAGTGCAATTTGATTTTTTTGACATCACAATGGCTCGAGGGGGAGGGCGATTTGCTGTTGCAACACGCAGGGAAGTGCAATTGGAATTTTTTTTAAAGATCACTGCTGAGGAAGGCAAGATAAGTGCTGGAATCTTACGTTCGGGAACGGCTTGAGTTGGAGGGCCATGCCTCCCGTGCGGGCTACGGGTAGGGAATGGGTGCGTTGGGGGAACAGAGCCAACAGGTCTGCAGTTGGTCTTGGCGCCTTTAAAATTTGCTACTTTCACCTTACAGCCAGCCATGTCCTCTAGTCTTTGACCTTTCAACCCTGAAATGGACCCTCATGTTTAATAGAAAGTGAAGAAGTGGGATGTATGTTTGAAAAGACACAAAACTGGCATCCTAAGTTGGCTGACCAGGCTTATTGGGATTCAGTGACCAACAGAATAAAACAGACAAGGCAAATAATAGAACATCAATGCAGAAACTGAAATGGGAATACCATATATCTTATTTAAAATACATATGTCCCATCATCTCACCTAACACAAAATGAGGGAAGTAAAGTGACTGGATGAATTCACTGATTTGAAATCATGTCCATGGCAATGAGAAGTGTGCATAGCAGTCAGTAGAATCTCCTGTCCAATGATTCAGAGCACAATGTTCCAGCCAACTTAGATTTAATGGCTGCATCCATACCTGCCCTAATTTATACATCCTTTTACTCAAAGTAAGTTTACTCGATAAGTAATTTTGGTAAGATTATTCTTTTGGTAAGGAACCTCGTGAACACCATGTGATAAGCATGCTTCCACTAATATTTATTTCTCATTAATTTTATGAATGCTGATGCTGATAGCAGGGACTATTAATTGAATCTCCAACTCTCTCTGTCCCTGTCCCCTTTCCCTCCACATCTTACCCAAACTGCAGCGAGTCAAGTGAAAACAAGAGAGTCTTTGATGAAGAGGATGTCTCATGTATGGTAAAAGTTGGCGGCTATTTAAAGATCTCATGCGGTCATACACATCCAGCCAGACATGATGCAAAGTTTTTGAACATCTATCATTTTGGGACAAACAGGGGTATGAAAGGGAACTTGGAAATGAAAGAAATTAAACCATGGCCTTTGATTGCCTGGGGAAGCTACAACAGTTCGACATGCTTCGACAAAGCTGCATACTCTGAGAACCAGCTGTGGTGGAGAATTAAATAAACAATGGATGAGGGGGGGGGGGGAACCTGTCAGTGAACATTTCCATCCTTCCAATGGATATTCCTTCTCAGCCTTGTCCTGAGGACAAGCCAAAGTCAGCCAATCCATATTCCTCCATGTAATATGAAAACCAGTTGCGTGCACAGATACAGCAAATACAATGGGCCTATCAATATCCCAACGGTGTTGTTCCAAAATGAAATAATTCCATCACTAACAAACCTGAATTACCATAGCTACAAAGTTGCTACCCACCCAACAATGTGGAAAATTAACCAAATACTGCTTAACCACCAAAAACAGGCCAAATTTCATGTTTCTTTGTGACACAAAAGGAGTCTCTCATAGCTATCATGGCAATCTACTCAGTCCCATTCCCTCACCTATTTCTCTGCATCCATTTCTTTCTCGCTTGCCCTCATTTCTACCACTCACCTACTGCAGAGGATTGCAGAGAAATCTAAATTATGTGGTAGAATGGAGACCAAGAGAGATTGTATTACAAATGGATGTTTTGGCTTTAGAGATACAACGCGGAAACACGTCCTTTGACCCACCGAGTCTGCCCCGACCAGCAATCACCCCGTACACTAGCACTCTCCTACACACTAGGGACAATTTACAATTTTTATTGAAACCAATTAACCTACAAACCGATGTTTAAGAAGGAACTGCAGATGCTGGAAAATCGAAGGTAGACAAAAATGCTGGAGAAACTCAGCGGGTGAGGCAGCATCTTTGGAGCGAGGAAATAGGCAACGTTTCGGGTCGAAACCCTTCTTCAGACTGATGTGAGGGTGGGAAGAAGAAAGGAAGAGGAGGAGCCAGTGGGCTGAGGGAGAGTTGAGTCCCCTTCTGAACTCTCCCTCAGCCCACTGGCTCCTCCTCTTCCTTACTTCTTCCCGCCCCCCCCCCACCCTCACATCATTCTGAAGAAGGGTTTCGACCCGAAACATTGCCCATTTCCTTCGCTCCAGAAATGCTGCCTCACCCCTGAGTTTCTCCAGCATTTTTGTCAACCTACAAACCGACATCTTTTGAAAGTGGGAGGAAACCGGAGCACCCAGAAAAAACCCATGCAGTCACAGGGAGAAAGTACAAACTCCGTACAGACAGCACCCGCAGTCAAGATCGAGCCCGGGTCTCTGGTGCTGTAAGGCAGCAACTTTACTGCTGCGTCACTGTGCCGCCCTAATTTAAAGAGTGACGGAGGCTTGTTAACCACATACAGTCTTTCCAGAAGAGTGAGATACAGGATGTGATGAATGAGGATAGAGGAAGGAAGAACAATAATGGGACTATACAATCAGAGCAGGCCATTCCTGATACAAATTGTAGTGAATCGCAACATAAAGATAAATCCTGTGGACTGTAATGTGCCTTGTTGGAAGATCAAATGCTTATGCCAAGCCTAAATTGAGCTTCATTAGAACTGTGCAAATGGTGAGAAACATGGTTATTCGAGAGTGGGTGGGATCGAGAATTGCAGTGACAGACGGCTGAAAGCATATGATGGAGCAGAGGTGTTCTACAAAGCAGTCACCCAATGTGCCCTCATTTCCTTCAGTGTAGAGGAAGTGTGAACACTGAATGCAGTTCACTACATTAGGAGGAGTACAAGGAAATTGCTCCTTCACCTGGAAGGAGTGCTTGGGTCCCTGGATGGTAACTCAAGGCAAAAAGCGGAAGGGCAGTTGTTGCAACACCTGTGGTTGCAGAGATGATGCCGTTAGGAATGGGTGTCGGTAAAGATGAAAAATAGAACCCAGGGAATCATAGTGGGAACGGCCCTTTTGGAATGAAAGGGAAGAGGAATGCTTCAACGATACTTTCAATGATACTAGGTACAGTGAATATTTTTGTTTTTGCATACAATCCAGTAAAACCATACAGCAGACTTCTGCAAGGCAGTATGCAAAGAGTCGCAATGTTTCTGGCACCAACAAAATTTCAAAAGTTCTTAGTACAGTCTTATCTTCTCGCAGCAGCGAAACAGGCCTGCCGCCGCACCTGGCCGCAGACGGCCCACCGGGTCCCTCTTCATTCTCAGCGGGACCCCGCTGGGTTCCTCATTGTTCTCATTGGCCCCCTGCCGATTCCCTCTTCAATTTTGGCTGTCCCCTGCTGGGTCCCTCTTTGTTCTCAGCGGTGGAGAGAGGTCTCTTGTGTCTGACGGTGGAAGGTGATGATAATTTTGGCCAATAATTTCCTTGCACAAAGAGGATGGTGGAAGGCAACAACAACAGGAGCCCTGCCTGTGCCCTAGAGGAGCTGAGAACAGGAGTGCATGGAATGGAACTGGTGCAGGTGAGCGCACTGTCAACTGTGACAGATGGCTTGCCACGATTAAGGAAAAAACAAGGACATCTCAGAAACACTGGCATGAACAGAAATAATGGATCTGGGGAGACTGCAAGAATAGAATAGAGGTGTTACAGTTACGGTAGCTGTGGGAGTCTGTAGGGTTGAGATATGGATCGGTCATTAGTCCATCCCTGGTCTGGAGAAAAAGGATGGGCGACGTTTCTTCAAGACACTACTTTCAGACCGAAGAAAGGTCCCAACCAGAAACATCAACCATCCTTTTTTTCCAGAGATGTTGCCTGACCCGCTAAGTTACTCCTGCACTTTTTGTCTATCTTCGGTATAAACCAACATCTAAAGTTCCTTTCTACACGAAGATGAAGGAGAAATTGTTTCACGTGAGAGTGCATTTGGTCAAGTGAGGAAAGGGTGGTGGTGGAAGACGTCTGTTTAGGGTGCTTCAAGTAGATCTCCCACCACTCCTTCAATTACACAGGCAGCAGTGAGAAGAACAAGTAGATGCAAATATATGGAAGATATAATAACGTAATACCTTACAGCTAACACATGCAATCAGTGTGGTCAATGGAGAGCACTTGGCATGATTGCAGAGCCGACCGATTTTGAAATTAATATGTCTTTTTGTAAATCTGAAATTAAAAGTTTGGTATTAGTAAGAGCGACTATGAAATGGTTGATATTTTGTAGAACTACCTGATGGTGTCAGATCCTGGCCATGTGATCTGTGCTATGACTTCAGCCCTCAGCCAGTTCAGAACAGCTGGAGATGGGCATTAAATCCTTGCCTCGTACATTGCCAGGATATGTAATCCGCTGATAAAATATTTAGTAAAGAATGCACGAAAGCAAGGGGTATAAATGAAAGATCTTACCGAGCTCTTTGATACGATCAAAGCAAAAGACAAAAGAAAATTGAGGGAACTCAACAGCCTAAAAAGGTGGGCAAATGTCTTAGATGCACACAAATCAAGCACTGCATAATCTAAATACCAGAGGTTTAATTAATTTTAAAGTAGAGGGCATGCACAGACCTGCACCAACTGAGTCCTTAATATCTAACCTTTTATATAACTCACACACATTCAGTGTCTTTACATTATTAATAGAATTTGAAGAACAATGACATCTGTTTATGGGAAGCTCTCTCATGAATTGTAACCAATGCTAAAAAATATATAAACGGGATAAGTCTTTTTTTTTAAATCAAGATTTATCTAATATTTTTACCAACAATAAATTTGTTTTCTCTGCCCTGGTTCAGGCATCATTATTCTGTGATACACAAACATATTTGTAACTGAAGACAGCAGCCACTAGTTGGAGTTGCTTGGAATTTGCAGATCTCAGATCCATATTTGTCACATGTCACATTTGTCACATATTTGTTACATCTCGGCACCGCCCACCAAGCCCATGCACCGAGTGAATGTCCAGCCTAAGTCCCACATTCCGGGTATTGGCCACAGCTTTGCAAGAAGCACCATTTCACACGCATCTCTATGGAATATTTAAGCATAATGGAGGCGTTTAACTCTGCCACCCTTTTCCTCAGTAAGTTGCAGACATCTATCATCCACTCATTCATCTTCCAATTCCTTTATTTCTCTTCCCATGGTTACTATGCACCACATTAAATGGAAAGGCAGTTGAAACAAGGAACTACAGGTGCTGGTTAACACAAAAGGACATAAAACATCACCTATCCATGTTCTCCAGAGATATACCTTATTGATTGTAAGAAAAAAGGGATTATATATGTATATTGTATATATATTGCATATTTATATATATAGTATAAATTGTATGTGTATCGTACAATATACAATATATATTGTATGCATAATTGTATAATAATTGTATGCATCTTAATTAAACCATCCCTTAGCTTCCTGTTCCAAAGTAAACAAATTCATTTCCTCATGCCCAAATTTCTCGAGTTCTCTCATTTTAACAAGTGTCATGAGCCTCCTTAACTCTATCATATACTCCCTGTAATGTAATCGCCATATCTGTGTGCTTAACTCCATCTATGATCTAATTGGTATCTGCACAACTCTTTCATGGCCTCCCTGCTTCATCTAACAATGGATAAGTACTCCACGTGCCTTCTTGACCACCTTATTGACAGGTCCTGCTAATTTATGGGACCTGTGGACAGACCGCTTCAAGGTCGCTCTGATGTTTTCTGATGTCTCTGCATTCTAATATTAGTTGTGTGTACCTTTACATTGCTTCCCCTCCCCACATGCATAAACTTGCAGCTCTGCTCCCTCCATTTGCCAGTTTTCTGTGTACCGGGCCGGTTTATTGTTAGCATCTATAAAGTCTGCAACTTTTCTCTATCACGCAACTGCAAACATCTTGATCGTATAGATATATAAACAATTTGATGTGAATGGATAGCAGGCAAAACAATGCTTTTCACAGTTCCTCTGTGCACTGGAGAAAAATAAACCTAAACCAAAACATTGTGTGAGGAGGAACTGCAGATGCTGGTTCACATCGAAGTTAGACGCAAAATGCTGGAGTAACTCGGTGGGTCAGGCGACATCTCTGGAGAAAGGTTTTCTCCAGAAATGCTACGTGACCCGCCGAGTTACTCTAGCATTTTAAACCGAAACATTACTTTCCTTAAGTAGACACAGAATGTTGGAGTAACTCCTGGGGTCCCTGGTGCCTGTACTGAGACGCCACATGATAGCGGGTCTCAGTTCCTCCACATTCCCGGAGTGATTCGGGCCTCAATCGACCCGCTCCAAGAGTGATGACAGACTTCATCCAGTCCAGGAGTGATGTTGGAGTCTGTCCCGGGGCGCTGTCCGGCCCACATTGAAGGCGACGTTGAATGAGGTTTGGGTATTTAATTTTAAATGTGCAAACACGCGCAAATGAGCTTCGTCTAGGTTACATTTAAACTGTAGAAAGTGTTGATTTTATCATAATCTTCGAAAAGCACGACTCGCATTCCCAGACAGGGAGACATAGTCACAGCCACCTTTTATTTCTGTTGCTGTGATCAATAAAACGCTCTCATACTTAAATTTAACTGCATGCCAGTTGTTTGTCAAACACGAATATAGATGGCAATTTGCCGACATATAAGCCCTATAAATAACTATGTGTACCCTGAATTGCCTCTTACTGCTCTGGCTAAAGACTTTAAAACTGTGAGCACGCATAGTACGTTTCTCAGCCTTAGTTGCGTCCCAATCCTACAAGTCAGCACAACTGTTTTATTGCCGTTACTGTTACAATCCAAATAACAACGCCACGGTACGGATACAGTCGTCGAGGTCATAGCGTCATAGTCATATAGTGATACAAGTTCAGCCCAACTTGCCCACACCGACCAACATGTACCATCTACCCACTGATCCCATCTGCCTGCGTGTGGTCCATATCCCTCTAAACCTGTCCTATCCAGGTACCAGTCTAATTGCTTCTTAAACGTTGCGATCGTCCCTGCCTCCTCCGGCAGCTCATTCCATGCACCCACCGCCCTTTGTGTGAAAATGTCACCCCTCAGATTTCTATAAAATCTTCACCCCCTTCACCTTAAACTTATACCCTCGGTTCTCGATTCCCCTACTCTGGGCAAGAGACTCTGTGCGTCAAGCCGATCTATTATTCACCTAAAATCATTATAATGCAATTAAAAACCACACCGAGATCAGCGTGACACTGCCCTTGACAGCGAGAAATTACTGGCAAATGTCCTCCGCAGCTACCGACCGGGTGCCTTTGAACAACTCCGGGGTAGCATCAGGTGTTCCCACCAACAAATCTGCGGCTCAAGTTTATTTTAAGAGAAACTTCAAACAAGTTCGCTCGCAGTGCTGTCAACAAATGTTCCCCGTTTCCAATCTGAAAAGATTGTCTATTTAAACACAATTATGAACAGGGGGGGGGGGGGGTGGCCATGTCAAGACCAATCCGTTCACATATTTCAGAACTAAGTAAACAGCAGCAATTTCACTTTTCACTTGCAGTTGTGCAGATTGAAGTTGTGCCTCCAGCCATCCAACACTCCAGGTCTGAGCACAGTAGCCCAGTGTGAGGCTCACTCTGGCTCTTTATTCGCTTTACTTAATGCAAGGATAAACAGGGAGCTCACCGCGTCCGTAGGCTAGGTGCAGTTTTAGTGCTCTGCCACTCTTGAGCACCGCGATGTGCAGGTATGTGAACCAGATGCCGAATGTGAGTAGGACGAGTAGCAGAAGCAGTTTGAACTGTTTGCGGATCTTCTTGAGTGGGAAGCGCCACATCCTTTCAGTGCGGTAGCAGCCGCCGCCGAGAGCCCATCTCCCTCTGCACTGCCAGTGAGGGCTGGGAGGGTGTCGGAGACACAAACACACACTCACAAAGAGAGGGAGACTACACCGAGAGATCCCTATCCCTGGGCACCCACCCACCCCAGTTGTCCCCTTCACAACCGCCGCCACATCTTCAAAGCGGAGCCCGCCCCGTCGTTCAGTCCAAAGCGGCAGGCAAGGCCGGTCATTGGCGAGCCGGCTGCATTGCTCTCCGTGCAGGGGTGCGCGATGACCTGTCTCCCTCCCTGCCTGCCTTGGCCAGCGGCAGTGGCAGCGGCAGCGACGAGCGGAGACGGCGGGGTTGCTGCTGCCTGTGCCGGGCTCGCAGTCGCCCTCCTGCACGGGCGGCAGCGGCGGACTCCCGCCACCGCGCAACCTAGCATGCCTCGCGCTCCGGGCCAAGGGCAGGCCGCCGCCTCCGCCAGCCAATCGCCCGCCCGCTCTCCCCTGTTGGCAAGCGCACCAGCCAATTGGAACGCAGGGAGGGCGGGATCAGGGTCGCCAGCAGGTTAGGTTGAGCTCAGATTCAGCACGGTGACAGCAACTAAAGGATCGTACCACTGACTCACTGATAGGGGGAACAAGCCCTTGCACAGCCCCACACTCAACTTCACTTACAAATCCCATTTTGAAACCTAATTGCATTTTAAATCGCCTCCCAAATTTATTTAAGCCATATTTTTTTTACCAACTGCGCGGTGTTGGAAGTTGCAGATGGATGCACAATAGAGAGAATTACTCGGGGAAACTCCGTGCTGTGCAAAACAAAACACAAATCGTTAAACTTCCCAAGCTTAAAAAATGCCAAGGGTGGGCGCGTCATTTAAAAATAAACTAATGCAACCGATTTTAACAAATGAAGTGTTTATTAAGCTTGAGCGTGCAAGTTATGTGCAGAAAATGGTGGAAATAAATGGGTTGTTTTAATTGTAGGCTACTATCTCTATTGGGGAGTGGCATATTTTTCGTGAAACGATGTTTAGTCAGAGGATAGTGTAGAAAGGATGAAAGGAAGAACTACAGGTGATAATTTCCCCCACAGTGAGATCCATTGCAAATACTTCCGCGGTGGGTTTCGATGGGATATCGTATTTAATGCTACATTTTCCAGCAAACCCGTTGGAACAATGAGATTAAAAGTGACAGCCTGCTGCATGCAGCCTGCATAAGGAAAGCTGTCAATGGAGCATTTGTGGAATTAAGCCCAACCACGATTATAAATGCATTTGAGACGACCTGTTGTCAGAATAACGCATTTGAAGTTAAAACGCAAAACTCGTGAAACGTCTACATTCGAAATATGAAGCTTCAACAACCTCTACCTCCAAAAAATCTGACAAAGACAACATGAAGAATGAACAGTTTCTAAACAAACAGAATTCAAGCGAATGCATCGTGGATCTCTTATCTGCAAAAATAGTGTTGTTTCATTTGTGCTTCTTTCATTTGTTTTGCTCGTAGTGGCATTGTAGCGAGAGATATAACGCACTGCACACAAATACTTAGTTTTCATTGTTTTTAGAAACCGGGCAATGAGATGAATCTGCTTCCCGGTTCGGTGGTCTCAAACGTGTAGCATCCCATGAGATCGCTCGTGGAAGAGCGGAAATGTCACTTATTTATTGAAGGTTTAATAAAAGCACCAGTTTGTTTAAAACGCAGTGGTTCCATGGTGCGTTATTGTCACATGTGTGAAGCGCAAGCCCACAGTGACATTATTTTCTTAATTTCTTAATGTCACTGTCTGAAGAAGGGTTTCGGCCCGAAACGTTGCCTATTTCCTTCGCTCCATAGATGCTGCTGCACCCGCTGAGTTTCTCCAGCATTTTTGTGTACCTTTTATTTTCTTACAGACAGTTCTGTAGATAATTGCCATAGTACCATCCCCGGCGAGCAGTTGTACAGAAATAGCGCAAAATGGCTGGAGGAGTCCGTTCATCATTTCCCACCCAACCCGCCCCACGTACCTTCCCTGCAATGGCAAGAGGTGTGACGCAGATAACACCCGCACCTCCTCTCTCACGTCCATCCAGGTTCTCCAGGTTCTTTTTCAGGTGAGTCAGAGGTTCACTTGCATCTCTCCCAAACTCGTTGATCGCATTTGATACTCTCAAAGTGGCTTCCTCTAAACAGTGAGTCCAAGCGCTGACCAGGCAACCATTTCATTGAACACATGTTCAGTCCACCATGGCCTGCTGGAGCTCGCAGTTGCTAACCATTTTCATCTTCCCATTTCCCATACCAACCTTTCATATTAACTTTGGGCTCGTTTATTATTAGAGTGAGACCACACAGAAACTATGTGGGTAACTCACAACCCAACAGTGTGAACACTGAATTCTCCCATTTCAAGCCAAACTCTCCTACCTCCAACTCCTTTCCTCACCTCATCCCTAGTGTGCACACATTCCTCCCATGATCTCCCACTACCCCAGTCACCCTGCCCCTTTCCCCTCCATTTGTTCAACCCCCCATCCATCTCTCCCATCTCCCTCACTCGGGCTTTACATTTCACACCTCCTCCTCTTTCCTTATTTCACACTATTTTGTATCCTTTTCATCTCTAGCCCGTGTCGCATAGTCCACCCATCTGCCAACAACCTACCCCCCTCTCACCTGTATCCACCTATCACTTTCCAACCCATGCCCCCTCCCCCCTCTCTTTTCCAGCTTTGTCCTCACTACTCCAACTGGACTCGACCCGAAACCTCGTCTATCATCTCTGCAGAAGCTGCCTGACACGTTGAGTTCCTCCAGCACTTTGTTTTTTACTCAAGATTCTTTTGCGTTTCCTCAACAAACTGATGTCTGCTGGTGACCCTCATTCCCGCTAACTCCGGACCTTAGACAACCCTCCGTGAATCGCCGTACTCTTCGCTCGGACAAGGAGTAAGGAATCCGGCTCCTTCAGTCAATAATCTAAGGTATACTTTGAACAACATTGGAAAGTGACTATAATAATTATAGACGAACTGCAATAATTTCGACCACACTGCAGGCTGAGCAAAAGTTGTATTTATTGTCGCCTGTACAATCGTGGAGTCAATTGAACACATTGATCACAGTGCCAGCAGTAATTTTTATTCGGTTAAAATAACTGTTGGAGAACTCCGGACTTCGTTCACCTTGCCTATCCCCACACGAATAGACGAACACAAACTGCTGGAGTAACTCAGCAGGTCAGGCAGCACCTCTGGAGAACATGCATACGGTCGAGACCACCCTTTTGTTTCTTCGCCAGCATTTTTGCAGTTTCCCGTTCCCACAGGTTCTGGGTTCAGAATGCAGACACAAAAGACTGCAGATGCGGGAACATCGAGCAAAAAACAAACCGCCGGAGGGTCTCAGCGGGTCAGGCAGCAACTCGATGCTTGTAGATTTCCACAGGTGCAGCCCGACCCACTGAGTTCCTGCAGCAACTCTGTGTCCACAATGCTGCCTGCCACTGCTATTTCCGGGGCGTATTTGCTTGCCTGATGTTGGCGATTAAAATGCCTGGCACACTTCCACTTACCGCGCCCGCTCTCTTTCATTTACTCCATCGAAACAAAGGAGAGTCTTTCGCCGGAGTCGCTACAGCGAAGAACACCACGTTTATTTACCTCAACACCATGCAATTAAACAAGCACAAGCGCTCACAAAGTGACGCTGCAACTGACGAGGCTTGTCGGGATTGTATTGACACCTGCCGGTATCGTGGAGCAACGCTGCGCTGCACCGACCCAAGGTGTGAACTACAGATCAGTCCGCCTAGACCTACCCGATCTCCCGGTTGCCAAACACTTTAACTCCCACTCCCATTCCCACACTGACCTTTCTGTCCTGGGCCTCCTCCACTGTCAGTGAAGCCCACCGCAAATTGGAGGAACAGCACCTCATATTTCGCCTGAAGAAGGGTCTCGACCCGAAACGTCACTCATTCCTTCTCTCCAGATTGCTGAGGTTACTCCAGCGTTTTTTGTCTATCTTCGGTTTAAACCAGCATCTGCAGTTCCTCCTTACATATTTCGCTTGGGCAGCTTACAATTCAACGGTATGAATATCGGCTTCTCTAACTTCATATAACCCTTGTTTTCCCTCTCTGACCATTCCTCCCCATCCTAGTTCTTCGACCAGTCCGACTGTCCTCCTGATTACATTTTATCTTTGTGTGCTTTGTTGTCACCTTTCCCTAGCTAACAATGATCTACATTTTCCTTGAGCTTTGTCCCCTTTGATGTCTCCTTTTCACACCTTACCCTTCCATATCTCTGTCTCCCTCTCCCCTGACTCTCAGTCTGATGAAGGGTCTCAACCCGAAAAGTCACCTATTCGTTCTATCCAGAGATGTTGCGTGTCCCGTTGAGTTACTCCAGCATTTTGTGCGTCTCTTTGGACTGCACTCACTGGCTTCCCACTGTCAACAGCAACGGACCTGTGTGGTGCCTTTAAAACATATTCCCACTAACTTTGGGGAAATGTTGCCCAACCATATTTGACATCCAATCACATAAAAAGAAATGCCATGGACGGGGTTTAATTTACCAACATAAGAAATACGCCAAAAAAATGAATGTGTAGGGAATGGTGGGATGTGGATAATGTGAAGACACTTGATATTAGTTGATCTTGGCATGATGCTCAGTACTGACATTATTTAGACTTTGGATAAACAGCGTGGAAACAGGCCCTTTGGCCCACCAAGTCCATGCCAACCAGTGGTCACCCCGTACACTAGCACTTTCCTACAGACTAGGGACAATTTCTAATTCTACCAATGCCAATTAACTTACAGGCCTGTATGTCTTTGGAGTGCGGGAGGAAACCAGAGCTCCCGGAGAAAACCCACACAGTCAAGGGAGAATGTACAAAGTCCGTACAGACAGCATCCATAGTCAGGATCAAACCTGGGTCTCCGGCACTGTAAGGCAACAATTCTACCGCTGCGCCCTATAATTAGGGGTAGAAAGGCCTGTTCCTGTGTTCTACAGTTCTATGTTGTGTGGCTGATGTGATCTTGGTTTCAGCGCAATTTTCAGCATTGTTGTCCACAACCCTTGTTTCCCAATTCACCAGAAAAAAATCTATCTTGGTTTCAAGTGTATTTTCAGCTTCCACCATACTTCGGTAAATTCCAAAGATTTAGGATCCTCTTGGCAACAAAATCTCTCCTCACCTGCATGAGACACGGGTGGAAAAGGCCAAAGAGATTACCACCTTCATCGTCACCAGAAACAACATAATTAGTGGCTTTGACAGGAGCTGCTTTGACACTGTGATTGCTGTAAAAACCTGTGGCTAGATTTATATAAGAAATTCTGGGAAAGAGGGGCAAGATTTTGGGAGGGGGCGAGAGTGTGGGAGGACACAACAGCTTCAGGGGCTTTGAGGAAGTTAGGGGTGCAAAGTTCCGATCTTTGTTATCTGCTCCATTGTCACCCTTTTTCATTTGCACCATTATTATCTTTGTTTATCAATGCCTCATCAAAGATCTGACTTTTTTGACAAATTGGAATTGGCACCAACTACCATTTTAACTCTCACGTCAGTGCAAACATGACGCGATAAACACAAGCAAAATTCCCCTCCAGTATACATTATTGTTGAAGATGCTTGGTGTCAGCCTTAGATCAGTGGTGGTATTTTAACATGAGTTAAAAGTTAGTGGGTTAAGTACCTGCCCTTGAGCCCTGAGTGTGTATTCTATTGCACTACTAATTGGTCTGCAACACTGACATAAGTGCTGTCTTTCAGATGAGATATGACTCTGGCTCCACTGTCTCCACAATGGGTGTGCATGATTTAAGGAAAAGCAAGGGAGTCTCCTCATGTCCTATAAAACAGACCATTGATTTTGTTGGAACATGTTATGCATTTTAATGTCTTACTATGCTTTACATTTGATAAATTCTTTATAAACTGGCTTGGATTGTATATAAAAAGCAAAATTAGTGCTCTATCTCATGCACCTGTGATTATCAATTTTAGTTCAATTTAGTTTAGCGATACAGCACGGAAACAAACCCTTCGGCCCACGGAGTCCGCGCCGACCAGCGATCCCCACACATTAACACCATCCTACACACACTAGGGACAATTTACACTTATACCAAGCCAATCAACCTACAAGCCTGTACGTCTTTGGAGTGTGGGAGGATACCGAAGATCTCGGAGTAAACCCACGCGGACACTGCGAGAACGTACAAACTCCATACAGACAGCACCTGTAGTCGGGATCGAACCGGGATCTCTGGCTCTATAAGCGCTGTAGGGCAGCAACTCTACCGCTGCGCCACCGTGCCACCCCTACATTTGAATGTAATACTTTTCTGAAACAATGGTGTGGTGAAGTTAAAACTGTTCCATTGCCAGTTTCATTCACCCTTGATCACTTCTTCCACCTCCTGATAGTGAACTTCCAGTCACTTTTTTGGGGGTACAGGAATTGTCTCCTGATTTATTTGGCATCGCCACCTTTTCCTTCCTATCAAAGACTATATCTACTGACATTTTAAACTTTTCTACTACCCGCTTGGCATTCATTGCCTTCTCCCTTCTTGATTAAGATTAAAAATGAATGTGAAGTATAACATTTCATTACTGATTCTATTTTAATACAGTTGCTGCTCAATTTACTGGCAATGACTACAAACTGACTATGTAACTGGGACTACACTTATGCCAAGCAAGACAGCAGGAACTAAAGGTTTTGAAACTAAAGATCCACCATCAATGGGAGAATCAACATGAATCAACTAAATCTCTGTGTGGGCTAAGCTTTTTGGTTGCAGCAGGGTGTATATCCAGAGCAGGTTTATCTGGAAGCTCTGAAATAGACTCAGACATTTTTGCACATCGCTGATTAAACAGAAAATTATGGAAACACTCAGCAGCTCAGGCAGCATCTGCGGAAAGTGAAATGGAGTTGCCTTTTCAGATCTGGGAGCCCTCAACAGGTTTTGTGAAAAGGGGAAACAATTGTGCAGTGTTTAGTTTGTCAGACCTTTCTTGTGGTTACAAACAGAATTGTGTGGCTTTTAAAAAAAATGAAAATAAAGAACTGCAGATGCTGGATATCTGAAATAGAGACAGAAAGTGGTGGAGATACCCAGCAGGAGGGAAGCATATGTGGAGAGTGAAAAATATTAACGTTTCAGGTTGATGACTTTTCTTCCAAATTCCTGGATCAATTGCCAGTATGTGGGTTTTCCTTCTTGCACAGTAATGCACCATGTTTATTTGCATTAATATTGGTGGCTAAAATATTTTATCATCCTGTACTTCAATAGCAACACCAAACAAAGAAGATCGCTTTGACCTCTTGGGTGTGAAATGTGAAAAATAAGGAAGGAATTTTAAAGAGAATAGGACAGTAGAAACAGTCTGTAACTCTGCACGAGAGTAATGAATATTGCAGCAAGTGTTTTGAGCAGAAAACCATGCCCATTTGCGGAGCATTAAAATAGTTATAGTTATGAAATTTACTGCACTAAGGTGCCAGTGGAGTCATACAGAGAAAGGATAGTGTGACAAGCAGTGGCAAAGGATTTATTTGCAGCATTGTGAACTGATCAAACAAAAGATTTAGGCCTTGGTAAAAGAGATGGAAGCGGCAACTACCGTGAAAAAGTGCCAACATCTTATCTGTTCACTTTGTTCCACATTCACAGTTTTTTAACACTACATGGGTCCTGTACAATTAATGTGATATCTACATGAAGACTGCGCCTCAACATGGAAGGGGAATACAAATTGTTCTCCTATATTACAACAGCAATGGCACATCAGAAGTAGTTTGTTTTCACTTTGGAATGAACCAGTCTCACGAAAGACACTACAAAAAAACACATCTTTCTTCCCTTTTAGCAGAAAATACAGCTTGTCATATGCTTTGCTGCCTTAGGGTTACCAGTAAACATGCAAGAAAAAGACTGACAATAGGCTATTGCAGCACAGTCCTGAAAAACGTGGAAGTAATTCATAATGTTCCTTCACTCAGAATAATGCTTCAGCTAGGCATTCTTTACATAAAAGAAACAAGCAACTAGCTTCCAGATAAATGTGGAAAATGTTGGATATGCGTCATGGCTCCACAAACCTATGAAGACATCTTATGATCAGGAATTGTGTTTAGTTATGTCCACAACACTTCCTCCCACTATTTTTACTGTTCTTGCATTTGTCTTGACGCTCGTTACCTCCAACCAGGGGGTCCTTTCTCGTGACACTTTCCCATGCCAACTGCACCCGTTCCCTTCTCACTATCAAAATAGCCTTTCCAGGTGAAGCGCCGATTCACGGCACTTCTTCCTGCACTGCTCGCAGTGTAGGCAATGTGGTCTTCTCCACTTTGCAGAAAACCAAATGCAGATCTGCTTCGAGAGCACCTGCGTTCAGTGCCCAGGAGTGACCCTGAGTTTCCCATTACCTGCCGGTTTCATTCACCATCCTGCTCCCACTCTTACCCTAGATAGACACAAAAAGCTGGAGTAACTTAGCGGGTCAGACTGCATCTCTGGAGAAAAGGAATAGATGATCTTTTGGGTCGACTCCCAAAATGTCACCTATTTGTTTTCTCCAGAGATGCTGCCTGACCTGCTGAGTTACTCCAGCTTTTAGTGTCTATCTTCAGTTTAAACCAGCATCTGCAGTTCCTTCCTGCACCCACTCTGACACTTCTGCCTGTGGATTCCTGCACTGTTGCACTGAATCGAAACATAAGCTTGAAGAGTAACACCTCATTCTCCACCAGGGTATTTTGCAGTGTTCCAGATTCAGTAATAAATTCCCCAACTTTAATTAACTTTCTTTCTGTCAGTTTCAGAATCAGATACTTCTGCCTGTTATCATTTTGGCTTTGTTTATCTTTTTTCTATTTATTTATTCTGGCTTGTTGGGCATGCCCCATAACCTTGGTATTAGCAACCCATTACAGTCACAGAGAAGCAAAATAACCTAACCGCTATTTCTACCGTTACATTAGCTCATTTGTTCTCACTCTTCCAGAGACATTCTCTTTGTTCAAGTCACCCCTCTCCCACCTTCTCAGTCACTGAAAACAAACTTGTGTGCTCTCTTTCCAAGTTCTGAAGAAGGGTTCTGCATCTAGAACATTAATAGTTTCCCTTTCGACAGGTGCCTGCTAGGAGTTACCAGCATTTTCCATCTTATTTCAGAATTTCACCATCTGCAGTTTTAGAAAAACACCACCAGCAGCTTCCTTGTTTGGCGATTATCACTGCCATCTGCCACATGCTCTCACCCCAGCATTCCCTTCCCTGTCTGTTTACTGAAGGTACCATTACACGTGCAGTCAATATTTCACCATTTAGTCCAGCCCATCATCTGAAGAAGTGTCCAAACCAGAACGACACCCATCCTTTTTCTCCAGAGATGCTACCTGACCCACTGAGTTACTCCAGCATTTTGAAATCCTCAGATAATCCTCCGATAATCCTCAGTTAATCCAACAGATAATCCTCCGACATTTTCGCCACCTCCAACGGGATTCCACCACTGGCCACATCTTCCCATCTCCTCCCATTTCAGCTTTCCGCAGAGACCGTAACTCCCTGGTCAATTCGTCCCTTCCCACCCAAACCAACCCCTCCCCTGGTACTATCCTTTGCAACCGCAAGAAATGCTACATTTGTCGCTTTACCTCCCCCCTTGACTCCGTCCAAGGACCCAAGCAGTCTTTCCAGGTGAGGCAGAGGTTCACCTGCACCTCCTCCAACGTCATCTATTGCATCCGCTGCTCTAGGTGTCAGCTGCTCTACATCAGTGAGACCAAGCGTAGGCTTGGTGATCGCTTCGCCCAACACGTCCGCTCGGTTCGCATTAACCAACCTGATCTCCCGGTGGCTCAGCACTTCAACCCCTTCCCATTCTGAATCCGACCTTTCTGTCCTGGGTCTCCTCCATGGCCAGAGTGAATCCCACTGCAAATTGCAGGAGCAGCACCTCATATTTCGCTTGGGCATTTTACACCCCAGCGGTATGAACATTGACTTCTCCAATTTCAGGTAGTCCTTCCTTTCTCCCTCCTTCCCCTCCCCTTCCCAGCTCTCCCACAGCCTACTGTCTCCCCTCTTCCTTTCTTCTTCCTTCCCCCCCCCCACCTCCACATCAGTCTGAAGAAGGGTCTCGACCCGAAACGTCACCTGTTCCTTCGCTCCATAGATGCTGCCTCACCCGTTGAGTTTCTCCAGCATTTATGTCTACCAGCATTTTGTGTCTATCTTCAGTGAAAACCAGCATGTGCCGTTCCTTTCTATTCACCAACCCATCATCAGGTACCCTTGGTTCAACTATGTTCTCATGTAAAAGATACAAGTTCATTTTTCCATCCCTATCTTCCCACACCGTTGTCCAAGTTTTAAAAACTCTTTGAACACGTATCAGCAATTTAATTCCAAACCTTGTACATTCGCTATGAGGCCTTCTCGAAGATGGATGGGAACATAAATTGGATGATCACTTGTCTAAGCATCTTTTCTCACTTTCATTTGTTTCACTAATTCAATACACTCCCACGCTGACCTATCCATATATTACCTGCTGATCAGTAGCACTCAAGCAGAGTACGTTCAGCATCTAATCTTCCTCTCAGACCGCAGCCCTCCTGACAAAACACAGATTATTCACAGATCACCATTTTCCCTTCCTTTCTATACATATTTCATTATCTATTTGTCTTCTTTAAATCCTTTTAACTGCTTTGAAATCCCCTCCATTCTTCCATTTATCCTGCTTTTATTCTCGCTCCATTTATTCTACTTTTCATCCTTCCATTCGATGCCTATTTCATTCCCCATTTGTCATTCTCAAATCATTCAAATCCTCTCTCAGAGCTATTGGTATTTTCCAGGTTATTTTTCTGGCATATGCAGCTTATCCAGAATAGGTCCTAATTATGTGTGAGCCTCAGAAAAAATGGTTTTAACTTCACGTTTTAATTATGGTTTACAGTTGTTGAGATTTTGCTGCCAAATTTTAATTTCTGTTTTAGTATAGAGGAATCTGGTTTTAATTTCAGTTAAAAAAAATGTAGATGCATCTATTTTAGACCATTCTTTCCGTTTCACACATCCTCCATGTTGGTCTATGTTGGTTTTTCCTATGTCTGTCATCTTATCTCTTTGTTTTAACATTGGGCTTATGAGGGAAGTTTGTGGGTTAGTAAGGGTGATTAGTAATTGTTGACAAATGAGGGTGTCAGGGGCTATGGAGCGAAGGGAGGAGATTGAGGTTGAGAGGGAAAGATTGATCAGCCATGATTCAATGGCGGAGTAGACTTGATGGGCCAAATGGCCTAATCTTGCTCCAAGAAATTATGAACTTTTGAAGCAGAGAATTGCTCCTCTTGCATTGGTTTTTCTTAACATCCAACATTCAGGAACAGTTTCTTCCCAGCTGCTATCAAGCAATTGAACGGTCCTCCCATCACCTACAGTGCGGTACTGGCCTCCCATCTACCTCATTGGAGACTTTGAACTATCTTTAATCGGACTTTATCAGACTTCAATGTTATATCTTTCATTGAATGTTATACCCTTTATCTTTCATCCATATACTGTGGACGGCATTATTGTATTCACGTATAGTAATTTCTCTAACTGGATGGCATGCAAACAAAAGCTATTCATTGTACCTCAATACACGTGACAATAATAAAGTTAACTGAACTAAATTATTAACTTCACCGTTACAGTCAATTCAATTTGGTTCCATGACATAATTCCCTTAATCCCATTCCACTTGCCTCTATTCACAAAGGACTTAACATACAACATAGAACACAAAACAGTACAGCACAGGAACAGGCCCTTTAGCCCACAATCTCCATGCTGAACATGATGTCAAGATAAACTAATCTCCTCTGCCTGCACACTATCTCTTCATTCCCTGCAGATCCATATGCCTATCCAAAAGCCTCTTAAACACCACTATTGTATCTGCCTTCACCTCCACCTCTGTCAGGCACCCACCACCCTTTGCATAAAAAACATTCTTCGCACGTCTCCTTTAAACTTTGCACCACTCACCCTAAAAATATGCTCTCTGGACTTTTGACATTTTCATCCTGGGAAAATGGTTCTGACTATCTACTCTGTCTTTTGCCTTTCATCATTTTAGGTACATCTGTCCCTCAACCTCTGGCATTCCAGAGAAAACAATCCAGGTTTGACTTGGTTATACTTCAAAATTCTTAAAAGAATGTGATTGAATTAACAATCATGCTTAGTGGTTAGTGGGATTAGCTTGGGCGGCTAAGGCTCAGGAATATTTGACTTAAGCATTCTGTGCATAGGTTTGCTTTAGGCCAGTGTTATTATTTGAAACGTGAACCTAAGATGGTGGTGTGTATTCTTTGATCGCGATGATTTTCATGTTTAGGGCTATGTTTCAGGTAACTCTAACCCTCTATCTGCAGTATATCCTTTCTTAAACCTTATGGTACGGTCCGGTGGAAGTCTCACATTTCACTCCCTACGTTGTATTTGTTCAACGCCCCACAGTATCAAAAGCTGTGGTAATCATCAAACCCAAAACCAGTCTCTTGTCCACTGCCATCACTACGCACATCAATTAAGTATCGATTACTAGCTACTTCCAGGTCCAGCCTTGACAAGCACATTGACTGTGCTGTCCTGATCCTATTACTTGACCTGACTCCAGTGACATTAAACAAATGCTATCAATGCTATCAATGTCAGAGACAATCACAGCACAACAGCCCATCACAAGCAGTCCCCAGACTGATGCCATTAATCTACCATCTTTCCACAAGTCAACTGTTGAACGTCCCATTTGTTTTACTTCTGTTTCTATTTTCTCCAACAATTATTATTTAATAATAACATGTCTCTTTTTATTAAAGATAGTTTAATTCCCAATCTATCATTCAGCTGATACCCAAATACATTGCTACTTTCAGCACGCATTGCTTAACAGCCATGATAAATAAAATTTCTTCTGAACCCCGGAGACTCAGTCTAGAGGTCAGCCATCCTGGTTGAGGAGACCAAATACATGGATGGAACATCAGGCCTTGTCTTCAAGAATGTTTTACAGCAGGAGAGAAAAGTTCCTCTGTACTTACCACACCACTCCTTGAAGATCTCCTCACCTTGAAGCAGCTATGGAAAGCACAAAATCTTTGCAGAACTGTTCCTAGAAGGAATCCAACAACACACATCAGTTTGTGGTTAACATCTTTATTTAATGCTGTTGTTTGTCCTCTATATCTCGGGCACAGATTTTGCTGTGTGAGTTTAAGAGAGGGAATTATTGGAAGCGCTCAGTATTAGCTGGACCATCAAATCTATTGGTTTCCAAAAGGGTCTGATAACATACAAACTCTAATCTATTTAAAGCTACCAAATGACACTACTCTGATCTGCACAATACACCTGGGCTGACTTTGCCATTGTTACTGCTTTGGTTTTGGCCAAGAAACGACACTTGTGTTGTCCGATCTAATCCATGCAGGTTGATCAGACTATCTCAGTTGCTGGAGGGAATGCAGTTCACCTAATACTGAAAAAAATGGAGAACATTTTAACCTGTTTATTTGGCCACTTTCCCTGTAGTAGGTTGTTAGATTTGGCCAGTCTACTATGACCATGCTTGTGGACTGTTGTATCCCCGGCATCACAGTAGTCAGGCAATCTGTTCTCCAATGGATTACTAGGATTTTAGAGAAATGTCATTACTTTTGTTGCCAAGCACCAGCTGGAGTGGAACCCCTTTCTGTTCTGGACTGGTGCAGAGTTGACACCTAGCCTGTAATTCTAATACAGCCAAATGCCTTTCCCTCCTCGTGGTCACTGGCAAGAGAAAATTAGTAGTCAAGTCTCTTTCAATTCCCGCATGTAACAGTGCACAGTTACAAAAACGTGCATGACCAGCCTATAAAGAACCAGATTCATATGTTCACTACCCCAGTCATTGAAAGTACAGTCCCTAGCCTGCTCTATGACATTAATTATGATTGCACAGATCTCAGATTTCTGTGATGATGGCCATACTGAGTCACAGTAAATTCAGAAATATAGAGAGAAGAGTTATTTCCTGAGCAAATATGGTCCCTTAATGAGAGTTATTCTTCCCCTTCTCCCCCACCTTCCCATTCTCGGAGCCATGTAGCATTGCACATTCCAACATGTTTTACAAAGATGTTTGCAGCTGGGAAGAAAATCTCCTCAGCACTTACCACATGACTCAATATAAAGATCTCTTCCCCTTGAAGCAGCAATGGGAAGGTCCAGATCCTTGCAGAATTGTTCACAGAAGGAATCAAACAACAACACACCAGTTCATGAATAACATCCTTATTTAATGCTGGTGTTTGTCCTCTCTATCCCAGCCACATGTTGCATTTTGTGGGGTTAAGAGAAGGAATTACTGGGAGCGGTGAGCTCCAAAATGGCAACAAAGGCGTTAAATCAGATTATTTAAATAATGTCATAATTTGCCTGCCCTACAAAGTTCAGAATGGTGTTCACTCTGCACATACTAAAGACTCTACCTTGCATAAGCCTGCTCCCACGCTGTGCAATTTGCTTTGCAAATAAACACATGTGGTGTGGATGCCATTTGTAGCTACTACAATCTATCCATTCACTCACAAAGCCTGTGTACAATGGTGGGGAGAATCAGTCAGCTTTCAAAGAAGGAGTTTTGAAGAAGATCAGCTTTTGAAGAGGATGTAGAAAGGAATTAAGAATGGCAATAACATTTTCTCTGTTACTTTATGGGAAAAACTGTGATTATCAGTCAAGAAAATAGCAGTGGGGAGGATCTTGATAAATGGTGAGAATGGTTTCTACCTTTGTGCACCTGAAATTAATTTCCAAATGTAGTGCATTCAGATCAAGCGGCACAAAATACTCATAATCCTTTGCAAACCCCATTCCTCCACTTATTATACAAAAAGCCAAGAGTAAAATTATCTTAAGAACTCATCAAAAGCTTTTATATTATGTCCAAGAATTTAGTCACTCTACTGATCTCACTGACACTGCTAGAAATATTGCTTCAACTCTTCACACCTTTTCATTGAAACATAGAAACATAGAAAATAGGTGCAGGAGTAGGTCATTCGGCCTTTTGAGCTAGCACCACCATTCAATATGGTCATGGCTGATCTTCCATCATCAGTACACTGTTCCTGCTTTCTCCCCATATCCTTGATTCCATTATCACTAAGAGCTAAATCTAACTCTCTCTTGAATATATCCAGTGAAATGGCCTCCACTGCCTTCTGTGACAGAGAATTCCACAGATTCACAACTCTCTAGGTGAAAAAGGTTTTCCTCATCTCAGTCCTAAATGGCCGACCCCTTAATCTTAAACTGTGACCCTTCATTCTGGACTCTCCCAACATCGGGAACATTTTTCCTGCATTTAGACTGTCCAATCCCTTAAACATTTTATATGTTCTCATCCTTCTAAATTCCAGTGAATATAAGCCCAGTCGACCCATTCTTTCATCAGGAGTCAGTCCCGCCATCCCGGGAATTAACCTGGTGAACCCACGCTGCACTCCCTCAATAGCAAGAATATCCTTCCTCAAATTAGGAGACCAAAACTGCACACAATACTCCAGGGGCGGTCTCACCAGGGCCCTGTACAACTGCTGTAGAACCTCCTTGCTCCTATACTCAAATCCTCTCGTAATGAAGGCCAACATGCCATTAGCCTTCTTCACTACCTGCTGTATCTGCATGTTTACTTTCAGTGACTGATGTACAAGGACATCTAGGTCTCTTGGAAGCTCCCCTTTTCCAAATCTGACACCATCCAGATAATAATCTGCCTTCTTGTTCTTGCCGCCAAAGTGGATAACCTCACAATTATCCACATTATACTGTATCTGCCATGCATCTGCCCACTCACCCAACCTATCCAAGTCACCCTGCAGCTTCGTAGCATCCTCCTCGCAGCTCACACTGCCACCCAGCTTTGTGTTATCCGCAAACTTGGAGATGTTACATTTATTTCCTTTAACTAGCCAATTCCCATCTCATACTATCAAAGTTACCTTTCTTTAAGTCCAGGACCCTTATCTCTGAATTAACTGTGTCACTCGCCATCTTAATGCAGAATTCTACCATATTATGGTCACTGTTGTCCAAGGGGCTTTGCACAACAAGATTGGTAACTAATCCTTCCTCATTACACAATACCCAGTCTAGGATGGCCTGCCCTCTAATTGGTTCCTCTACATATTGGCTTAGAAAACCATCTCGTATACACTCCTTCATTACTGGTCAATTAATAAAGTGCGTTATGTGGCTGCAACACTTTAATGCCATTAGCAGCACAACATGTTCTGTTCCCAGTCAGGAAGCCGTCATTTTAAATACTCAAACTCACCCTTAAGGTAGAAGAGGGACTGAATCGGAAAACAAGGACGTTCACATTGGATTGGATGCAAAGATGTCAATATATCCTAAGATAGACAAATGCTGGAGTAACTCCGCGGGTCAGACAGCACATCTGGGGAAAATGAACAGGTGGCGTTTCAGGTCAAGACCCTTCTTCAGACTCAATATATCCTGTTGGCAAATGAAGGCCAAAATTGATCCCAGTTTCACTCCTAGCCTGTTACCATATTTTCATTTGTGCTTTTAGGCTCTCCTTATTTCCTTTATCACGTTTCAAACATGAAACTATTTTTTTTTTTTCAGAATTCCGAGGTACTTTTTTCCAACATTTTCTCAGGTTTCCAACATTAGCTTTTTATTAATACATCTCAACATTAGAATACATTCAACAAAAAAAAGCATTTTATCCTCGTTCAATTTACCAGCAGTTTGATTACATTTTGTGTATCATTCTACAAAAAGTGAAGAATTGATTGCATTTTGTGAGAGTGTAGATTACATATTTGAGGATATGCTTCGACAATCAGTTCCATGTTACATTGAATGGAAAGTGGTTAGGTCCATTGTACTGAAATACAATGAGTATGAATAGATAGGGATTTGAGCCATTGAAACTCTATACTATGGGTATGAAGAGAAAGCGGAGAAAACTATTAGAATTCCAATATAATGCAAGAAAATGAGAAAAATGCTGCTAATAGTCCTGATTAGGGTGCTGACCTAAATGTTCTCCAGAGATGCTGCCTGATCCACTAAGTTACTCCAGCACTTTGGGTCTTTTTTTCTGCTTATAGTCTTCTGTGCAATGGAATAAATGGAGGTGGTTGCTTTTTTATTTGTTTGCATTGGTGAGGGGTTTATCATGTAAGAGTTATGTACCAGATATTTTAAGAGACCTGCAAATAGTTACATTATTTTAGAGTCATAGAGTGAAACAAAATGGACACAGGCCCCTCGGCCCAACCTGCCCACACGGGCTAATGTCTCAGCTACACTAGTCCCACCTGCCCGCATCTGGTCCATATCCCTCCAAACATGTCCTATCCATGTAGTTAACTGTTTCCTAAATGTTGGGATAGTCCCTGCCTCAACTACCTCCTCTGGCAGCTTGTTCCATTCACCCACCACCCTTTGTATGAAAAAAATCATGTTAAATCCTTTCCCCTTCACCATAAACATATGTCCTCTGGTCCTCGATTCACCTACTCTGGGCAAGAGACTCTGTGCATCTACCTGATCTATTCCTCTCATGTTTTATACACCTCTATAAGATCCCCCCTCATTCTCCTGCGATCCAAGGAATAGAGACACTGCCTACTCAACCTCTCCCTATAGCTCACACCCTCTAGAGCTGCCAACACCCTCATAAATCTTCTCTGTACCCTTTCCAGCTTGACAACATCTTTTCTATAATATGGTGCCCAGAACTGAACACAATACTCTGAATGTGACCTCACCAACGTCTTATACAGCTGCAACATGACCTCCCAACATCTATACTCAATACTCAATATGGCATTTTTGACCACCCTATCTACCTGCGACTCCACCTTCGAGGAACCATGCACCTGCACTCCTAGATCCCTCTGCTCTAAAACATTCCCTAGAGCCCTACCATTCACTGTGTAGGTCCTGCCCATGTTAGGCTCCCCAAAATGCAACACCTCACATTTATTTGTATTAAATTCCATCAACCATTCCTCAGCCCACCTGGCCAAATCGATCAAGATCTTGCTGCAATTTTTCACAATAATCTTCACTATCTGCAAAACCACTCACTTTTGTATCATCGGCAAACTTGCTAATCTTGCCATGTATGTTCTCATCCAAATCATTGATATAGATGACAAACAGTAACGTGCCCAGCATCAAACAGTGAGGCACACCACTTGTCACAGGCTTCCAGTCTGAGAAGCAACCTTCTACCATCACCCTCTGCTTCCTTCCATGAATCCAATTTTCTATCCATCCAGCTATCTCTCCTTGGATCCCATGCAATCTAACTTTCCAGAGCAGCCTACCATGAGGAACCGTGTCAGATTTTGGGAAAAGAATATGAAAAATACAAGTAACTCAATGGGTGAGGCAGCATCTCTGAAGAACATAGATAGGTGACATTTTGGGTTGGGACCCTTCTTCAGTCTGATTGTTGGAAGGGGGGGGGGAAGAAAGCTTGTGAGAGAAGAGGCAGGATGAAGTGTGGCAGGTAATAGGTAGAGACAGGCGAGGGGGGTTTTGATAGGCAGGTGGTTGGAACAAAGGTAATTGGAAAAAGCTATTTTATTCCTCATGATAATTAGGGTCTGCTTTGCTTCTGTTACATGGTCACTTTCGCTAAATGCCACAGTAATACTTTAGAAATAATTTTTAAATGTATTTGCAGGTTTTGACATTCAAAAGGAGACCAATGCTCCAGATATCACGTAGATATAGTTGGTTGGCTTACCTGCTCATTTCTGTGCATAATCACTTTATTGATAAGCTGGGGAGAAAAAAAATAGCACTTCAACAAAAGCAAACTACATTTTCTAAACTTACATCATGTCAAAACATTTTGGTGAATATTGCAAAGGATAAATTTGATAGGTCGGCTTCCTTTCCACCATCTTACTGTCTCGCAATCTGTCTTTTTGAAATAAATAGCTTCCCAGGTCTTTGCACTTTAGTAAGTTTCAGAGAAAATCATCAAGGAAATAAAATGGAAAGCTGAAATTAATAAAGGAATTGGTATTGTTGATAGTCTTCTTAATTTAGACTGTAGAGATACAATGTAGAAACGGGCCCTTTGGCCCACTGAGTCTGCACTGACCAGCGATCCCCGTACATTAGCACTATCCTACACAGTAGGGATAATTTACAATTCACAGATGACAATTAACCTACAAACCTGTACGTCTTTGGAGTGTGGGAGGAAACCGGAGCACCCGGATAAAATCCACGCAGTCACAGGGAGAACGTACAGGCTGCGTACAGACAGCGCCCATAGGCATTATCGAACCTGGGTCGCTGGCGCTGTAAGGCAGCAACTCTACCGCTGTGCCACCCTTCCATAGCTGTTATTCTTACAGAACATTACTGTACATTATTATATTGCTCATTATGTTCCAGAATGTACTGTGTGATTCACCCAGTGAAAGAACTTCCATGGCTGTAACACATTCAGTGGTCATGACGTTGTGGAATGTACTGTACCACCGTGTCCTCCTCTCATTGACGTTACACCAGAAACAACATGCCTTTAACAAAGTGAAACATTTCAATATGCTTGCTATGATTGTTAATCAAATACAATTTATCACTGAGCCAGATAAGAAGACATTAGACTAGATGCCCAAAACTTGGGTCGAGGAAAGAGGTTTGGGGGAATATGCCAAGTACTGAAGGGTAGAGAGGCGGGGAGATTTGGAGATTTGGGAGGTTACAGCCAAGGTTTGGCACCTTGTCATCTAAAGACTGTCCACCACAGGGAATGACAAAAAATCAGAAGGACAGGGATGGAGGACGGTAAAGGCTACAGAAATGTGTGTGGCCGGAGGAAACCTAGAGATAGGGAAGTGTAAGACCTTAGGAAGAGTTGATAATAAGGTGATAAATTATAAAACCATTTTTTTGCTAGATCAAGAAGTACATTGATGAAAAAGTTTAGACTTTAGAGATACAGTGCGGAAACAGGCTCTTCGGCTCACCGTTTCCACGCCGACAAGCAATGACCCCGTACACTATCCTGCACACACTGGGGACAATTTTACAACTTACCGAAACCAATTAATCTACAAACCTGCACATCTTTGTGGGTTGAATCCGGAGCACCCAGAAAAAACCCATGTGGTCACAGGGAGAACGTACAAACTCCGTACATACAGCACCCCTAGTCAGGATTGAACCTGGGTATCTGGAATTGAGGGGCAACAACTCTACCGCTGTGCCACCATGCCCCCTGTTATATGAGAATTTTCCCGAACCACCTGTGACCCATAGCGTTGCAGCCGGTAGCTCTTTGTTTAAATTCCCACACGTTAAAACTGACAGCGCTCTGTTTAAACCTTTGCGCGCCAAACCGGCGGCACTGTGTGTATTACCTTTAGCGTGCCAGGTCTGTAGCGCTGTGTATTGCTTTACGTGCCAGTCTGCGGATGATAGCGCTTTGTTCCCAAGGTGGGGGGTGGCTTGCTGGGGTGCAGTCCCCTGCCATTGATTATAGTTTGAATTTGGGAGCAGTGCTATTGGCCAGGTCTTACCAGCGGTTATTTCAACAGTTGATTTCTTACCTGTATTAAGGCAGGCATCAGTAAGCCAGAAGTTAGTTCAAGCTCATGTATGGGAGGGGTTCACCGACGGGTTGAGTCGCGATCAGCGCCGCGGACGGAGGCAGAGAGAGAGAGAGGTGTGTGCTGTAAGACGGACCCTGCGCATACCAAGACAAGTATCGTTTTTGTCCTCAATTCACAATAAAACTGCTTTGTAACTAAACAGACGAGTGAGCCTTTCTCTGTTCTACTAGTCAGATCCTTGAACTTGTTCCCTTGTAGCACCTCCCCAGTTGTTGAATTATTTAACTAGTAATTCTAGACTAACAATCCACAAAACCTCCACTTCAAATCACGCCATGGAATCTAAATTCAGTAAATAATTTAGAATTGAAAAATGAAACTAATTACCAGAAACCACAGGGATATTTGAAAAATCCATCTAGTTCAGTAATGTCCTGCAGAGGAGGAAATCTGCCATCTTAAATGACCTAAATCTGATTTCAGCACTAGCATTGCAGTTGACTCTTAAATTTGTCAGCAAACTGCTCAGTTCAAGGGCAATTAAGGATAGGCAATAAATTGTGTCTTTGCCAAGAACACCCAAGTCTCTAGAAAATGAATAAGCAGAAGGATAGATAAATGGGATATTGCTGGGGAAATGTGGCAGAATTTTGGATGAATAGCTAATGGGAGAATGAGATAATATAGAATAATGTTGACACATGCCTCCTAAAGTTATTCACCTTAGAACACAGCTTTGACACTGTCGTTAGGCTTGGAGACTAGACCTTCAAATTCACTCTTCCTCCCGGCATTCAAAGGGTCTCCGGGGTCAGGGATCAGGGGTCAGCAACAACCCACCTCCCACCAAGGTGAGATACCTGTGTTAAAGAAGGAACTGCAGATGCTGGAAAATCGAAGGTACACAAAAATGCTGGAGAAACTCAGCGGGTGCACCAGCATCTATGGAGCGAAGGAAATAGGCAACGTTTCGGGCCGAAACCCTTCTTCAGACTGATAGGGGGTGGGGAGAAGAAAGGAAAAAAGGAAAAAGGCGGAGGAGGAGCCTGAGGGCTGGGGGAGGGGAGGAGACAACCAGAGGGCTGATGAAGGGGAGGGGACAGCAAGGGCTAGCAGAATTGGGAGAATTGGGAGGTGAGATACCTCCCTGGTAGTTTACTTTTCCCTTTCCCGTGGCTGAGATCTACCCCACACACAGTCTGGGACTTGCTCAATATCCTACCCACCGCGATGGAGGTCAAGCCTGCTGGCCAGGTGAACGTCAGCTGGGGAATTACCAAGGTTTTGGGTTGTGACATCAATATGGCACAGTGGCGCAGCTGGTAGAGTCACTGCCTCACAGCGCCAGAGACCCGGATTCAATCCTGACCTCGGGTGCTGTCTGTGTGAAGTTTGCACAGTCATTCTGTGACCACCTGAGTTTCCTCCAGGTGCTCCAGTTTTGTCCCACATCCCAAAGATGTGCAGGTTTGTAGAATTCTAGGAATACTCAGTATGCCAGTCTGTATCTAAGGGGAAGAGAAATATAGGATTTGACCTGCAGTTACCAAAGAAGTAGCTGCCAAGACATTGGTTGAAGTTTTTCAAAAGTGTCTGAATTCCAGAAAGTTAATAATGGGGCGGAAAGCCATAAATGTGACAATAAATGTGTTCAATAAGACAGGTACAAAACAAAATACTATAGGCATTTTAGTTTAATGTCTATTGATGGTAATATGTTGGAGTTTATAATTAAGAAAAATTGCCCGCCATTTAGAAACGTGTAATGTAGCTTAAACATGTCAAAATGATTTGATGTAAAATAATAATGTTTGACAAATTTGCTGGAGCTCTTTGAGGATGTAATGAGCAAAACTGATACTGGGTGGATATCTGTACATTTAAATATTTTGACTTCCAGAAAGCATTTGACAAGGGCCGCCAAAACGCACAGTGTTGAGGAAAGTGTGTAGCGTAAATTGAAGACAGGTTATCACAGTCACTGTCAAATGGCGATGAGGAGGAATTTCTTTAGCCAGAGTGTGGTGAACCTGTGTAATCTATTGCCACAGACGGCTGTGGAGGCCAAAACAGTGGGTATTTTTTATAGTGGAGATCTTAGGTTCTTGATTAGGACGGAGATCAAAGATTACGAGGAGACGGCAGGAGAATGGGGTTGGGAGGGAAAGATACATCAGCTATGATTGATCTGAGGAGTAGACTCAATAGGCTAAATGGCCTAATTCTGTTCACATGTCCTATGGACTTATGGTCTTATCAGATACCGAATTCGAAGATGTGGGCATTTTTCAGACTGGAAGCTGCAAGTACTGGAGTGCCCCAAGGCCCACTTATTGGTCCTCAATTATTTACCATTTATATTAATGATCTGGAGGAGGGAGCACACTGTGAAGTATCCAAATTTGATAAATGGAATGGAAAGGCATTTTAGTTTTTAATTTCATTTAGAAACACAGCTTGGAAACAGGCCCTTCAGCCCACTTGATCCTGATCTTGGGTGTTGCCTTATGGAGTTTGCATGTTCTTCCTGTGACCGCATGGGTTTCCTTCGGATGTTCTGGTTTCCACCCGCATCCCAAATATGTGTGGGTTTGTAGGTAAATTGGCCCCCTATTGGGATAACATAGAACTAGTGGGATAACATAGAACTAGTGTACAGGTGATCGTTGGTTGGCGTGGACTCAATGGGCTGAAGAGCCTGTTTCGATGGTGTATCTCTAAACTAAACTAAAACCAAACTAAAAATTAATGGAAGGCAAGATTGGGTAACTGTCATAACAGGATCAGGCACTAAATTCATGTAGACGAAAATGCTGGAGAAACTCAGCGGGTGAGGCAGCATCAATGGAGTGAAGGAAATAGGCAACGTTTCAGGTCGAAACCCTTCTAAATTCATGTACTTAATTTATAGCAGCTGAATTAGGCCATTTGGCCTATCAAGTGTATCCAGCCATTCAATCATGGCAGGTCCATCTTTCCCTCTCAACCCCATTCTCCTGCCTTCTCCCCATAACCCCTGACACCCTTACGAATCAAGAATCTGTCAATCTGTGCTCTTAAAATACCCAATAACGGCCTCCACAGACTTCTGTAGCAATGAATTGTACAGATTCACCACCCTCTGACTAAAGAAATTCATCCTCATGTCCTTTCTAAAGGTACATACTTTTATCCTGAGGCTATGGCCTCTGGTACTAGACCTTCCCGCTAGTGGAAATATCCTCTCCACATCCACTCTATCCAGGCCTGTCACTATTCAGTAAGTTTCTATGAGGTTCCCCCGCATCCTTTTAAACTCCAGCGAGTAGAGGCCCAGTGCCGTCAAACTCTCATCATATGTTAACCCAATCATTCCTGGGATCAGCTCCACGACATACTTGACAGGTGCCAGGTCTATTTAGGATCTCTGGAGGGCATGGATGGGTGACCCATTCTGAAGAAGGGTCCCGACTCAAAATGTCACCCATCCATGTCCTCCAGAGATGCTGCCTGGCGCATGAGTTACCCCAGCACTTTGAGTCAAAATTGTATCTGTGATACCAAGCCCCATCCATACAACATCTGTTTCAACCCATCCCCATCAATTACCCATAACAGCACACATTTACACTAGAAACAGAAGTGGAACGTGCTGGAAATGCTCAGCAAGTTAAGCAGCATCTGTGGAAAGAAAAGGAGCCCACGACCCTATGCCAGATCTCCATTTTACATTTTTGTTTCAGATTTCCAGCATCTGCAGAATTTACAGGCACATCAGCTCAAGCTGGGGTGAAGCACAAAATCAATTCTTATCTCACAAAATCATTTCTTTTCAATAATTGAGAGCCAAATTGGAATATACCGAGACATAAGGAATTATTGTCCTAAAACCCTTAAAATATAAAACAAATATCGCAACCATATCCTTTGCTCATCCATGTAAAAGTCATGTTGGCAAGAGCAGGATAAAACTCATTAGATTAGGACGAGGGGGTAGAAACTTAAGTGGAGAGAGGTTCTGTAATGCAACGCTTCCAACAGAGTCCCCCAACTGTGCCCTGTGGTGATAAACACAATGGTGCGACTACATTTGGAAATATGACTCAGGTTGTTGTGCTTGAGCAGAAAATGTTGCAAGAATCCATGAAATTGTGGTTACTGGTCACAGTGAAGAGAAAATTTAAACTGTTCTGCCCCTCTACGCTTTAGTTATCAGCTATTCAATTCAGTGTTTGGCATTCCGAAGCTATTGTGGCATTTCTACACAAGGTGAACAAGGATAAAAGCACATCATTCTAAGATGTTAGTATATCTGCCCAAAATGCTGTTGGCCAAACCCACCCTGGAACCTTTTTATAAATGCAAAGGAAAGTGAATCTGCTCTCATTGTACTATGTGCTTTGTGATAAATTAAGTAAAAAAATTGGAAGCAGATCAAAAAAAAATTAACATCTTATATCTGATTAGAGGTGTATCAAATGTTTCCATCTTGTATTGATGCAGTGTCTTTACCTTAGTTTTGTTAAGTTTAGTGATACAGCATGGAAACAGGCCATTCGGTCCACCGAGTCTGCGCTGACCATCGATCTAGCAATTTACAATTTTTACCAAAGCCAATTAACCTACAAACCTGGGAGGAAAACAGAGATCCCGGAGAAAACCCACGTGGTCACATGGAGAATGTACAAACTCTGTACAGACAGCACCCGTAGTCAGGATTGAACCCAGGTCTCTGGCGCTGTAAGGCAGCAACTTTACCGCTGCTTCACTGTGCCAACCATAAGGCAGCAACTCTGCGCCACTGTGCAGCCCTTTATCTCCATCATCTGTTCATCTCTCTCTCAGGCAGCCTATCTTGCCTGGAACCAAAGGTAAGCAAATAAAAATAGTGAAACTTACAATCACAAAAAAAATGTAGACTGAGATTTATAATGATATCTACCTGTGGAAGGCTGCACTTTGAGGTGGTAGACAGATTAAAAAACATTCTGTAACGCTTACATTCCATGCACAGATGACAAAGATGACATGCCTTCTCATAGTGCTATTTTGGGAAGTTATCTCTCCTGCTATCTCTCCAACCTTAACCCTGAAAAATAGTGACTGATTACATGAAACATGAATAAAAGTGCTGTAAGTTTATAGCTTAGTTTGCCATGCACTTTCAAAATAGGTAAGTTGTTATAAGCAAAACAAAAATGTTGTTTTGGCATGTTTTGAAACCGGAGCACCTGGAGAAAACCCACGCAGTCACAGGGATTATGTACAAACTCTGCACAGATTACACTCATAGTCAGGATTGATCCCGGGTCCCTGGCGCTGTAAGGCAGCAACGCTGCCAACGCTCCACCATGCCACCCACGTTCTCTTCCAATATCTGGCCCTCCACTACTTTTGTGCTGGGGCATATTTCCAGGAGCGCCACTTTCACGGGTGAGTTTGGTACACAAGCTGTCCCCACTTTACTTAAGAGTTCCGTTCATGAGAACAGTCCATTAGTTGATTTCTCAAAAAGTCCAAATCGTCCATTTGTCGTAAAGTCATATTGTGTCGCTTTATCTACACTTGCCATAATTCTTTCATTTCATTGAATAATCAACCTAATGTTGCCCATAATTAAACTAATTCAAGAGGGCGACACAATGGCGTAGCGGTGGAGCTGCTGCTTCACAGCACCAGAGACCTGAGCTCGATCCTGACTATGGGTACTCTCTGTGCTGACTATGTATGCTCTCCCTGTGACCGCGTGGATTTTCTCCGAGTGCTCAGTTTCCTCCCACATCCCAAAGACATGCAGGTTTGTAGGTTAAATTGCTTCTGTAAATTGCCCCAAGTGTGTAAGATGATAAGGCGGGATAACATAGTGATCGATAGTCGTCATGGACTCGGTGGTCTGAAGGGCCTGTTTCCATACTGTATCTCTAAACTAAACTGAACTAATGGGATATATACTGTAACCAGTCATTATTGAATATAATTAAACATTTTATTGCTATTAATATCTTGACAAATTGTTTCTAAAGGTCTGGGAGGGTTTCCGACAGTTAGGTCAATTGTAACTTGGGGAGCCCTGTATCTATTTATCCATTAAGGATTGCAATGCATTGGAGATTACCTTGGTTGAAGCCTTATTGCACTGTTGTGGGCGCTGTCTTCCAGACCGGCCATTTGCACTCTAAAGTAGACATAAAAGATCAGGCGATATATATACTTCAAAGAGGATCTAAGAAGATATGGTTCTTGTTATCCCAGTACAACAGCAGTTTCTTGCTGACTGCTACAACCTGGAGGGAAACACCAGCATCTCAGATCCACATGAATGTTGGTACAAGGACCCTCTGACCAACCTGCACTCTGTGTTTCTACGCCATATTACTGTCCATTGACTACTGACCTGTTAGGAAGCTCCAAGCACAGATTATCTGTCTAATTTGTATATGTATAATTCCAGAACTAATGCTTTTCTAGTAAGCTTAGAAATCCAATTTTCAATTTGCCACCTTATTTCAGCATGAACAAAATAATTTGCTTCGGTGAAACCTCCTGAAGGGCTGATTTGACCTGCAGTGCCTGTAAATTTATGCTGACTGGATGAAAACGTCTGTGTTGGGCCAAAACTTTCTAATCACACAGAATTATGGATAAAATAAGATAAAATGAGAGAGGAATCAGCTTACATTATTTCAATACATTACTTGATATGCATTTTTACCCCAAAGTGCCACCATTCATTATAATCTCATGGACCTTACATAGCATGTAATCCTGTAAGAGTTGCAACTTCTTCTTACTTTTCATAGGAATTAGATCTTTAAATAAATTTAAAATCAGAATTAGCAATTGAAATGGCCTTCAAGCCAAGTTGCATCAGGTGTTTAATGTTGAATTCTTTTCTTCTTAGGCCCCCTTCGGTCATGTCTGACCATGGGTGTCTCCAGGGTTGGAGGACGCCTGTGCGTGACTTTGTTTAATGAGGGGAGACTGGTGCACAGCCACCACACGGTCCTTGACAGATCTGGGTCAGGATCCAGTGGCATGGAGTCCACGACGACCGGATACCCTTTTCTGCTGCAGCCTTCATCCGCCTTTCCAGCCGTCGTGACGCTCCACTAAGGTCAGCCATCTTCCTCCGCCTATTCCACCATTGAGGTCTTGGTTGGATTGCTCTTTGTCAGAGTCCTCCCCCTCGACCTTACCAGCATGGGTGGTCCTACCAGGAGCATAGCTCCAGACGGCATCCCTTTCAGGATCTCAGGACCACACAAGCTTCTCCAACTCGACAAGGTGACAATCCACGGAGAAGCAAATTCTTTCAATGGGCTCATTATAACATTGCCACAATCGTGACCTGGAAATGAGAGTTTAAGGCAAATCAGTAGAGCGGAAGAAAGAAAAAACTGAATTTTAATTTCTGGAGGGCATTTAATCTTTAACATGGGTCTGTGTATGATTTCTAAAGTGTGATGACCAGAATTGGACACATTTATCCAGTTACAGTCCAATCGATGTTGAAACCTTTCTTCCCGTGAGCAAAATCTGGTGCAATAGAGCCTCAACAGTTAGAGTGTCCTTATATATAAAATGAAACACTGCAATATCCATTCTTAGTGTCAGTCTATACATTCAGTGTGTCCCTGGGAACAGCCATTAAATCAGAGAATCCTCTATTATGCAACTTCTCAAGATGAATGGTGACAAAGACCCTAGAATTTCCACCTGGCACATTAGTTCATAAATTCTTCCTGTCATCAACAGCTGAAGTAGATTGGATTCTCTCTAATACACAGTAAACTTGAAACAATGGGCGTTACATAAACATTTGAATGACTAACTTGTTGGAAAATTCTTTTGACCTCTATTATAATGAAAATATAATTCACTTTTCCAAATGATGATCAATTGGAATTCATGCAAATTTATTAAGCAAGCACAGTTGTTTTAATTAGAATAATTAGATGCAAGAATAACCACTGTTCTACAGTTTGTAAAGCCTTCTATTGTGCATATCCCATCATCAAATACTAGAGGGCAAAGCTTGAAGGTGAGAGGGGCAAAGTTTAAAGGAGAAATGTGAGGGGCAAGTTTTTTACAGGTAAGAGCAGGGAATGCTGCTGGGGGTGGTGGTTTAAGCAGATACACTAGAGGCATTTTAAATACTCTTGGAGAGGCATACGGATATGCAGGGAATGGAGGGAGCATTGTTCAGATAGATAAGTGATGATATTGGCATAATATTCGCCACAGACATATGTGCTGTTTTGTTCTACATTCTAAATACCAAGTAGTCATCAGTTTTTCAGTTTAGTTTATTGTCACGTGTCCTGAGGTATAGTGTAAAGCTTTTGTTGCATGCTAACCAATGAGTGGAAAGACGATACATGATTACTATCGAGCCATTTACAGTGTATAGATACTTGATAGGGAATACCATTTAGTGCAAAGTAAAGCCAGTAAAGTCCAATCAAAGATAGTCTGAGGGATATTCAGATCCTTTCAGGAGAAATTACAGAAACATATTTCAAAACACTTGCAAGTTACACACAGAAGTTACTGAAGTCACACGCGTTTAACGGGGTTACACTACATCATTGTCTGCTCATAATAATTGTAAATGCTTTTCTTTAAAGTTCTGTGAGGCAAGGATTTTTTTTTAAAACTTATTTTAATCAGGGGTTACTTCTTTGGGCTTTATTGAAGTGGACCTCAATCGTAGCAAAATACCTGTCTACTTTCAATGAGTGTGTCCTGAGTACTGGCTGCTGCCCAGACTCCATTGCAGCTGGTTGGTTTGAGATTGTATCCCTGCATCAAGTGAAGCACCAAGGGACAAAGTTTTGGCAGATTAGTAGGAACATGCTGGTTACGGCTTGCTTTGGCTGGTTGGGTGTCTGCCCATTTTGATGGGCAGCACCATTTATTTCTCTTGTAAGATGTGCCAAGACTTATCATACTCCTGTAAATGTTGATATAGAATAGTGCCAACTCCCATAAAGGTCTGAGGATTCCCACCCAAAACATTACCTATCCGTGTTGTCCAGAGATGCTTCTTGACCTGCTAAGTTGCTCCAGCATTTGGTGTCTTTATTTTCCCATAAAACGAAGACGGTCAGGCCACTTATAGAATTCCTTCATGACACTGAATCCGAGAGACATCAACCTTTAAAATGTGGTCCAGTTCTTCCAAATGCTTCTGCCTTTAAGTTCATTCAGGATGCAGGCGTGCATTTTATCGGAGTCTAGCTTGTTTTGATTTATCTATTTTTGAAGACATTGACCTCCTTGGCTCTTGTAATGTATAAATATCGGACAACTGCAGACACTGGGATCCAGAGATGATCAACGTTCGCGGTTTGAAGAACACAGTCGATGCAGGAAAATGAGAATTACTGGCCACTTTTTCAAGTGTTGTAGAATGAATTCATTCCAACAAATGATTCACTTATTTCGCGCAGGACCTGAACAAAAATGATCGATTATTTGCTAATGAGGATAGAAACAGAAAAAATCAAGATGATATTCCAAATGCAACTTTTTACAAAGGAAATGTTAAAAAGGAAGTGCTTCTTAGCTTATATCAATGTGACAAGACCTATCAAATGAAATAAATGTTGGTGACATTTGGTGAGCTACTGAGTAATTATTGCCTCTGCCTTGTGAAGGGTCATCATTAGGATCCTCTTTGACAATTCCCTCCCATGATTCAGGAGCTGTTCTCCAAACTGCAGGTTGGGTTATGTCCATTTGGATGCAGAGTGGACCCATGTGACAACTCCAAGAGAAACACAGGGAGCAGCACCCACCACTGTAAATGATCTTCCATGACCTCACCAAATCATTTGACTCCACCAACCTCGTGGGACAGTGCAGCACCCTCCTCAAGCCCATTTGCCCATATGTTTGCTTCATGGTGGTGTGCAAGTTATCATTCTAACTGACTGGAAATGATGAACAAGTTCTTTAGCCAGAGGCTGGTGAATATGTGGAATTCATTGCCACAGAGGGCAGAGGAGGCCAATTCATTGGGTATTTTTAAAGTGGGGATTGATAGGTTCTTGATTAGTAAGCATGTCAAAGGTTATGAGGAGAAGGCAGGAAAATGGGGTCAAAAGGGAAAAATAGATCAGTCATAATCAAATGGCCGAGCAGACTCAATGAGCCAAATGGCCTAATTCTGCGCCTGTGTCTTATGGTCATGGTCTAACAATGGGTCCAATGCTGGTTAATAATCTTGCACATGTTTTGTGCTCATAATCAGAGATTAAATTACCTCTCCACATCCTCTCTTGGTATCACCATAGATTGTCCATTTGCGCAGAGACTGTATTGGTCCAAATGCGGTGATCTTTGGAGGATCAGCGAATTTTATGGAGCTGCTGCTTCAACTGAAACTCTTGCCAGCAGCACAGTAAAGCAGGCCAATGTACATTGCCCTGAATTGTACAAGAGTGGTATATTCTTTACGGGGTTGATGGAGAATGTTTTTATACATGGTATAATGTTGGATTATTGTAATTGTGTGGTTACCGGTTGACCAAAGGGCTCATTTATGTGCTATATCTCTCCATGACAATGACTCTAGTATGTGTATCTCCTTTCTTCCTCTTATAGTTGTGTATTGTGTGTACCTGCAAAAGACATCAGATCAAATCTTGCTGGTTAATGCAAGTTCCATGCTGAATTAATATTACTCTAGGTATTAAGTATTTATAACTTTAAGCAAGTGCATGTTCATAAAAAAACATATGGGATATGTTTCCCTGTCTTAACCTCCCATGAAATGTATTGCAGAATGTACACATGTAGAATCTGAGGAGTTCAAACATGTCTAATTTATTCATAGGCTCTGTGCAAATGCACTGTGTACACAACATACTCATGATAGAATATCTACATATTTACAATGTGAAACTACTTGTCCCTTCACTAGTTTAACATATTTTTAAATTGTACAGGTCAATTGTGTTTCTGACCTTCACCACCTCTGTGTAACTTTATTGGTGTTCCTTGTGTGGCACTTGGAAATGTTTTTGTTGTTGCATCTCTTTCTGGACCGACCGTTTTCTCTCATAATGACTTTTCTCAACCATATTCAAGGATTTGTTCAGCAATTGTATCACTCATATCAGTATGTTCAATTCATAATTCCCACCCCCCCACACACACTCCACTCCACTCCTTTGGTTATCTGTGCTGCGATCATGTCATCTTTCTGAATTTTGACCCAAAGTTTACGAGATATCCCTTCTAACCTTCTAATCATCTACCACCAGAAAGCCATTTACTCATGTGTAGGAAGGAACTGCAGATGCTGGTTTACACTGAAGATAGACACAAAATGCTGGAGTAATTCAGCAAGACAGGCAGCATCTCTGGAGAAGGAATGGGTGACATTTCACGTTGAGACCATTAATCAGATTTGAGTCTGAAGAAGGGGCTCGACCCGAAACGTAATCCATTCCTTCACTCGAGATGTGCTGCCTGTCCCGCTGAGTTACTCCAGCATTTTGTGCCTATCTCCCATTTACTCATCTTCTTTCTCAGGCTTTCTGATGCAATTATTTATTTTCTATTGAGAAGCTATTTGATTACCAATAACAATCTTTACTTTAGCCTTGCATAGTAACGTTTTGTGCCCTTGTGTTCGGCAATTATAGCCTCTTCCTGTTCTGACTGGAATGGGATGGAATACTTTGTCACATGAGACATGGTACAGTGAGATTCTTTGCTTACATACACAATGTATACAAATAGCAGCCACTGACATCGCTGACAAAGTTACAAAGCACAGCGGCTCCTCATTTTGGTCTCCCCCCCACAGCGGTTCCCTCACGCCGGGTCCACATTGTCCTTTGTTCTCCCCCCCTCCCCAATTGTCCATTGTTCGCCCCCACCTCCCTCACGGCGGTCCTCCACGCCTGGTCCTCCATTTTTCTTCCCCTCCCCCTCACGGTGGTCCTCCGCGCTCTCATCGACCGTCGACCGTGAGGCATCGCCGCCGCCGCGAGGCTTCGCCGCCGCCGCGAGGCTTCACCACCACCGAGGCCCCATCGTCGCGAGGCTTCATTGCCACTGAGGCTCGTCACTGTTGACGCCCCACTTCACGCCTCCCTGGTGCCTGCCTGGGCCCCAGCACGGGCTCCGTCTGCCGCTCCGCTGACCCGGTTTCCGACCCGCAAGGCCCAGCTCATCCGTCCGTCCCGCGAGGCCCCGGCCAGGCCCTGACCCGTACTTCTACATGGCGATCCGGGAGGCATCAAGACCATGGCGCCTCGTTAAAGGCCTCTGGTCATGTACCCAGTCCACAGACGTGGCCTGTCAAGAAGCCTTCTGGCCACGCGGCCCGTCGGGACTGACATGTGCTGAATGATTTCCAATTAGACGGCTGCAATTTTTGGCACTAGCATCACCTATCATTCCAACAATGTCCATGCAACTTAGAATCAATGTCATTACTTCTCCTTTATCCATGTACTATTGTAACACATATTCTGATTTGGTTGAAGTTCTTTCAGGTTTCAAAAATTTGTGCATATTTCTAAAAATTCTTACATGACTTGAAAGGGTAGATGTGAGGGTGTTTCCCTGAGCTAGCCTGCCGAAAGATCATGGCTGGTCTGAAGAGCCTGTCTAAAACCAAGAGGTCATTTTCACAAAAAATGCGTTGGTATTTGACATAGGAAATAGGTGGGAAAGAATTCTGTCACCCAGAGGTTGGGGAATCTTTGGAAATCAGCCTGAGGGGGTACCAGATACAGTCACAGAGTATATTCTTCAGAGATTGATAGATATACATAGATACATAGATACATAGAAAATAGGTGCAGGAGTAGGCCATTTGGCCCTTCGAGCCTGCACCGCCATTCAATATGATCATGGCTGATCATCCAACTCAGTATCCCGTACCTGCCTTCTCTCCATACCCCCTGATCCCTTTAGCCACTAGGGCCACATCTAACTCCCTCTTAAATATAGCCAATGAACTGGCCTCAACTACCCTCTGTGGCAGAGAGTTCCAGAGATTCACCACTCTCTGTGTGAAAAGGTTTTTCCTCATCTCGGTCTTAAAGGATTTCCCCCTTATCCTTAAGCTGTGACCCCTTGTCCTGGACTTCCCCAACATCGGGAACAATCTTCCTGCATCTAGCCTGTCCAACCCCATAAGAATTTTGTACGTTTCTATAAGATCCCCTCTCAATCTCCTAAATTCTAGCGAGTATAAGCCAAGTCTATCCAGTCTTTCTTCATATGAAAGTCCTGACATCGCAGGAATCAGTCTGGTGAACCTTCTCTGCACTCCGTCTATGGCTATAATGTCCTTCCTCAGATTTGGAGACCAAAACTGTACGCAATACTCCAGGTGTGGTCTCACCAAGACCCTGTACAACTGCAGTAGAACCTCCCTGCTCCTATATTCAAATCCTTTTGCTATGAAAGCTAACATACCATTCGCTTTCTTCACTGCCTGCTGCACCTGCATGCCTACTTTCAATGACTGGTGTACCATGACACCCAGGTATCGCTGCATCTCCCCATTTCCTAATCGGCCACCATTTAGATAATAGTCTGCTTTCCTGTTTTTGCCACCAACGTGGATAACCTCACATTTATCCACATTATACTGCATCTGCCAAACATTTGCCCACTCACCCAGCCTATCCAAGTCACCTTGCAGTCTCCTAGCATCCTCCTCACAGCTAACACTGCCCCCCAGCTTAGTGTCATCCGCAAACTTGGAGATGTTGCCTTCAATTCCCTCATTCAGCTCATTAATATAAATTGTAAATAGCTGGGGTCCCAGCACTGAGCCTTGCGGTACCCCACTAGTCACTGCCTGCCATTGTGAAAAGGACCCGTTTACTCCTACACTTTGCTTCCTGTTTGCCAGCCAGTTCTCTATCCACATCAATACTGAACCCCCAATACCGTGTGCTTTAAGTTTGTATACTAATCTCTTATGTGGTACCTTGTCGAAAGCCTTCTGAAAGTCCAGATACAACACATCCACTGGTTCTCCCCTATCCACTCTACTAGTTACATCCTTTTTTTTGTTTTTTTTGTTTTCTTTAAGTCTTTGTTTTTATTTATTTTGCCTTTAATGTGGGGGGATCAAGGGGAAACCACTTCCTGGTCCCTACCTGGTCGGTGAGGCAGCCTTCTCTCCGGCTGCCCATTCGACCCGTCCTCGCGGCCTACCAGCGGGCGTGGAGCGGCGTGGAGCGGCGTTTCCTGGCGGGAACCGCACAGCACCCTCAGCTTCGGTGGCGGCACGGCGCTGGAGCGCTACTGTGCAGCGGAGCGGGCGATGCCTTGCCTGGGTCGCCGCGCTGGACCGACGCGCTGGAGCTCCGGTGAGCTGGACCGCCGAGCTCAACACCTCCGGGACTGGAGCGACCATTCGCGGGCAGCGGCGCCGACTCCAACACCGGGAGCCTTGAGCTCCAAGTCGGCGCGGCCTTGTCGGCTTCAGGTGCTGCGGACGCCTGCGGGAAATCGGCCGTTCCAGCCGTAGTTACGGCCTCCGGTGAGGGATGCGACCGTTCCAGGTGGCCCAGCTGCTGGAGGACTCACCCGACGCCGGGGCTACATCACCCGGCGAGAACGGCCAGGATCATCGGGCCTTCGTAGAGGCAATAGCGGGGGCTTCATTTGGCCTGACTTTTTTTGGGTGAACTGGGGCTGGGGACTGGACATTGTGCCTTCCCCCACAATGGAAATCATTGTGGGGGGATGATTTTTGTATGTAATTGTTTGTAATTGTATTTGTTAGTCTGTGTTCAAGATGGCGGTCGGAGGGGAGAGTGGACGCTGGCGTTAAATTGCCGCTGCTCTCCCCTCAAATTGTGCTTCTGATTTTCTTTTTTATGTGTTTTTGGAAGGAATTCTGTCCCTGATTTATGTATTGGTCTTTATAACCTATTTTTTTTTAATTCTGATTATATGTTTTCTATAAATCTCTGTATGGTGTCCTTGAGACCTCGGTATAAGGCGCCCGTAAATAAAATCCATTATTATTATTATTATTATCCTCGAAAAATTCTATAAGATTCGTCAGACACGATTTACCTTTCGTAAATCCATGCTGACTTTGTCCAATAATTTCACCACCTTCCAAATGTGCTGCTATCCCATCTTTAATAACTGACTCTAGCAGTTTCCCCACTACCGATGTTAGACTAACTTAAGGCAGTCTGAGAGAAGAGAGCAGGAAGCCTCTTCTGAGGCAAAAAGATGAGCCATGATCTTACCGAATGGAATGTTCGGCATGTGGAAACTGAATGGCATCCACTTTCCTCTGCTTTTTCCTCAAGATCCTGCAAACGTATCATCGAGAAACAAGGAAATGCAGATGCTAATTAATGCACAAAAGGACACACAGAGCTGGAATAACTCAGCAGGTCAGGCAGCATGCCTGGAGAATGTGGATGGGTGACGTTTCAGGTCAAGACCCTTCTTCAAATTGATTTCTTGGTGGTGGGGGGGGAGGGGTGAAGAAATCTAGAAGAAGTGAGAGGCAGTTCAAAGTGTAGCAGGTAATAGATGGACGCAGGCGAGGAGGGGCTTTGATAGGAAGATAGTGTGGACAAAGACCAGAGATAATCGGAGGGAGAGGAGCCTGAGGTTGTGGTACATATAGGTACCAATGACATAGGCAGAAAAAGAGAAGAGGTCCTGAAAGGAGAATTTAGGGAGTTGGGAGGAGAGTTAAGGAGAACGTCCGCAAAGGTAACAATCTCAGGATTACTACCTGTGCCACGCGACAGTGAGAGCAGGAACGAAATGAGGTGGAGGATAAATGCGTGGCTGAGGAACTGGTGCAGTGAGCAGGGATTCAAATTTCTGGATCATTGGGACCTCTTTTGGGGAAGGTGTGACCTGTACAGAAAGGACGGGTTGCACTTGAACCCGAGGGGAACCAATATCCTGGTGGGGAGATTTGCAAAGGCTACTGGGGAGACTTTAAACTAGAACGGTTGGGGGGAGGGACTCAAATAGAGAAAGATGGTAGAAAATGTGGGAGGCAGGAGGCAGAGAAGGGAAGCACTCGGACCCAAAATGTAGGGGAGAAAGAAGAAAAAGATAATAAACAGAGAATAAGTGGTGGTGGGTTTCTTAAATGTGTATATTTTAATGCTAGGAGCATTGTAAGAAAGGTGGATGAGCTTAGAGTCTGGATTGATACCTGGAAGTATGATGTTGTGGCGATCAGTGAAACATGGTTGCAGGAGGGCTGTGATTGGAAACTAAATATTCCAGGATTTCGTTGCTTCAGGGGTGATAGAATTGGAGGGGCAAGAGGTGGGGGTGTTGCAATGCTTGTCAAGGAAGATATTACAGCAGTGCTTTGGCAGGATAGATTAGAGGGCTCGTCTAGGGAGGCTATTTGGGTGGAACTGAGAAATGGGAAACGTGTAGCAACACTTATAGGGGTGTATTATAGACCGCCAAATGGGGAGCGAGAATTGGAAATTGCAAATATGTAAGGAGATAGCAGATATTAGCAGTAAGCACAAGGTAGTGATTGTGGGAGATTTCAATTTTCCACACATAGACTGGGAAACACATTCTGTAAAAGGGCTGGATGGTTTGGAGTTTGTAAAATGTGTGCAGGATAGTTTTTTGCAGCAATACATAGAGGTGCCTACTAGAGAAGGGGCAGTGCTGGACCTCCTGTTAGGAAATGAGACCGGGCAGGTGGCGGCGGTAAGCGTTGGGAAGCACTTCGGGTCCAGTGATCACAATACCATTAGTTTCAATATAATTATGGAGAGGGTCAGAACTGGACCTAGGGTTGAGATTTTTGATTGGAGAAAGGCTAACTTTGAGGAGATGCGAAAGGATTTAAAAGGAGTGAATTGGGACATGTTGTTTTATGGGAAGGAGGTAGAAGAGAAATGGAGGACATTTAAAGGTGAAATTTGTTTTTTTTTTTGAAAATATTTTTTATTGGAGATAAGTACACAACCTATTAACATCATTACAGTCTTACATTTTTAAATTGATAATATTATCAATTATTATTACATTGTCTCCAATACCTTTTGCCTTTTTTTTTTAAACTAGATAGAACTAAAAAGATAGATGAAGTAAAGAAAGAAAAGAGAGAGAAGAAAAAGAGAAAAAAAAAAAAAAAAAAAAAAAAACAACAAAAAAAAATGGAAAGATTTATTAAAATAAAAAACTTCATTCGAGATATATTCGTACATTTCAGAGTATAGCATTTCATCCATTCTTTAGCCCGAGTATTAGTCAGGTTCCTGTGCTGAATAATCAATAATCCCTTTAAATAATCAATAAAGGGAGACCATGTTCCAACGAATAATTCCTGTTTGTCCAACAGGGAAAATCTGATTCTTTCCACGTTTAAGGTCTCCGTCATTTCTATAATCCACATTTTGATTGTGGGGGACGTAGGGCCTTTCCAAAATTTTAGAATTAATTTTTTCCTGTTATTATACTATAATCAATAAAGTTTCTTTGTGTTGTTGTAAATGTTTGATTTAATTCTAATGTTCCGAGTATTATTAATTTTGGATCCGGGTCCAATTGTGTGCTGGTCACTTTAGATATTATACTAAAAATATTTACCCAGAATTTTTTAATTTTTATACAGTTTACAAACATATGAGATACGGTAGCTTCTAAATGTTGACATTTATCACATATAGGTGAGATATGTTGAAAGATTTTATGTAATTTTGTTTTTGAATAATGTAACCTATGTATTACTTTAAATTGTATTAAAGAATGTCTGGCATTTAATGAACATTGATGTATGTGTTGTAAACTTTCTTCCCAAGTATCTTTCGTTATTATTTGATTTAATTCATTTTCCCATGTTTGTCTGTGTATGTCCGTCGATGGAATGTCACTGTCTAATAAGATATTATATATATATAAGATATTAATTTTTCTGTATTAGGATGTTTATTCCAACATTCGTCAAGAATTTCTGAATTTCTAATTCAAAAATTTTGAGTATTCGATTTTACATAATCTCTGAGTTGAAGATATCTGAAATAATCATTTCCTCGGAGTCCATAAGTCTGTTGCAACTCCTGAAATGTCAGAAAAGTGCCTTCCTTGTAAAGTTGTCCCATATTTTTAATTCCATAATTCTTCCATTGTGTAAAACCCCTGTCCAACCATGGGGGCTTAAACAAAGGGTTATTCACAATTGGGAGAAAAAGTGATAAATTATCTAATTTTAATGTCTTTTTTAATTGTTTCCAAATTCGTATGGCACTAAATATTATAGGGTTTTCCCTATAAATTTTTTTGTTTAATTTAGATGTAGCAAATAATATCGAACCGATATCAAAAGGCAAACAATCTTCCTTTTCCATTTTTAACCAATCTGGTTGTTGATCTATTTCTTCCCAACCAGAAATTCATATTTTTAATATTAACTGCCCAAAAATAAAACAGAAAGTTGGGTAAAACCAAGCCTCCATTTATTTTTGATTTACACAAATGTCTTTTGTTTATCCTATGATTCTTATAATCCCAGATAAAATCATTAACAATGGAGTCCAATTTAAAAAAAAAGTTTTTTGACAAATATATCGGAATTGTCTGAAAAAGGTATAATATTTGCGGTAAAAAAATCATTTTTATGGCATTAATTTTGCCAACCATTGAGATAGGAAGTGTTTTCCAGTATTGAATATTCTTATGTAGTTTGTTCAGTAATGGGGGAAAATTTGCTTTAAATAATGATGTATATATCTTAGTTACATAAATACCTAGGTATTTAAATTTTTCATTTACTATTTTAAATGGAAATTGTTGTATTATCTGTTTGTTATGTTCCCTTATTGGCATAATTTCACTTTTATTCCAATTTATTCTGTATCCTGAGAGTGAACCAAATTGGGTTATTAGCTCTAATAAGTTTGGAATACTAATTTCTGGTTTTGTAATGTAAATTAGTACATCATCTGCATATAGAGAGATTTTATTCACTGTGTCCTTTGTGATATACCCATATATTTCCGGATGACCCCTAACTCTTTCTGCGAGTGGCTCAATAGCAAGCGCAAATAATAATGGAGATAACGGGCATCCTTGTCTACAACCTCTAGATAGGCTGAATTTAGATGACAACCTTTGGTTTGTTAATATTCTAGCCGTAGGATTTGTATATAACAGTTTTATCCATGTGCAGAATTTCTCCCCTAGCTGCATATTTTCCATCACCGAAAATAAATAAGACCATTCAACCTGATCAAATGCTTTTTCAGCGTCAAGTGAGATTATTGCTAGATCTTCATTAATAATTCTCTTAGAATAAATAATATTAAATAATCTTCTTAGATTATAATATGAGTACCGTTTCTGAATAAAGCCTGTTTGGTCAGGGTGTATTAATTTATTCATCACTGTACTTAATCTACGCGCTAGTATTTTAGTTAATATTTTCTGATCTGTATTTAAAAGTGCGATTGCTCTATATGATTCTGGAAGTTTCTGTTGAGTATAGATATGCTCATACAGCCTTTGTAAACGTGGGCAGAGCAAGTCATACATTTTTTTATAAAATTCAGAGCCTAAACCATCTGGTCCTACTGCTTTACCATTTTTTAAAGAGCCAATAGACTCCTCAATATCCTTTATCGTTATCTCCCTTTCTAATAATTCTCTATCGTTTGAATCTAAACCTTTTAAATTACATTTTAGTAAAAAATCTGCTATTCCTTCTGATTGTGCTACAGTTTTAGTTGAATAAAGGTTATGATAGTATTGGAGAAATCTTTCATTTATGTCCTTGGGCATTTTTAATAATTCTCCTGTCTCTGTTCTAATTTTATGAATTATTTTTTCCCCTTCCATTTTTCGTAACTGACGTGCTAATAGTTTTTGTGGTTTGTCTCCAAATTCAAAATGTAATTGTTTGGTTTTTTGATAAAGTTTTATTACTTGTTCTGAATACATTTTATTTAATTTATATTTCAATACAGCAATTTTATTATGTTTTAAAATAGATGGCATTCTCGCATTTTCTATATCTAGTTGCTTGATTTCCCTTTCCAATGTTTGTTGTTTATTCCTGTTAACATAGAAACATAGAAAGTAGGTGCGAGAGTAGACCACCAGGCCCATCGAGCCCGCACCGCCATTCGCTCATGGCTGAACACTAAACAGACACCCTTACCCACAAACAGTAGACACAAGACACAGAACACAAGACACTACCCTCGCCTTTATATCGCTATCACCCCTCTCCACCCCAAGAACCGCGTGATCTCCTGGGGGAGGCAAAAAACCGGATAAAAACCCAGGTCCAATTCGGGAAAAAAATCCGGGAAATTCCTCTCCGACCCCAATCCAGGCGATCGACACTTGTCCAGGAGATCACTCAGGTCTTACTATACTAACCATACCTAGGTCCATATCCCTGCCCTCTCCCCGTAGCCCCTTATCCCCTTGGCAGCTAAAAAACCATCTATTTTAGACTTAAATATATTTAATGTTTCTGCTTCCACTGCTCCCTGGGGCAGTGAATTCCATAAATTAACCACCCTCTGGGTGAAGAAGTTCTTCCTCATCTCAGTTTTAAAAGAGCCCCCTCTTATTCTACAACTATGTCCCCTAGTTCTAGTTTCCCCGATCATTGGGAACATCCTCGGTGCATCCACCCGATCAAGGCCCCTCACGATCTTATATGTTTCAATGAGATCGCCTCTCATTCTTCTAAACTCCAAAGAGTAGAGTTCCAGCCTACTTAACCTTTCCTCATATGTCAATCCCCTCATTGCAGGAATTAATCTTGTAAACCTTCGCTGCACTGCCTCCAGGGCCAGTACATCCTTTCTTAAGTATGGACCCCAGAACTGTACACAGTATTCCAAATGTGGTCTCACTAATACTGTGTACAGCTGCAGCAAGACCTCCGTGTTTTTATACTCAATCCCCCTAGCAATAAAGGCCAAAACTCCATTGGCCTTCCTGATTGCTTGCTGCACCTGCATACTAACTTTTAGTGATTCATGTACTACTACCCCTAGATCCCTTTGCGTTGCATTACAACGCAGCTCCACCTCATTTAGAAAATAACTTGCCCTATCATTTTTTTTCCCAAAGTGAATGACTTCACATTTATTAGTATTAAATTTCATCTGCCAAGTTGTTCTCTTTATTATAAAATACTTGAGCAGAAATTAATGCACCTCGAACAAACGCTTTAAACGTTTCCCACATAAGAGAAGTAGGTGTGTCAGGGTTGTCATTTACCTCAAAAAATATTTGAATCTGTTTAATAATATATTCCTGGCATGATCTTTCGTTCAAAATTTGTGGGTTAAATCTCCAATATGTTTGTTTCTCGGACATTCCATTTAATTTAATCATGAATGTTACAGGTGCGTGATCTGAGATTATAATATTATGATATTTTGAGTTATAAGTAAATGGGATAAACGCGGAGTCAACTAAAAAATAATCTATTCTTGAGTATGTTTTGTGTACTGGTGAGTAAAATGAGTATTCCCGTCCAGTTGGATTTTCTATTCTCCAGACATCCTTAATATTAGTGGTATTAATAAATGAATTTAGAAATACACTTGATTGAGATTTTACTTTTTTTTGCCTTGATGATCTATCTAAGTATGAATATAATGTACAATTGAAGTCTCCTCCAATTATTAATTTATATTGTGTAAATTCAGGAATTTTATTAAATGTTTTATTAAAAAACATAGGGTTATTAAAATTAGGCCCATATACATTAAGAAGAATCACTTTTTCTCCATTTAACTCTCCAACTAATATAATATATCTACCATCAATATCCGCTATTGTTGATGAATTCGTAAAAGGTATTCCTTTACGAATTAATATTGCAACTCCTCTGGACTTATGGGAAAAAGAGGAATGATATGATTCAGCGATCCACTTAGCTTTAAGTCTATGTTGAGATTCCTTTTTAAGGTGTGTTTCTTGAAGGAATATTATATCTGTTTTGATTAAATTTAGATGTGCCAAAACTTTACCTCTCTTAATTGGTTCATTGATTCCCTTGACATTCCAACTACAAAATGTTATTCCCTGACCCCCTCTTGTCATATTAACATCTTGCATATTGTTTCTAAGGTGGTCTATAACCGAGCAGAAGGTGCAACACATAAAACCGGACCCTGCTCCCGAACCTCAAATAGATGAATTTAAAATCATATACATCGCTCTTCCGAACACATCTCCTTGTATTAGTCTTGTTTTTTCCATTCAAACATTAAGTTATAAAAATATTTAAAGTGAAAAAAGTGATAGAATTGGTTAGTATAGGGTGAAAGAAAAAAAAAACTACATCTACAATTAGTGTAGTTAGTGACAGCCACACTAACGTGGCTAGAATTCTAAAGACTTCCGTAGCCTTTGTAAAAAAAAGAAGATTATTTGCCCGAAAAAAAAGAAGATTATTTCTAACAATCAAATAACTTCTTTGGGAGTAACAAACATATATACATACCCATACATACACACACACACTATATATATATATATATATATATATATATATATATATATATATATATACCCCATATGCATACATACATAAGCACGCATCCCTGCAGAAAAGTCCGAGAACAGCATAAATTCACAACGTTATTATTCTCTACATATCATATTAATATCTTCGCTAAATCTATAAATTTAATTTTAAATTGAAAAATAAAGAGAAAAACCGCCAAACCTTATTATGACGTAGGCTGAATTACCTCTTGCATATCTTCCTATATAATATAAGTATGTAATTCATTTCTACGTTAACCAAAGACTGTTAGTTATTAATCATTGTTATCAATCATACCCAGTATTACATTTTTATGGGTAATATAAATGTTAATAATTTTAGTAGTAATATAGATATTTAATAAGTATTAGTTGTTACATATATAGTTAGATATGAATATACAGATAATAATAGTGATTAATAAAAATAAGAAAAATTAAAAAAAAACACGGTTTTCTCCAATGTCCACCGTCCATTTTCGGTTTTCGAATGTCCTTAAAGCTCTTAAAAAGAACTTTAAAGGTCCTTTTAGATCTGGCGGTCCCGTTAATCCTTGACTCCTGAGGAGTAATGTAAATTTTTCAGTCTGTGGTCACGTTCCCGATTTCTTTGGCATATTCCAGTGCTTTTTTCGTGGTCTGTAAAAAATTGCCTCCTTGTTCTTGTAGGTGACTCTTAGTCTTGCGGGGTAAAGCAGGCCGTATCTCAAATCAGGTACATTCTTCAGTATTCTTTTTGTCTCAGTGAACAGCGCCCTTTTCTTGAAGACCTCTGCCGGATAATCTCGGTAAATACTGAACCTCACACCTTCAAAATAGAGCTGTCCGCTTCGGACGATTTTCTTCATTATATCGTCAAATTCATGATCCAGTTGCACCTTTACGATAATTTGTCTTGGATGGGCATCATCTTGTGTACGACGTCGCTGCGCTCTATGAGCTCGACCGAGTGAAGGTTTTTGATCCAATTTTAAGGCTTTTTGTAGTAGGTCTGCCACAAAATCCCGAGAGCCCATTTCCCTCTTACTTCCTTCTTTCACCCCCTACAATTCTTAGATTCTTACGTCTTTGACGCCCCTCCAAATCGGTACATTTATCACTTAATTTGATCACCATACCGGAGAGGCGTTGGTTTTCAGTAAGGAGTCGACTTACAGTTTCCTCACTTGCCGCCGCCCATTTCTCAAGTTCGGTTATCGCTGTTCTATGTTGATCGAGTTCTTGATGAATGGGGGCCACCCTCCATTTTAACGTTCGCTTCCACCGAAACGAGCCTGGCTTCCAGCACTTCCATCTGTTCCTTGACCTCTTCCTCCCTCGACCTCTTCCAGACTTCCAATATTTCTTGAACGGTAGAAAGCATTTCTGCTTTAAAATCTACCTTAAAAAAGTTAAGTTCCTCTTTAAAAATCTCTCCAAAGGTTTTCAACTCAGCAGCGAGAAAAGTTTTAAGATCATCCATTTCAGACTTTTTCTGCTTTGATTTCTTCGGAGGGTCTTCCTGGGCCGTCATTGTAACTGAGGCCGAGGCCTCAGTTAGGCCTTCTTCTTCCATCGGTGGTTTCTCCTTGAACGTTTTTTTTTTGTAATGACATACCGTCAAAGTCGCGCGCCTGATGACGTCACGCGGAAGGCAACCGTTCAGATCGCGATCGCTGCAGGTAAGACCCGATTTTCTCCCGTTTTCAATTTCTTCGGCACGGAGCTAGTTGGCACTGGACTCAAGCCTCCATAGCGCCACCGGAAGTCGTCAAAGGTGAAATTTTAAGAGTACAGAATCTTTATGTACCTGTTCGGTTTGAAAGGAAATAGTAAAAATTGGAAAGAGCCATGGTTTTCAAGGGAAATTGGACACTTGGTTCGGAAAAAGAGAGAGATCTACAATAATTATAGACAGCATGGAGTAAATGAGGTGCTTGAGGAGTATAAAGAATGTAAAAAGAATATTAAGAAAGAAATTAGAAAAGCTAAAAGAAGATATGAGGTTGCTTTGGCAAGTAAGGTGAAAGTAAACCCAAAGGGTTTCTACAGCTATATTAATAGCAAAAGGATTTTTTTAAATTTTTTTTTTATTTTTATTTATTAGAAGTACATTACATTACAACCACATACATTAGTACTCGTCACTTATGACTTCTTACAATTAATGTACTCCATTTATTTTTTACACTAGAAAAGGAAAAGATTGAAAGAAAGAAGAAAGTGAAGGAAAAAGTGAGAGTGTAGAAAATGTGACAACAAAAAAGGACGAAGACCCTATAAGAACAAAATTAAAAACAAAAAGAAAAAGAGTTAAGAAATAGACCCTAGAAAAGAAAGAGAAAGAGAAAGAGGAAAAAGAGAGAAACAAATATTTTTATGAGCATTACGCAAATGGAACATACCAACTCTTCAACTATCATCCCCCCTTACCTGACCTCAATTTTTTTTTAAAGGTACCTTTGCACCCTATATTTGTAATAATTCTATAAATGCAGACCACATCAGGTGGAAGTGATCTGGTTTACCTGCTAGGAGGAGTCTTATCTCTTTTAGGTGTAATGTTTCGAACATATTTGAAATCCACATGTTTATAGTTGGTATTGGAGCCTTCTTCCAAAATTTTAGAATTTGCTTTTTTCCAGTTATTAACCCATAGTCTATTAGTTTCTTTTGAAACACATTTAGTTCTGGACCATCTTCCGTTATTCCGAAGATAATCCATTCTGCTTTGGGTATCAGTCTTATTTTAAATAACTTTGTAAAGATTTCAAAAATTTCATTCCAAAATAGTAAAAATTGGAAAGAGCCATGGTTTTCAAGGGAAATTGGACATTTGGTTCGGAAAAAGAGAGAGATCTACAATAATTATAGGCAGCATGGAGTAAATGAGGTGCTTGAGGGAGTATAAAGAATGTAAAAAGAATATTAAGAAAGAAATTAGAAAAGCTAAAAGAAGATATGAGGTTGCTTTGGCAAGTAAGGTGAAAGTAAATCCAAAGGGTTTCTACAGCTATATTAATAGCAAAAGGATAACAAGGAATAAAATTGGTCCATTAGAGAGTCAGAGTGGACAGCTATCTGCAGAGCCAAAAGAGATGGGGGAGATACTGAACAATTTCTTTTCTTCGGTATTCACCAAGGAGAAGGATATGGAATTATGTGAGGTAAGGGGAAACAAGCAGAGTAGCAATGGAAACTATGAGATTCAAAGAAGAGGAGGTGCGGACACTTTTGAAAAAGATGAAAACGGATAAGTCTCCAGGTCCTGACAGGATATTCCCGAGGACATTGAGGGAAGTTAGTGTAGAAATAGCAGGGGCTATGACAGAAATATTTCAAAATGTCATTAGAAACGGGAATAGTGCCGGAGGATTGGCGTACTGCGCATGTTGTTCCGTTGTTGAAAAAGGGTTCTAAGAGTAAACCTAGCAATTATAGACCTGTTAGTTTGACGTCAGTGGTGGTCAAATTAATGGAAAGGATACTTAAAGATAATATATATAAGCATCTGGATAAGCAGGGTCTGATTAGGAACAGTCAACATGGATTTGTGCCTGGAAGGTCATGTTTGACTAATCTTCTAGGAATTTTTCGAAGAGGTTACTAGGGAAATTGATGAGGGTAAAGCAGTGGATGTTGTTTATATGGACTTCAGTAAGGCCTTTGACAAGGTTCCTCATGGAAGGTTGGTTAAGAAGATTCAATTGTTGGGTACTAATGGTGGAGTAGCAAGATGGATTCAACAGTGGCTGAATGGGAGATGCCAGAGAGTAATGGTGGATGGCTGTTTGTCAGGTTGGAGGCCGGTGACTAGTGGGGTGCCTCAGGGGTCTGTGTTGGGTCCACTGTTGTTTGTCATGTACATCAATGATCTGGATGATGGTGTGGAAAATTGGATTAGTAAGTATGCAGATGATACTAAGATAGGTGGTGTGGTGGATAATGAAGCAGATTTTCAAAGTCTACAGAGAGGATTTAGGCCATTTGGAAGAGTGGGCTGAAAGATGGCAGATGGAGTTTAATTGCTGATAAATGTGAGGTACTACATCTCGGCAGGACAAATCAAAATAGGACGTACATGGTAAATGGTAGAGAATTGAGGAATGCAGTTGAACAGAGGGATCTAGGAATAACTGTGCATATTTCCCTGAAGGTGGAATCTCATGTAGATAGGGTGGTAAAGAAAGCTTTTGGAGTGCTGGCCTTTATAAATCAGAGCATTGAATATAGAAGTTGGGATGTAATGTTAAAATTGTACAAGGCATTGGTGAGGCCAATTCTGGAGTATGGAGTGTGGTATTATGGAATAATAGAGTAAGGAATGCCTTTATTCTGCTGCCAGTGGTCAGGCTGCAGTGACGGCATCCGGCCTGAAGGTGGGGCTGTGGGCGTAACCGGGGAGAGGCCTAGCAGCAGGGCCCCGGGGATGCAGCACGAGGCAGCTGCTGTAGTGAGTTGCTAAATAAAGACAGACTCCGATTACGTCGTTGTACGAGCCTCATTATAAGAATAATTCGATATGGTGTCAGAAACGGGATACTTGTAAGCGAAAAAAAAAAAAGAAGAAGAGGAAAGTGTATCGTTTTGGCGGAGAAAGGTGAGATGAGCTGGCAGATATGGCGCAACCTACACCAACTGCTACGTTCACAATACAACCTCCAGAGCCATTCGATTTTACCAAGCCTCAAGAATGGGAGCGTTGGATCAGGAGATTCGACCGCTTTCGGCTTGCAAGCAACTTAAACGCAACGTCGGAAGTAAACCAGGTGAACACGTTAGTGTACTGCATGGGTGATGAAGCCGAAGATGTGCTAAAGGGGCTAACGCTAACTGCAGATGAGAGGAAGGTGTACACGGATGTTAAGGCTGGCTTTGATGCATTTTTTTGTGCCTAAAAAGAATGTAATCTACGAAAGAGCCAAGTTCAATCAGCGTGTGCAACTGCCCAGAAGAAACGGTGGATTCCTTCATCACTGCTCTATACGGATTAGCTGAACACTGCAACTATGGACAGTTACAGAACGAGCTGATCCGCGACAGGTTAGTGGTCGGACTGAGAAACGTCTCATTGTCAGAAAAGCTACAGCTAGACAGAGACCTAACCCTTGGAACTGCGATAACAAAGACAAGGCAGTCTGAAGAAGTTAGACGACAGCGGTCTGACTTAAGAGGAGAAAATGGCGGTGCTAGCAAGAGTGCTCTAATGTTGATGCTGTGCATGCTAAAAGCTACAGAAAACCCAAATTTCCCTCAAAGCCTCAGCCACAAGCACAAACACCAGGCAAAAATAAACTTAATATACGGCCACAGCCAGGTTCAAAGGCCTGTTATAGATGTGGAAAAATGCCCTCGCATGGAAAATGGGAATGCCCTGCTAAAGATGCTGTGTGTCACAACTGTGGCAAAAAGGGACATTATGGCAAAGTGTGCAGAAACAGTGCAAAATCTCTGAATGCTGTCACTACAGAGGAAGAAGAGAGCTTTTTCCTGGGAGCCGTGGATGCTGGAAAAGACCCGTGGACGGTGCAGCTACAAGTGAGACAAAAAAAAGTGTGCTTTAAAATAGACACTGGTGCTGATGTCACCGCCATGCCAGCCGAGGTGTACCATGACATTACAGGGGGGCATGATGTGAAGCGCCTGGCAGTGCCGACACGCCCGTTGTTTGGGCCAGGGGGCAATGCACTCTCTGTCCTAGGTGTAGCCAGAGAAACACTGCGCAGAGGCAAAAAGACAGCCATAGAGAACATTTATAGAGAACATTTATGTAGTAAAAGACCTGCACACTGCACTGTTGGGAAGGCCTGCCATAGAACAGCTTCAGCTTGTGTGCAGGGTTGACAGCATCACCATGGAATCAATGAAACAACAATATCCGAAGCTGTGTAGCGGCTTGGGTCTTGTTCTGAGGCCATACTCAATTAAATTAAAGCCAGAGGCTGTGCCCTTCTCTCTCCACACACCACGCAGAGTCCCTCTGCCGCTTATGGGAAAAGTGAAGGAGGAGATAGACCGTATGGAGAAGATGGGCGTAATCACCAAGATTGAGGAGCCGACTGATTGGTGTGCCGGGATGGTGGTGGTGCCGAAAAAAGCAGGTGATGTTCGCATTTGTGTGGATTTCACAATGATGAATGAATCAGTATGCAGAGAAAAGTTTATCCTGCCTTCTGTCGAGCACACTCTGGGCATGCTAGCTGGCGCAACAGTCTTCAGCAAATTAGATGCCAACATGGGCTTTTGGCAAGTACCATTGACAAAAGAGTCTGCCAAATACACCACCTTCATCACGCCTTATGGGCGCTACTATTTTAACCGTCTACCCTTTGGCATAGCATCAGCCCCCGAGCACTTTCAAAGGATGATGGTGACAGAAGTGACCGGTGGCCTGGAGGGGGTACTGTGTCACATGGACGACATCCTGGTCTGGGGACAGACGCAGGAGGAGCATGATGTGCGGCTACATGCGGTGCTAAAGAAGGCACAAAAGGCCGGCATTACGCTCAACATGGACAAATGTGAGCTCACACGCCACACAGTCAAATTCCTGGGTCATGTGATTTCAGCAGATGGAGTGAAGCCAGATCCAGAGAAGACGAGAGCAGTACAAGAGATGGATGCACCCAAAAATGTCAGCGAACTCAGGAGTTTTCTGGGCATGGTCAATCAGATGGGCCGCTTCTTGCCTAACCTGGCTGAAAAAGACAAAGTGCTACGAGACCTGCTGTCCAAGAAGAACCACTGGTACTGGGGGACAGAGCAGCAGGCCGCCTTTGATCAGTTAAAAACAGAGCTGTCATCCACACCAGTGCTCACATTATACAACCCAAACAGTGCTTTAAAGATCTCTGCTGATGCTTCTTCCTTTGGCCTGGGGGCAGTCCTGCTGCAGAAGAGCGATGCCATGTGGTCACCTGTGGCATATGCGTCCAGGTCAATGACGCCAACAGAGCAGCGCTATGCTCAAGTAGAGAAGGAGGCATTGGCTGCAACGTGGGCATGTGAAAGGTTCAGCTGTTTCATCCTGGGAAGACCATTCGAGCTGGAAACTGACCATAAGCCGTTGGTGAGTCTGCTGGGAAGGAAAGCTTTGGATGACCTCCCACCAAGAATCCAAAGATTTAGGATGAGACTCATGAGGTACAACTATACAGTCAATCATGTCCCTGGCAAAAGCCTGTGGACAGCCGACACCTTATCTCGTGCTCCTCTGAGAGCCGCAAGAGCACACACAGACACAAGCCTATTAGAGGACACCAACATCTATGTAGACTCTGTCATCAGCAACATTCCTGTCAGTGGAGATTATCTGAGCAGCCTACGTGAGCACCTGAAGGCAGACAGCACATGCTCTGCACTGATGGAGTACTGCACAGACGGCTGGCCCGACAAAAGCCAACTGCAGGGAGTGCTGAGACATTACTGGGCTGATAGAGCAGTGCTGACTGTGCACGATGGGCTGCTGCTGTGGGGCACGAGACTCGTCATCCCAACAGCCTTACAAGGTGATGTGCTGCAGAGACTACATGAGGGACACCTGGGGGTGACAAAGTGCAGGGGCCGGGCCAAACAGACGGTATGGTGGCCAGGACTCAGCAGCCAGCTGATGACATGGTGCTGAAATGTAGAACCTGCATCCAAGAGAGAAGGAACGTCAAAGAGCCGCTGATGCCAACGGAGATGCCAGACAGGCCTTGGCAAACCTTGGGAGCTGACCTGTTCACGCTGAAAAACAAGACTTATCTACTAGTAGTAGATTATTTCTCAAGGTATGTGGAAGTTGCGCTGCTGACACACACAAGGTCCACAGATGTGGTGGTGCACCTGAAATCCATGTTTTGTCGTCATGGAATTGGGGAATTTCTTAAAAGTGACAATGGGCCCCAGTTCTCAGGTAGCCACTTTAAAGCCTTTGCAGCAGAGTATGGCTTTGTGCACATCACGAGCAGCCCCAAGTTTCCTCAGAGCAATGGGGAGGCGGAACGCGCTGTACAAACCGTGAAAAACCTGCTAACAAAGGCATCAGACCCATATCTTGCATTGCTGGCCTACAGAGCAACCCCTCTACAGAACGGCTATAGCCCGGCCGAGCTGTTGATGGGGCGCCGCCTCCGCACTACAGTTCCTGCCCTTCCAACCCTGCTGAATCCAGTTTTGCCTGACTACAACGCGCTGGGGGCCAAAGAAAGGGAGAAGAGGAGGAACGACGCAAGATCCTTCGACAAGAGGCACGGAGCGAGAAACCTGGAGCCACTCGTACCTGGGGAGGATGTGTGGATCACCGATGCACGAGTCCAGGGCACAGTGCTATCTACACACAACACCCCTCGCTCTTATATCGTCCAGGTGCCTCAGGGCACACTGAGGAGGAACCGGCATCACTTGGTGCCGCTGCAGACCAACAGTGGGGTAGTCGATGCTGATGAGCCACCGGTGGGAGAAGATTCACCTACACCAGAGCCAGCTCCACCAGTGACAACATCACCCAGCAGAGAGGGCCCCACCACAGAGCCTGTGCGGACCAGGTGTGGGAGAGAGGTTAGAAAGCCGCAGAGACTTGATTGGTGATTTAATTGATTTATTTGATCAGGGACAGGTCTTTCAGCAAAAGGGCAGAATAAACCCCTTAAGACCTGCAGAGACAAAGGTAGTCCACCCTTTGTTCTCAAAGAAAGGGAGATGTGGTATTATGGAATAATAGAGTAAGGAATGCCTTTATTCTGCTGCCAGTGGTCAGGCTGCAGTGACGGCATCCGGCCTGAAGGTGGGGCTGTGGGCGTAACCGGGGAGAGGCCTAGCAGCAGGGCCTGGGGATGCAGCACGAGGCAGCTGCTGTAGTGAGTTGCTAAATAAAGACAGACTCCGATTACGTCGTTGTACGAGCCTCATTATAAGAATAATTCGATAGGAGTACAATTTTGGTCGTCTAATTATTAGGAAGGATGTCAACAAAATAGAGAGAGTACAGAGGAGATTTACTAGAATGTTGCCTGGGTTTCAGCAACTAAGTTACAGAGAAAGGTTGAACAAGTTAGGTCTTTATTCTTTGGAGCGCAGAAGGTTAAGAGGGGACTTGATAGAGGTCTTTAAAATTATGAGCGGGTTAGACAGAGTTGACGTGGATAAGCTTTTTCCATTGAGAGTAGGGAAGATTCAAATAAGGGGACATGACTTGAGAATTAAGGGACAGAAGTTTAGGGGTAACATTAGGGGGAACTTCTTTACTCAGAGAGTGGTGGCTGTGTGGAATGAGCTTCCAGTGGAAGTGGTGGAGGCTGGTTCGATTTTATCCTTTAAAAATAGATTGGATGGGTATATGGACGGGAAAGGAATGGAGGGTTATGGTCTGAGTGCAGGTAGATGGGACTAGGGGGAAGTATTTATTTAAACAAAACTTTTTAAAAAAATAAAATAATAATAATAATAATAATGTTCGGCACGGACTTGAAGGGCCGAGATGGCCTGTTTCCGTGCTGTAATGGTTATATGGTTATATGGTTATAAAAGCAGCACAGGGTTGAAAGGTTGCAAATTGCGAAATTGCGAGGAAACTAGCAGGCGGAGAGGAGGGGAGGGGAAGAGGGGAGGAGAGACTGAGGTGGAGGAAGGAAACGGGAGAGGGTTGTGGGGTGGTTAGTTGGAAGTTATCTTCATATCAGTTCTGTTGTCAACATCCACTCTAGAATAAATGTGTGGCAATAGGAAAGAGTAATGATTCAAGCAGCTATCCCACTCAGCAAATTGAGTGTCCATTTATTGAATAAGAACAAACAGATTTCAAGGAGAGCTGGTCAACATTTGTCCGTTGACTGGTATCATCAAAAAAGCTTGACTGCGTTGATCCCATCTGAAGAAATGTCTCGACCCGAAACGTCACCCATTCCTTCCCTCCAGAGATGCTGCCTGTCCCGCTGAGGTACTCCAGCTTTGTGAGTCCATCTTCAGTTAAAACCAACAACTGCAGTTCCTTCCTACACATTGATCCCATTATCATTGGCTGGAGATTGCCAGATGGAACTTGCTTGCTGTGATTGCCTATATAATAATAGAAGACGTCAAAATCTTTAGGATGACACTTGGATATGAAGGGTTGTGAAGCTAATGATTATTAAACTGTCTGGAAAGCAAATTTTCAAATATTTTTTAGATGAAATCTCCAAAGTAGCCTACAATCAATCACATTTTTCACCTCAGAGCAAATGCCTGGCTCACAGGCAAAGCATGAGAAGAGATAATGTTAAAAAAATAAGTTGTGACAAGTGGCATACCTTATATGTTTATAATGAGCATTCAAAAAATCATCTGTAATAAAGCAATTCAATTGGAGATAATTGGAGATAACTGCAGATGATGAGAAGGACGCAAAGTGCTGGAGGAGCAGAGCGAGTCAGGCAACATCTCTGCGGGGAATGGACAGGGGCCGTTTCGAGTCAAGTCGTTTTCATGTTCAAGTCTGAAGAAGGGTCCCGTCCTGAAACATCACCAGCTCAATCTGTCCCCAGATGCTGTCTGACATGCTCAGTTACTCCAGCATTTTGTGTTTTGCTTATAACATACCTACAGTATTTTGAAACTGCATGCCAAACTTACCGGTAGTAATAAACTTACAGCACTTTTATTCATGTTTCATGTAATCAGTCAATATTTTTCAGAGTTAAGGTTGTAGAGATAGCAGGAGAGATAACTTCCCAAAATAGCACTATGAGAAGGCATGTCATCTTTGTCATCATGGAATGTAAGTGTTGCAGAATGTTTTGGGATGATTCTCAGTATATCTCACCTCAAAGTGCAACCTTCCACAGGCAGACGATATCATTATAAATCACAGTTATAAATTTGTTTTGTGATTGTAAGATTAGGCTGTGGGCCGAGGAGCTTTATTCCAGTGTTTCGTAACCCAAGTCACCGAACTACATGAAATTTTCACATATTGTGTAAAATAATTATATAAATCACCCCTGAAACTCGTCATGAACAAGACTTGCACATTTTTTTATTAAATTAGAGAAAAACCGGAAAATGTTCGGGTATTTTTAGTCCAATCAAAGCACGTTTAACATTGAGTTGTATGCCAGTTGGCCAATCACACGCTTTGTTTCAGGCTAGCTAGGCAGGGAGCATTGAGAGGGCTTCACTGATGCCTGTTTTACTGGAGATTCCTATGAAGATTCTTTCTAATTCTGTGGAATACATGTCGTGGAAACTTGTAGCAGGGTAATTGAATTTAGTGAGAAAAGCATGAAGAAGTCTGAAGAATGTGCAGCAAAGTGGAAGAAAGCCTTGAAAGCAATGTCCCTGCCTGAGGGGCTGCAGTCAAACTTTGTGAATCAACTGGAACTGAAAAGGTAAGATCTAAAGTCTGAATTTATGAAAATTAATCTGTATGCACTTTAATTAATTTAATTGCACCTTTATAATGTGAATAAATGAGATTTGGAGGCTGTACATTCACTCATTCATTCACTCATTCATTCACTCATTCATTCAATCATCCACTCACTCATTCATTCACTCATTCATTAATTCACTCACTCATTCATTCACTCATTCATTCACTCATTCACTCATTCATTCATTCACTCACTCATTCATTCACTCATTCATTCATGAAGTTGAGGGCCTAAACTATGTGTATCCATAGTTAAATCCAAGGTAAATTAAACATTTTCACTAATGCCAGCTTGTTGTAGTCTAATAAGTCTTTAACATCTAATCTCGGAGCTGCCTGCGATAACTTACCGAGTACAAGTGCTCCGATCGCGGGGCCTATGTACTTAACATAGTGAAGTCGCGGTCTCAATTAAGAAGCGGCCGATTCGCGAACGCGGAGCCGCGGAGTGTGTTTGGATCATCTCCGCGGGGGGGGGGGGGGGGGGGAGGCTGTACATAGTGCCGTCGGTAGCGGCCGTTTCCAGGCCCCGACCACGGGAGAAAAACGGAGGAATATTTATCGCACTTTATCGGCTGCCAGTGGAGTGAGAAATGGTCAGAAATGGCTGATGTTTATGTAGAAATGAATTGGTGTATCTGAACTTGAACTTTAACTAATTTATCTATGGTAGTAACAGTGTTATTCTCATTAACATTAAGAAGAGGTTTAAATTTTATGAATTGAAGTCCATGCAGACTTAATGACTATGAGATGGGGTTTTTTGTAGCCTCTGCCTGACCCTCCACTTGAACTTGAACTAACTTATCAATGGACATCAAAACTTATCAAAAGACTTGGAATCTGATGAAGAATATTCAGATGAAGATCAGATGTAATGTAAACAAATAAATTGGGGAAATAAATGATTATATAAAGTTTTATTTTAGTGTCGATCGTTTCACTGTTTATTTGGTCAAATTATTTAAACAATGAGTGAATTACTTATGATAATGGCGTGCTGGTGAATGACAGTGCGAAAGTCCATCCACACATACATACACACATCCACACACACATCCATCCGTACGCACACTTCCATGCATGCACACACACACATATACATGCACACATACAACCGCACACACACACACACATCCATCCGCACGCAGACGTACATGTACACATCCATGCACACACATACATCCACACATACATCCACACACATACATCCATCCACACATACATACACACTTACATCCACACATCCACAGATACACGTTTGACAGGTATACACAGACACACACACAAACTACAGATACTCAAACAATGCAACACTTTTAGGTTTTTTTAGGTTGAAGGTAATAGCCTTCATTTGCAAAGGCACCATCTCTAACATAAATATAGGCTCATTGTAGCTTAAAATGAATACTCATTGAGTAAACTTCAGAGCATTCGATTCTTGGTTAGGATGTGACATTTACATCAGAAATAAGACAGGTCTCTTACAGGTCTGCCACCCAGCCTGGCACTGCCCCAGTCCCACTATGGCCGTTACCCCCACTCTCCCCACTATGGCAGTCAGTGGGGTTCAGTAAAAGGGGGAACCCAGAGGATCTGTCCTGACCCTTTAATTAGGCAGGTTCATGAGCCCTTAAAACCTGGGACCTCTGCTGCAGTCTCATTACATTTCCTATTAAAGCGACTGGAAGATGCCTTGCAGGACTGTCCCCCAGCCTGGAACTGCCCCAGTCCCACTATGGCCATGACCCCCACTCTGCAAACTGGCAGTCAGTGGGGTTCAGTAAAGGGAGGAACCCACAAGAACTGCCCTCGCCCATTAATTAGGCTGGTTCAGGAGCAGGACCTCTGCGACAGTGTCATTAAAAAAACACTCACAATTATATTCATCATATTATTTTTATATAATATAATTATACTTAATTATATATCATTACAGTCATATTTACAAGTCATATATATATATATATGACTTGTAAATATGACTGTAATGATATATAATTAAGTATAATTATATTATATAAAAATAATATGATGAATATAATTGTGAGTGTTATTTTAATATATATAGGTATAATCATATGTAATTTAAATGGACTGCAACACGGAAATAGGCTGCCCATGGTGTAATATAGGCATTGGCCACTAGATGGCGCTTACTTTCCCGATCTTATTTTCTACTTAGTTTAATTAATTAATGTGCAGCTTTTGGCAATGACGAGTTATGACATCCTTCTCAATTATATTTCATCTAAATCTGTGGAAAATTTCATGTAGTTCAGTGACGTGGGTCACGAAAATCTATTTCTAGACACATTTTTGATGCTCGGCCCACAGCCTAGATGCACTATTTTCATTTGCTAACCTTTGGTTCCAGGCAAGATCGTCCGTTGAGAGAGAGGAACAGATGATGGAGATAAAGGGTGGCACAGTGACGCGGCGGTAGAGTTGCTCCCCTATAGCGCCAGAGACCCGGGTTTGATCCTGACTACAGGTGCTGTCTGTACAGAGTTTGAAGGTTCCCACTGTGACCGCGTGAATTTTCTCCGGGTTGTCCGATTTCCTCCCACACTTGAAAAACGTACAGGTTTGTAGGTTAATTGGCTGTGGTAAAATTGTAAATTGTCCCTAGTGTGTGGTGTGCGGGGTGATCGCTGGTCGTCGCTGACTCGGTGTGCGAAAGGGCATGTTTCTGCGCTGTACCTCTAAAAAATAAAGAACCATGAAGAATCCTCGACACTGCCAATTGGAAAGAGACACAGAAAAGCAGATTTTCTTATGTTAAGTATCATTTAGGAAAATAATTGTTTGTATATTAAATATATTAATGAAGCTGTGATATTATTTATTAATTTATCTGAAACAGTATTAAAATATTATTTTTTCCAAGATGTTTGTTTCTTTGGTTTGCTGCTGAACGTTAACAGGGATGTTGATAGCAGCCAACAGCTATTCAAGACCTTGATTCCCTGGGACAAGGTATCTATACACATGCTCCAAGAATCGAAGATCTCGGAGAAAACCAACACAGGTCACTGGGAGGACGTACAAACTCCGTACAGACAGCACCCGTAGTCAGGGTGGAACCCGGGTCTCTGGCGCTATAAGGCAGCAACTGTACTGCGCCAATGTGCCGCCAATGTTTTAAAGTCTTTGTATAGGACAAAAAATGATTTTAGAAGCACAGTTAAATGCAGTTAACATTTTTGTTAATTATACACAGCATTTGTTAAAACTGTTGAACCAAATTAACACTTAGAATTATTAAATTCATGCACAGTAAGAGATTATTTGGCTCATTGCATCTATACCCCTCAGCTTTTCCCCATCGCCTTGCATGATTGTGCTACTACCTTTAAGAAAATCACAATGGAATCTGCACTTAGATGCAGTGCATTCCAGATTATAACTACTTTGCATCAAAATACCTTTTACTCACCTTTCGTCTATCACTTTAAGGGCCTGTCCCTCGGGCATTCGACTCCATGCGGCAAGCGTGACCTAACCGCAAGCGGGGGTCGTGCGGGGGCCACGCGGAGGTCACGGGGCCGGTCCCACTTTGATCGCCGGAGCCATATGCCGGAGCCATATGGAGTTGTGCGGAGCTGGTCCCGACATCGCACGGGGCTCCGAAAAACTGACACTGTTCAAAAATTCCATGCGGCAACGGCCTGCCGTCCCGCAGCCGCTTCGACGGCCGTGCGCACCGCCTCGACGCCGGACGCAGCCGCCTCGAGGCCGTGCACACCGCCTCAACACCGGATGCAGCCGCCTCGAGGCCGTGCGCACCGCCTCAACGGCCGTGCGCACCGCCTCGCCGCCATACGCACCATCTTGACGTCACTCGACCGCCGCGCGGCCCCCGCTTCCGATTTGGTAGCGCTTGCCGCATGCAGCCGCATGCTGGTGGGACCGGCCCTGTACGGGGATCACTCGACCTCCGCGCGGCCTCCGCGCAGCCCCCGCTTGCGGTTAGGTCGCGCTTGCCGCATGGAGTCGCATGCCCGTGGGACAGGCCCTTAGTCCTCCTGAACTTGCCTCCTCTGACAATGAATTAGAACATAGAACATGGAACACAGAATGGTACAACACAGGAACAGGCCCTTCGGCCCACCATATCTGTGCTGAACATGATGTCAAGCTAAACTAATCTCATCAGGCAGCACATGATCCATATCTCTCCATACTCTGCATATCCATGTTCCGATTTAAAAGCCGCTTCTTCTTTCGTGTCCATCTTCCATGTTTCAAATGTTGACATCACTGTCATCGTCCGTCCTGAAAAAGAAGCAAACTTCAGGCGACAATCAGTGGGAGCCATCACTTGTTGCAATAGATGATGGTGGTAGCAGAATTAGCTCGGGATACTTCCAGTTTCCAGCCCCGCCAAGTGGACGCTTAACACTACTATAATATCTGCCTCCACCACTACCCATGGTAGAATGTTCCAGGCACCCACCAACTTCTGCGTAAATAAAAACCTGCTCCGCACATCTCCTTTAAACTTTGCTCCTCTCACCTTAAAGCCATGCCCTATAGCCTTTGACATTTCCACCTAGGAAAAAATAGGTTCTGACTGTCTATCCTATCCATGCCTCTTACAACTTTATACTCTTCCATTAGGTCTCCCTTTAACCTCCCAGAGAAAACAATCCAAGTCTACCCAACTTCTTTTTAAAGTTAAAACCCTCTAATCCAGGTAGCATTCTGGTAAACATTCTGGCAAGAAAGAAGGGTCTCGACCCGAACCGACACCTATTCGAGTCTGAAGACGGGTCTCGACCCGAAAGATCACCTATTCGAGTGAAGATGGGTCTCGACCCAAAAAGTCACCTATTCCTTCGCTCCATGGATGCTGCCTCACCCGCTGAGTTTCTCCAGCATTTTTGTCACTAAGGAAGACACAAACAATCTCATAGATACATAGATACATAGAAAATAGGTGCAGGAGTAGGCCATTCGGCCCTTCGAGCCTGCACCGCCATTCAATATGATCATGGCTGATCATCCAACTCAGTATCCCGTACCTGCCTTCTCTCCATACCCCCTGATCCCTTTAGCCACAAGGGCCACATCTAACTCCCTCTTAAATGTAGCCAATGAACTGGCGTCAACTACCCTCTGTGGCAGAGAGTTCCAGAGATTCACCACTCTCTGTGTGAAAAAGTTTTTCCTCATCTCGGTCTTAAAGGATTTCCCCCTTATCCTTAAGCTGTGACCCCTTGTCCTGGACTTCCCCAACATCGGGAACAATCTTCCTGCATCTAGCCTGTCCAACCCCATAAGAATTTTGTACGTTTCTATAAGATCCCCTCTCAATCTCCTAAATTCTAGCGAGTATAAGCCAAGTCTATCCAGTCTTTCTTCATATGAAAGTCCTGACATCCCAGGAATCAGTCTGGTGAACCTTCTCTGCACTCCCTCTATGGCTATAATGTCCTTCCTCAGATTTGGAGACCAAAACTGTACGCAATACAGATGTACTGGAGGACAGAGGATCTAAGGGGGTAGAGGAACTGAAATAAGTTTTCATTAGGCGAGAAATAGTATTGGGTAGGCTAATGGGACTGAAGGATGATAAATCCCCTGGGCCTGACGGTCTGCATCCCAGGGTCCTCATGGAGGTAGCCCTAGAAATAGTGGACGCATTGGTGATCATTTTCCAATGTTCAATAGATTCAGGATCAGTTCCTGTGGATTGGAGGATAGCTAATGTTATCCCACTTTTCAAAAAAGGAGCGAGAGAGAAAACGGGGAATTGTAGACCAGTTAGCCTGACTTCGGTGGTGGGAAAGATGCTGGAGTCAATTATTAAAGATGTAATAATGGGGCATTTGGATAGTAGCAAAAGGATTAGTCCAAGTCAACATGGATTTATGAAAGGGAAATCATGCTTGACTAATCTACTGGAAATTTTTGAGGATGTGACAAGTAAAATGGATGAAGGGGTGCCAGTGGATGTAGTGTATCTGGACTTTCAGAAAGCCTTTGATAAGGTCCCGCACGGGAGACTGGTGACTAAAATTAGAGCGCATGGTATTGGGGGTAGGGTGTTGACATGGATAGAAAATTGGTTGGCAGACCGGAAGCAAAGAGTAGGAGTGAACGGGTCCTTTTCAGAATGACAGGCCGTGGCGAGTGGAGTGCCGCAAGGCTCGGTGTTGGGGCCGCATCTGTTTACCATATATATTAATGATTTGGAAGAGGGAATTAGGAGCAACACTAGCATGTTTGCGGATGACACAAAGCTGGGTGGCAGTGTGAACTGTGAAGAGGATGTTAGGAGGTTGCAGGGTGACCTGGACAGGTTGCGTGAGTGGGCAGATGCGTGGCAGATGCAGAAGAAAGCTAATGGAATGTTGGCCTTCATAACAAGAGGATTTCAGTATTGGAGTAAAGAGGTTCTTCTGCAGTTGTATAGGGCTCTGGTGAGACCACATCTGGAGTATTGTGTACAGTTTTGGTCTCCTAATTTGAGGAAGGACATCCTTGTGATTGAGGCAGTGCAGCGTAGGTTCACGAGATTGATCCCTGGGATGGCGGGACTGTCATATGAGGAAAGATTGAAAAGACTAGGCTTGTATTCACTGGAGTTTAGAAGGATGAGGGGAATCTTATAGAAACATATAAAATTATAAAAGGACTGGACAAGCTAGATGCAGGAAAAATGTTCCCAATGTTGGGCGAGTCCAGAACCAGGAGCCACAGTCTTAGAATAAAGGGGAGGTCATTTAAGACTGAGGTGAGAAAAAACGTTTTCACCCAGAGAGTTGTGAATTTATGGAATTCCCTGCCACAGAGGGCAGTGGAGGCCAAATCACTGGATGGATTTAAGAGAGAGTTAGATAGAGCTCTAGGGGCTAGTGGAATCAAGGGATTTGGGGAGAAGGCAGGCACGGGTTATTGATAGGGGACGATCAGCCATGATCACAATGAATGGCGGTGCTGGCTCGAAGGGCCAAATGGCCTCCTCCTGCACCTATTTTCTATGTTTCTTTGTTTCTATGAATGATTTAAGAAGAAACAAAACCATCTGGATATCAAGCCTACTTTTCCATAAAGCAGCCTCCACTCATAGAAGTCACTAGGGTATTTTTCCAAAAGCACCCTGAAGGCATTAACCTCACATCTCAACTTAGTTTAGAGATACAGCGTGGAAACAGGCCCTTCGGCACACCGAGTGCATGCCGCCCAGCGATCACCCGTATACTAGTTGTATTCTATACACTAGGGACAATTTACAGAAGCCAACTAACCTACAAACCTGTACGTCTTTGGAATTTGGGAGGAAACCAGAGAACCTAGAGAAAACCCACGTGGTCACAGGGAGAACGTAAATAACAGATAGCCCCACAGTCAGGATTGAACCGGGTCTCTGGCGCTGTAAAGCAGCAACTGTACCATTGCATCATCTAAGTTATTTCCCCTTTGTTAAAGAACTGGCCAGTCTTGCCTTTAGCCACACACCCACCCTCAGTGGCCATCCACAGGAAAGGAACCTGGAGCAGAATCACTCTGATCTTCCAACATCCACCCCCCCTCCTCACCCCCCCCCCCCCCCCACCCACCCCCTTCAATCGCTGTCGAGCAGCAAAGGAGTGATTGACCTCAAAATCCAATCACTCATGAAGGGAACATTTGAACCGCTACTATGCAGTTAATTTAGGATGGTGCATCAGGGACCCAGTATTCAATAGTGACAATATCTATGCACAGTTTGAGTGTGCAATGCTTCATTTCCCTGCTTAGAGTGGAGCTGATGATAACCAGTTGGTTTTCGATCATGTACGTGAAATAACATAAGGGACTCAATTACCGGGAGACGCATTGTTTCAACATCTTTGGCAGCCTTCTATAATCGAACCTGTGACACTAAATGATGTGGTCACAGGCAAGTTGTCCTGACTAACATGGAATAGGATTTGCATGAAGGTTTGATATTGCATCCCTGGTGTGTGGCAAATAGCATGGAAACACAGCTGTCGATTCTAAATTAAGAAACTAGAGATGTCGGAAACAGTCAGCAGTTCAGGCAACATCTGCAGAGAGGGTAGCAGCGTTAATATGTCAGTACAATGGCCCTCTCATCAGAACAGCAAATGTGAGAAAACAAGTGAATTTTTAAGGTTGCAGGGTGAGGGAAGGGTGGAGAGAACACAGGGAAGGGGGTTCTGTGACTGTGAGTAGACCCGGTTTGTCCAAATGACACAATGTTCTCAGAACACCCAGTTAATGGATGAATGAAGACCATCTTGAGAGAGAATCAAAAAGTAACAGAACAAGCTCAAACTGTGAGGTGCAGAACACAACAGTTATTGGAAATCTGAAATAAAAGAGAATATCCAGCCATACAGGCAACTACCTTTTTCGATCACACTCCCATTTTGATCCCCTTGTCTTTGGCCTCCTACATTGTTCCATAAAACCCAGTGTATTCCTACTATGTTCTGTTGTGCTGAAGCAAAGCAAGAATTACATTGTCCTATCAGGGACACATGACAATAAACTCACTTGAACTTGAACTTGACGAACAGAACCTCATCTTCTGTCCAGGCATCGGGCAAACCTTGTGATTAAACAATCAATTAAATAATTCCAGGTAATCAGAGCCTTGATGTGCATAACTCTGAAGATCTGTTCTGGGTCCAGCACATTAATGCAATCACAAAGAAAGCTCATCAATGTCTCTACTTCCCTGGAGATTTGGTATACCAACAGATTCTATGTTGATCGTCTACAGGGATGTGGTTGGCCAGTTCCTCAGGGAATTGTTCTGAGGCCCAACCATCTCCAACTGCTTCTTTAAACTTGCTTTGATTAAAAGGTCTGAAGTGGGGGTGATTGCAGATGATTAAACACTCACATTTCCTCAGCAATTCAATTCAATGATTCAATGATACTGTACTGTCACATGTAACTAGGTACGGTGAAATGCTTTGTTTTGTATACAAGCCGGAAAAATCATACAGCAAACCGACCTAGGTAGTGCACAAGTGTCGCCACGATTTGGTGCCAACAAAGTTACGAAGGTTCACTGACCGTTCCTATCGACTGCATGGCACCGCATGTAGCAGCAGCGCCCCCCCCTTCCCCACCCCTCCGCCGGGTCCCTCTTTGTTCATTATGCCACCCAGGTGCCCCCTTTTGTTTCTCGGTGGCCTTCCTCGCTCTCCGACAGCTCCACTTCGGTTGTCCGATGGCCCACCTTGCCCTCCGACTGCCCTCCTCTCTCCTTGACGATCCCCTCAATCTCCGACGTTGTCCTCACTCTCTGATGCCTCTCCGATGGCCCTCCTCACTCCTCAAGGACCCTCCTCCTCTAGGACGGCCCTCCTAGATCTCCAAACGCCATTGTTGATCTCTGAAGGCCCTCCTCACTCTACCTCGGTTAACTGATGGCCCACCATGCTCTCGGCGATTGCTCATGGGGCCATCCTCACTCTCGCGGCGCTGGTCCTGTCAACATCCAATGTCCTCGTCCATATGAAGAGGTCCATGTCTGCATGCCTCAGGCACAGACCTAAAACGTGGCAAGAACCATTCTCATCAGTAGACAATGGCCATCTCCAATAGTAGAGAGTCCACTATCTTTCCTTAATAGTCAATGGTATAACTATCACCAAGTCCCCAAGCCCCCCACTATCAACATCCTTGGCTACAAGAGTAGATTGTGTAAATTATGGAGAATGACTCCTGGGACTCCAAAAAGTTCCACCATCTACAAAGTGCAAGGCAAGAATCAAATGGAATACTCTCCACTTGCCCTGGGTGAGTTCAGGTCCAACAACTCAAGAAGCTTGACTGCATCCAAGGCAAAGCCACTCACTTGGGATTGGCATCCCATCCAGGTGCATAATACATTCCTTCCACCAGAGGATTGGAGGGTAACACTATAGATGATTTATTTTAAGTCACTGGATGAAGTCCAATATTAAAGTTTAGTTAGAAAAGCTGAATTCCTTGGAATAAATGGGTTATTATCTGGATAGATAAAAATATTCTTCAGAGAATAAAAACAGAAAACTATGATAAACAATTATTTTTCAAACCGCAGAGAGTGGACAATGGTGTTTCACAGGGTCATTGTGATATTTTTGTAATATCTACATTTACACACAGGTGCACAGGTTAAAACTGACCAATTTGAAGATGACATAAAGTGTGGAGACAGTGAGGTGGATAATTATAGGTGAAGGGAACTTTGAAAAGCCACCGGAATGGGAAGACGTGGAAGTTGAAGTTGAAGGAGAAGTGCTACATTTTTGCAGGAAGAATGAAAGAAACAATAGAAATGAAATAGTACAATTCGAAATGGATGAACAAACAAAGAGACTTGAGGATAAATGTGCACAACTCTTTTGATGTGGTGTAGAAATCAGTTAACATGTATCTGGGATCTTCATACATTCTTTGCATCTTAATGCTATGTCCAGATCCTGACTAAGTATATTCCAAAATAAAGATGGAGGATGTTTCATTGAATTAAGTAAATGACTAGATTATGTCTCGCGGGATAAAGAAATGTCAACCACCTGGATTGTTGCCTCTGTTTCTCATTCCACAGACACTGCCTGACCTCCTGAATACCTCCAGCTATTTCTGCTCTTATTTCAGATTTTAGTAGCCTCAGTATTTTGCTTTTCGATTAATTATATTCCAACTCAGCTTTTAATAAATATTATACCAATGGCTTCCATCGTAAACATTAATCATCAATATATTGGATATATTTCTTTCCAACATCACTCGCTCTTCTCTCTTCCCCCATCAAGCAAGAGGTACAGAAGTTTGAAAACACATTCCTCCATATTTTGGGACACTTTCTTCCCAGCTGTTATCAGGCAACTGAACGGTCCTCTCATCAGCTAGAGTGCGGTCCTGACCTCCCATCTACCTCATTGGAGATCTTTGAACTATCTTCAATCAAACTTTATTGGAATTCACTGTTATATCTTGCACCGAATGTTGTACCCTTTATCCTTTACCTGTGTACTGTGAACAGCTTGATTCTTTAGGTACACAAAAATGCTGGAGAAACTCAGCGGGTGCAGCAGCATCTATGGAGCGAAGGAAATAGGCAACGTTTCGGGCCGAAACCCTTCTTCAGACAGGTGACAATATTAAACTAAACTAAACTAAACATCGATAAAGCTTGATTCTTTAGTTTATTTTAGCTTAGAGATAAGGATGGAAACAGGCACTTTGGCCCACTGAGTCCACACTGACCAGCGATCGCCTGTACACTAATTCTGTATGGGTGTATACACTACAATACTAGGAACTAGTGTTCCTATACACTAGGAAACTTAAATATTCACTCATTCTTCCTGTATACTCGGAACAATTTAAAGAAACCAATGAACCTACGAACCTGCGTGTCTTTGGAATGTGGGAGAAAACTTTATATTAACCTACTACAAATTATTGTTCGTTGCATGTTTCAAAATTAAGGTATTAAGACTTTTGAAACACAGTGTTGAAACAGGTCCGTTGGCCCACCAGGTTTGTACCGGCAAACGATCACCCCACACACTAGCACTATCCTACATACTTACATTTTACAGAAACAAATTAACCTACAAACCTGTATGTCTTTAGAGTGTGGGAGAAAACCAGAGCAGCCAGAGCAAACCCACATGGTCACTGGGAGAATTTGCAAACTCCGTACAGACAGCACCCATAGTCAGGATCGAACCCTGGTCTCTGAAGCTGGAAGGCAGCACCTCTACCTCTGCGCCTCCAAGCCATCCTATTTATTTGTATAGTCTTTTCCCAGACCTGATATCACGCAAATTAAAGTTTTTCACAGTATCTTGCTACAGGTGACAATATTAAACTAAACTAAACTAAACATCGATTCATTTTATTCATTCTGGTTAAGCCAGTCCTCTAATTAATCTAATTTCCCTGGTTTTACTGTATGTGATCTTGAACTCTTGACCATTACTTTTAGTTTAGCTTAGTTTAGAGATACAGCGACGAAACAGGCCCTTCGGCCCACTGAGTCCACATCGACCAGCGATCCCCTCGCATTAACACTAACTATCCTACACACACTAGGGACAATTTACACATATACCAAGCCAATTAATCTTCAAACCTGTACGTCTTTGGAGTGTGGGATGTAACCGAAGATCTTGGAGAAAACCCACACAGCCACGGGGAGAACGTACAAACTCTGTACAGACAGCACCCATAGTCGGGATCGAACCCGTGTCTCTGGTGCTGCAAGCGCTGTAAGGCAGCAACTCTACTGCAGCGCCACCGTGCCGCCCAAGAAGACTTGAAGTTACAACTTCAAGAATGTAACTTGAAGTTAAGTTCTTGAATAAATCAATAGTTTGAGATTCATATACTTTCAGCAATGGTTAGGTCACTTAAGGTCAGCAATGAAAAATATTCTAAGTACACATGCTTGGGTTAGCTTCAATCTGCCCGTGGTCATCTTTGGATTGGATTTTAATATTATACATAAAAAGACATTCATTTTGAGCCAATATCTACATAGCTTTACTTCCCACAGTAACAGTTAGCCAATATTCCCACTGGATGTGGTAGGGACAGAGTGGGGACAGGGGTGGGTAAGTTATAAACAAAAATCCCAACTACTGCTCAACATCCAATAATCCCCGCTTCAAAACTGAGTACACTAGGACTGGGTTAAAGCAAGATTGACATGGATGATTTCAGGGGTTAGGTCATTCTCATCACTCACTGTGTGGACTCCACATATCAAGATTCACAATGTCATTTGTGAGGAATACTAGAGAGTTTTAACAAGCTGAGTTACCAAAATCAGGAAGAGTCAAATTTATTTGTGGTGAAGGAAAACAAGCAGACTGTAAAGAACTGGTCTCTGCGACTTGAAGCAGAATTGTTTCCCCAATATGAATGCCTTTTGAAATTGCTCCTTTATCTTCTCTTCTGAGAACAAGTTCAATCTGTTAGTTCTTTTTCATGTCCTTTCTAAGAAACGGTACATGCTATTCTAAATATATTACCAAAGATCCATTCAAATTTAGAGTGGCTTGCTGTGTCTTCAAGCAATCGGCCTTGAAATGGATCTATGTAATTATGCTGAGCGGTTTCACAATGACCCGATGACTTCAACAAATGTACAATAATCACACAAATCTTCTTTGTTTATCAAAGGTACTACACTGCGTAGAAATAAAGGTCTTTGGTTTAGCTTAGTTTAGTTTAGTTTAGTTTAGTTTAGTTTAGCTAGGTCTAGTTTCATTTATTGTTGGTACATGTACTGAGGTATAGTGAAAAGCTTTATATTGCCTGGTAGTCAGTCAGCGGAAAGTCTATACATGATTTCAATCAAGCCGTCCACAGTGTACAGATATAGGATAAAGGGTATAATGTTTAGTGCAAGATAAAGTCCGATTAAAGATAGTTCAAATGTCTCCAATGAGGTAGATTGGAGGTCGGGACCCATCTCTAGATGGTGAGAGGATGGTTCAGCTGCCTGATAACAGCTGGGAAATAAACTGTCCCTAAATCTGGAGCTTGGCTTTCACTGCCTTATGAAAGCCAGAGTACTTTATAGTCAGTTAAGAATGGATCAAAAATATCTACATGTTGTTTTGCTTCAAGAAGGCAGCATCTATTATCAAAGATGATGTACTGTCTCGCTGCTACCATCAGGCAGGAGGTACTGAAGCCTGATGTCCCACCCAACCAGGTTCAGGAACAGTTGCTTTCCTACAACTATCAGGTTCTTGAATCAACCTACACAACCCTAATCCTAGCTTAGGAACGGAACACAATGGGCCATTTCTTGCATTACCATGGACTTGATTTATTTTTTCGAATTATGTTTTGCACAAATATGTTTGTTTCTTTGTGCGGTCCCGCAGAATTTTATGGGTAAATTTACACATAACTTATGTTTTTGCAAGTTGTTTGAGTCTATGTTCCTCTGGTGCCGCGGCATGCACGATTTTCATTGTACCTGTACTTGCCAATGACTTGACTTGGCTACTTTGCATTGCGAAGAAGAAATCATAACAGACTGTTTTGACAACAAGGTCCCACCAACAGCAAGAAACAGCCAGACCCATTTGCTTTAGGTTTTAGTGGATGGGTAAGTCAAGAGTCAAGAATGTTTTATTGTCACAAAACGATGAAATTCTTACTTGCAACAGCACAACAGAATATGTAAACATAGTACCCTGTAAACAATGTCATAAACAAGAAAAAAAAGTTCAGTGTAAGTGTTGGCTACAAGCAGGAAGAAATTCCCTGCCCAGCTTCAAATAAAGCCAACTCTTCCTTCTCATGAGTTTGGCATCTCATTTGAAAGGTTGGGCCTATTAGGACCAGTAAATACATGTTAAATTGTGGGTCAATCAATACATTTGTTCAGGTTAGTCATTGAAACCAAAGGTGTTATATGTTATGGAATCGGTGTGTGGAGGAAGACTGACTGAACTTTATTGCTTTCCATCAGTGATCACTGTGGTGGATGTTGATGTCACGTTCTATCGTTCTTTTTAATTGTGTTGTTTCTTTTTAATTGTATGGCTGGATGGTAACTGAAATATCACTGTACCTTAATTGGTGCATGTGACAATAAATTTGTGTCTGAATTTGAATCTGATTGACAAACTCAAAGGACAACCTTCCAAAGGATCTGCCATTGTGGATAATACGTAAGAAACAGGTAGGTCCTGCTTTGGGTTCATAGGTTAGTGAGGTGGGAGGAGGGGGTTGGATCTAGTTCTTGAGGATGAGATTAAAGCATTGTAGATAGGGGGTGGTTGTCACCAGCGATTAGTAAAGGGTTTGGGGTTGAGGTTGGGCTGGAAGCAGGGTTGGCATCATGATCAGGTTAGGTGTAGGGGGATGGTCCGGGCCTGCTTAGGGCTGGGATGTCTGTGTAAGAGCCCTTGTGATGGACGTGGAAGACAAATCAGGCCTCACATTTGCTATAACAGCTGCGCTGTGGATCGGCAGTTAGTTCTGCTGCCACACTGCTCCAGGGACCCGGGCTTCTTCTTCTTCTTGCATATGGCGTGCACAGCCTAAAGTTGTAGGACAACTTGTTCTATTTGATCTTACTTGATTGTGCATGCCAGGTTGATTGCATTCGTCGAAGGACCACGTGAAGGTTGCAATCTTCCACCCCGGACCCGGGCTCAAAAAGAGACACACGCTGGAATAACTTAACGGGTCAGGCAGCATCGCTGGAAAAAAAGGATGGCTGACGTTTTGGGACCGTTCTTCAGACAAAGGCCAAGCATCTTCTCGACCCAGGGTCAAAGCTGACTTTAGCTGCTGTCTGTGTGGAGTGCGCAGTTTCTCATTGTGACTGCGTGGGTTTCTCCCGGATGCTCCAGTTCCCTCCCACAGAAGCGGCACGGAGGCACAGCTGGTAGAGCCGCTGCCTCACAGTGGCAGAGACAAGAGTGCGATCCTGACCTTGACTGCTACCTGTGTGGAGTTTGCACGTTCTCCCTATTGACTGCACAGGTTTCCTCCGGGTTCTCTGATCTCCTCCCATATTCCAAAAATGCTTGGTTTGTAGGTTACTTGGACGTTATAAATCGTAACTAATGTGTAGAGAAAGTGGGATAACATAGAACAAGGTTGAACAGGTGATCAATGGTGAGTGTGGACTCAGTGGGTCGAAGGTCCCGTTTACATACTGTATCTCGAAACTAAACTCATTCCAAAGGTGTGCCACTGGTTTCATTGTCCCTAGTGTGTAGGACAGTGCTGGTGTATAGGGATCGCAGCTCGGCGTGGACATAGTAGGTCAAAGGGCCTGATTCTGCGCTGTATCTCTAAACTAAACTAAACTAAAGTACATGGAGGTAAGTCAGAGGGCAGAATTGGTGATCCAGCTGGCATATCTCCGGTTAATATGGATTCAATCGAAAGCATGAATAAATGTCACGCTGTATAATAGAATTTACAGTCCTGTGTCTCTGACAACACGGAAAATGTTACGGGGAGAAGGCAGGTGAATGGGGTTGAGTGGGAAAGAAAGATCAGCGGCAGAGTAGACTCGATGGGCCGAATGGCCTAATTCTGCTCCTATGACTTCTGAACATGTACCTCAGTACCACAGTAATGTGCTGAGCTAGGTTCTGAACTCAGGTATGTGGAGCCGATCTTGAAACTACAACCTTCTATCTCCACTGCAGAGATGCAGATGGTACTCAGTGGCTGTTTTTTCACACGTTGTATCCTCCTTACTCTTTTTTCCAACATCCCTACCCTTTCATATTGCAGCTACAGTAAAATTCACCTGCTATTCCAGTGCATCGATCCCAATCCTTTGATTGCTGTTAGTGTCTCCTCCACTTAACACCTGCTGATGTAACTTGGCAATCTCAACCATACTAGTGGATATCGTGCAGAATTACTGAGAGCAGACCCAAGCTGTTTCGTGACTTAGGCCAGCAGTCTCAAGCTGTTCTCAATGGCATGACAGATAAGTGAGAACAGTGCCACTAAGCAATAGTATCTACCTCTCAGTTGCTGCTAAATCAAATAAACGCTGTATTCTTCCAGTGCTGCCAGTGCCCTTTACAAACCATAACTGAGCTATAGCAGATGATTCTATTTCAAAATAAAACACCCTCTTAGATTGCGATTTTCTAAAAAACCTAAGCAGAAAAAAAGATAATGGATGGTGGAGTCATAATAGAAAGTATATAGCTGGCACAGCAGGAGACTGGCTGCCTTTCAGCGCCAGAGACCCGGGTTCGATTCTGACTATGGGCGCTGTCTGTACAGAGTTTCTACGTTCCCCCCACGACCACATGCATTTTCCCCGGGTGCGCGGGTTTCCTCCAACACTCCAAAGACGTGTAGGTTTGTAGATTAATTTGACTTTGGTAAAATTGTAAATTGTCCCTAGTGTGTAGGATAGTGCTAGTGTTTGGTTGGTGGTGGATTCGATGGGCCGAATGGCCTGTTTCCGAAAGACTGTATCTCTAAAGTGTAAAGTAAAGTAAAGTTTCCACATTTAATCCTGTTGGGAATGTGAGTGGGAGAGAGGAATTGGTGTGAGCAGGATCATATTTTATTTAATATTTGTTTCTGTCTGTCTTGGATGTGCTGGAAAACCTTCAAAGCTGGCCAGATAAACCACTTCCCTTTTCCTCATTCCAAAATTTTGATGGTAAATTGAACCCAACTAAAGTCCATTTTTTAATCCACCTACCTCTCTCACCCACACATTGCCTTTAGGATTTAATTATTTAAAAAAACATTCAATATATTTCATTTTTCTGAATGTTAGCATTTGAATCTGACATTTAAACATATTATTTTTTTAAACCAATGACACATGGTGTGATTAAGGTTGAGCTTGCAGCTTCCCTCTTTATGAAAAGTTAAAATTTTCAACAATTTCTACAAGCAGAACATAAATATATGGGAATGAGTAAACTCTGATAAAAGATCCAACCTTTTCTTTGGAGATTGACAGATTCTTGATTAATTTGGGTTAGTACGGGTGTCAGGGGTTACCGAAAGAAGGCAGGAGATTGGGGTTGAGAGGGAAAGTTAGATCAACCATGATTGAACGGCGAATTAGATGTGATGGGTCGAATGGCCTAATTCTGCTACTAAAAGTTATGAACTTATGAACCTAATTTATAAACTATTGATTTTGCTCCACAATGTGCTGCCTGACCTGGTGTGTATCTCCAGTATTTTCTTTTTACATATCTGCTTCTCCAGAAGCTTTGTTCTAATCGTGCCTCATTGCGGGAGCCAATACTGAAACATATTAGATACATGAAGTTGCGATTGCGAGCTGCTAGAAAACCCCTAAACACATTGGAAAGGTCAGGGCTTGTCTGTTTCAGTGGAAGTCACGGAGGGAGAGAATAAGGCAGGGAAAATGAGACATTGATAAGCCTAATTATTGCCAGATTACTTTTGTGACAATGGAAACGATCTCATGCATGGAGTCCTTTATCTTCATACTTTAATTGAAGTGTTTCTTAATCTAGTGTAAAGATAATGGGCTAGAAATCTTTGCTACTTGGAATGGTGGGTGGTTCAAGATCCAATGCATGACAGAGCAAAGATTATTTCCTCCAGGGTTTCTGCTACATGGTTCGAGTGCATGCGTGGTCACTTGGCGCAATCATCACCAGTAATGGGAAGTGGAGGTGGGGGTGGGGGTGGTGGTTGGGTGGAGGGGGGGGGGAGAATTCCAATCTTTGAGGGTTATGTCACGATCTTTGAGCTGACATCACAATCAAGCTGTCTGGGAAGATCGATAGCAAGTTCTCATGAAAAAAATTTATTGCATAATGTCCCTCAAAATTACAGAACATCATAGGATATTTTTATTTTTTATTTTTTTATTTTTTTTATTTTTATTTATTAGAAGTACATTACATTACAACTGCATACATTAGTACTCATCATTTATATCTTCTTACAATTAATGTACTCCATTTATTTTTTACACTAGAAAAGGAAAAGATTGAAAGAAAGAAGAAAGTGAAGGAAAAAGTGAAAGTGTAGAAAATGTGACAACAAAAAAGGACAAAGACCCTATAAGAGCAAAATTAAAAACAAAAGAAAAAGAGTTAAGAAATAGGCCCTAGAAAAGAAAGAGAAAGAGAAAGAGGAAAAAGAGAGAAACAAATATTTTTTTGAGCATTACGTAAATGGGACATACCAACTCTTCAACTATCATCCCCCCTTACCTGACCTCAATTTTTTTTTTCTTTTTAAAGTACTTTTGCACCCTATTTTTGTAATAATTCTATAAATGCAGACCACGTCAGGTGGAAATGATCTGGTTTACCTGCTAGGAGGAGTCTTATCTCTTCAAGGTGTAATGTTTCAAACATATTTGAAATCCACATATTTATAGTTGGTATTGGAGCCTTCTTCCAAAATTTTAGAATTAGCTTTTTTCCAGTTATTAACCCATAATCATAGGATTTTTACTTGCTTTTGTTTCTTCCATCTCTTCATCCCTTAACATGCCTTACTTTTCCCTCGATTCCACATCCACTGCAATATTTTGCTTTGAATTTAATATCATAATTGACACTTTCTAAGTCATAGAGTCGAAGATATCTTCAGCGCAGAAAGAAACCCTTTGGCCCAACTTGCCCATGCTGAACAAAATGCCTAACCATTCTAATGTTGTAATTGCTCTACCACTTCCTCTGACTTCTCACTCCATATATGCACCACCCTCTGTGTGAATAAGTTGCCCCTCAGGTCCCTTTTAAATCTTCCCGCCCCCTCACCTTGAGCTTATGCCCTCTAGTTTTAGACTCCTCTACCTGGGGAATAATCCTCCCACACTTCAAAGACATACAATTTTGTAGGTGAATTGGCTTGGGTGGAATTGTAAATTGTCCCTTGTGTGTGTAGGATCGTGTTAGTGTGCAGTATTCATTGGTGGGCCAAAGGGCCTGTTTCCGCGCTGTATCTCTAAACTAAAGTAAATTAAACTAGTTAAAAGTATCATTGCTCTCTGTAAATACATCAGGCCATACCAGAGGATATAGAGAGAAACAGAATAAAACATTAATTGAGGTAGTGAAATACCATGTCGTGGTTCTTGAAATTAAACCTGTATTTAAAAAAATATTTATTTTGTTTAAAACTTTAAATGGCATGCCATCATGTTCAGCTATTTTGAAAATTAAATTGGCATTTGGGCTATTTGATTACCATTTCAACAGATAAACCTGAAACCGAAACAGAAGAGGCTGGAAATCCTCAGCAAGTCACTCAGAATCTGCGGAGAGAGAAACGCAGTTTCAGGTTGATGGCCTTTTGTAAGATGATGTGTTGAAACATAGGAGCTTAAATAGGATATCCGACAAAAAAGACATGGGCACCATGTTGAGTAATTAACCCATGGACATCAACTCTTGCTTATTTACACTTTTTTTTTGCAGCCTTCACCACCCAAATTCTTCACTATCTGCACACATCAGCAAATGTTGCAACACACATTAGATGTTTAATTTTATACAAAATGCAGTATTTTCACATGTTTAAAAAAATGGAGGGCAGGGCAGCATAAGTAAACTAACTGTCAAATTAATAAAGATATATTTACTTTTCAGAAACAGATGTTGGATGATCTTTTGTCGTAATAAATATTTGAGGTTTACAGCCCAGAAGTTCCTTAACAGTGGAAAATATTGAATAAATGACCTATAGAACAAAATAAACTGTGATGGATGATTCTATTATTGAGATAGATTGTCCAACATTCTCTGTAATGGAAGCTCCAATTAACTTCACATCTCTGCATCTATCATAGGAGAGTCAGGGAACTGTGGAGTTAAGAATAGATGTCATTGCCATCTTCACTTGCAATAGATACCTATTAGGCAGGGCCCAGTAAATAGTTCCCTCTGACATTTTGTTATGACATGCACATTTAAAAACTATCAGCCATGTGGTCTTGAATGAGCTTCAGGCGAATAACAACCATTGCATTCTTCTCAACACTATTTTACTTTCACCCTTGAGAACCCTTCACATCAAGGCTGAGTACGGATTGGGACAATACTCTTCAACTCCTAATAATCCTAGACAGTTTAGGACCCAGTATTGATTGAAACTGATTTTCCACATCTGGTTTTCTCCTTGGTAGATCCACATTGTTCCTCCCCATGGCTTAGGTGAGCCCAGGACCAGGTTAAATCATGGGCACAGCAGAGGAACCATTCCCTAATGCAGCCTGGTATATGAAAGGACACAAAGTGCTGGAGTAACTCTGCTGGTCAGGCAGCATCCCTGGAGAACGTGGATCGGCGATGTTTTGTGTCAAGACTCTTCTTCAGATAGATGGGGTGGGGGGTGGGGGGGGCGGGAAGAGAAAACTGGAAAAGGAAGAGGCAGGACAAAGCGTGGCAGGTGATAGGTTGACATAGGTGAGGAGGGGCGTTTAATAGGCCAATGGATGGAACAAAGCACAGCGATAAGAACAGAAGGTGTGAGACAGGTTTGAAGTGTTGTGGATTTTGAAGTTATAGGGAAGAAAGTAGCAGGAGGGGGAAGGGGTGGAGGGGAGAAGTAGGTGGGAGACCAGGTGGGGAGAGAGAAGTCGAGGTGGGGGAGAGAGGGGGGGGGGGTTAGTTTGACGTTACCTAAAATTCAACGTTCACACTGTTGGGTCTACCTTCGTCTTTTCTTTAGAGATACAGCATGAAAACAAGTCCTTCAGCTTACCGAGTCTGCGCTGACCAGCGTTCACCCGTACACGAGGACTATCGTACACAGTAGAGACAGACAATGTACAATTTATAGAAGCCAATATACCTACAAACTTGTATGTCTTTGTAGTATGGGTAAGCCCATGCCGTCACACGGTGTACGTACAAACTCAGTACAGATGGCGCCTGATCAAACCCAGGTCTCTAGCACTGTAAGGCAGCAACTGTACTGCTGCACCATTGTGTCGCCCCTAAGTAAGCTACTTGGGTTGTAAGCTACCCAAGCAGAATATGAGGTGCTGTTCCTCCAGTGCTACCATTGGGTTGTAAGTATTCCCACACTGACCTGCTGAACATTGCACTCTCTATTGTATTGTAATCTAACCATTTTAACTCCCCTTCTCATTCCCACACTGACTTTTTAATGTCCTGCGTTTCCTTGTTTCCATTAAAGGATAGATACCCTTTAATACCTGTGTCATTTTACAACTCTGCAGACACTATAACACTGGAGAATGTCATTAGCTTTCCAAGGTTAATCCAAATGCAGCAATCAGCCACAATAGTGCTACACTGTTGTTGAGTTGAATTATTTTCATTTTCATAGTAGTATCATCGTTTCCAAGCCTAATCTTCTCCACAGGAGTGCAAATACCACCGACAATAGTATAAAAATAATCACCTTTCTGATAGTTTGCTGAATAACCTGATGGAGTCTCCGAAACTTGAACTCTTCTAATCCCTCTTCAGGAGTCATACCCTGCTCATTTTGTGCTCTCCTCCCCCTTCCGCCATTCCCTCCAACACATCTGTGGGTTATTGCATCATGCCAACCAGAAATCAAATCAGTACTCTAATCGCAGCTTTGTTCACCACTCTGCAAAGTGTTAGCCAAAATCCCTGGGTGACTCCACCCAGAAATCAGTGTTCACATTCAATCCAAAGATAGGCACAAAACGCTAGAGTAAAGGGCCTGTCCCACTTGCCGATTTTTTTGGCGACTGCCGGCATCATTGACTGACGTATCAGGTCACCGAAAAATTTGCGGCGTGATGCGGCGTGACACTGCTTGACGTGGCTTGATGTGGCATGAGGCGGCGGAGACGCGGCGTGATGACGTATTGACGCGTGGTGCTTTTTCAAGTGTCGCTACATTTTTTTTGTCGCCGCAGGATTTTGAAATGTTCAAAATCTTTTGGCGACACTGATATGACGCCGGCAGTCGGCGAAAAAATCGGCAAGTGGGACAGTAAGGGCCCGTCCCACTTGGGCGACCTAATCCGCGAGTTCTGGCGAGTTTGCCCTCGACTCATACTCGCAGCATGGTCGACACGAGGTCTTCGTGACTCTCCTTCATGCTCGAGAGTGGTCTCCGCGTACTCGAGGCCTCAGTTAGGTTGCGATGTTTTTTTCAATTTGTTAAAAAATACCCGCGAGTAAAAAAAGGACGCCATGGGAAAAATCGATACTTTTTTTACTCGTAGGTTTAGTCATAGTAGGTCGTAGTAGGTCGGCATGTTAGTCGTAGGTAATCGAGGGTAGTCGAAGGTAGTCGTAGATAGTCTTCATCATAGTCGAAGGGAGGTCGAAGGAGATCGAAGGAGGTCTTCTTCACTCTCCACTATTCGGTGTCCAATTCTCCCGGTTAGTCGAGGCTGGTCGTAGCTAGTCGAAGCTGGTCTTCAACATAGTCGAAGGAGGTCGAAGGAGATCTTCTACATAGTCGAAGGAGATCTTCAACATGTCAATTTTTCAAACTCTTCTGAACTCACCAATTAGGTTGCCCAAGTGGGACAGCCCCTTTAACTCAAAGGGTCAGACAGCATCTCTGGAGAAAAGGAATAGGTGACGTTTCACGTTTCCTGAAAAATCACCTATTCCTTTTCTCCAGAGTTGCTGTCTGATCTGCTCACTTACTACAGCTGTTTGTGTCTATCATCGGTTTAAACCAGCATCTGCAGTTCCTTCCTACACACGTCACATTCAATCCATTGATGCTATTGGGAGATCGCTGTGCTGCAGTTTCAGAAACGCTAACCCTTTCCTGCATCCTGTCGATCTGCTGTTCAAGAAAATGCCAAGATAATACAAATGAAACACACATTAAAGTGATCTAATTATTACTGTTGCATTAGATGATTAATAGATAAGTTAAGCCTGCCAGCTATCTTATTCAACTTGTTGTACTACAGAGCTACAAACTGGATTTGATTGCTACTGATTTTTGTCTTGCTTGTGTAGGTAGTTACATTCAGCACTCCTTCAGTACTGTGGTAGTTGGAGGTGGGCAGTAAGGTGAGATGTACCAACTGGTCTCATCCACACTCCTAGAATACCGCAAAGCCACCCGCAATTTGGGACCATCATTATTGTTCATCAGTACCATCAACGCAGTTTTTTAATTTTGAAACAAAAAGATATAGTGAAAGTAAAGTAGATTTGAAGTGAAGCTGAAGGGCCACTTAACACAAAGAAGAAATAGTCTTTGAAACAACAACTGACCATCATCATTCTTAGATCATTGTGTTATAGATCAGAGTATCTTCGTTCAATAAAATATTCTTTCTTGCTGTCACGGAAATTGTTTTTGTCTTAGATGGGGCATTAATGTTGACACTCGTATAACAAATGTATGTTAAAGGGAAAAAATGACACTTGTGTGGGAGAAATTGTTTACCCACGACCAAATTGAAAGTAAATAACTGGCCTTGGTTCAACTTATGGAACTATTTGTCCTTAAATATCACCATGGGGAAGGAGCATTCGGGAGAGTGTTGAAAAATTGGAGGCAGTACATTGTGAACGCAGCAGCCCACATTGAGTGTTTGGTTCAGTTTAGTTTAGTTTAGTTTAGTCCAGTTTCATTTATTATTGTCACGTGTACCGAGATACAGTGAAAAGCTTTTTTGTTGCATGCTGTCCAGTCAGCGAAAAGATGGATATATAAATACAATTAAGCCGTCCAAGGTGTACAGATGCAGGATCAAGGGTAATATAACGTTTCGTGCCAGATAAAGTCCAGTAAAGTCCTATTCAAGATAGTTCCAGGGTCTCCAATTAGGTAAATGGGAGGGCAGGACCACTCTGTAGTTGGTGATAGAATAGTTCAGTTGCCTGATAACAGCTGGAAAGAAGCTGGCCCCGAATTCAGAGGTCACTAGATCAGGCAACCAACTTGAACCTTTATACAGACACTCCACTTATTTGTGCTTGTTTGAAGCAACAAGGGTGAGGTGTCAACCCATCTGCTGTCATCCACATGCCAACTCCACCCAACCACATTCCTGCCCATGTGAGATTGATTTTCCGAGTCGTTGCTGGAGTTAATGCTTCGCTTGTTGCTACCGACCCTTCCATTCAAACTACAAACACCAAAGGGTCAGGTTGAGAGTCACAAACAGGACTGGCCACTTGAATTGTGCCATTAGGATCTTGACACCCACCGGTTTTTTAAACTCTTGTTTAGCCTTCTTTTTTTCCTTAAGATATAAGGACCTCAGAATTAAAGAACCATAGACACAAGAGGAAAACCTGATATTAAAAAATGATACAGAACAAGGAAATGCAGATGTGTAGGAAGGAACTGCAGACACTGATTTACACTGAAGATAGACACAATATGCTGGAGTAACTCAGCGGGTCAGGCAGCATCTCTGGAGAAAAGGAAGAGGTGACGTTTCGGGTAGAGATCGTTCTTCAGACTGAGAGTCTGAGAGGAATGTAGATGCTGGTTTACAAACAAAGACACACAATGCTTGAGTAACTCAGCAGGCCAGGCAACCTCTCTGGAGAACATGGCTAGGTGACATTTCATATCAGGACTCTTCTGCGGACCTGACCGAAAATGTCACCTATTCATGTTCTCCAGATGTGCTGCCTAACCTGCTGAATTACTCCAGCATATTGTGTCTATCTTCAGTGTAAATCAGCGTCTTTGATATTACTGTACATTCAGTGCAAAAGTTCAGCACAATATTTCGTTGAGTAAATTGGTTTCAATGCCAAGGCCCTCCAGAGATATTGCTAGCATTTAGGCAGGTCCTGTTCTGAGGTAACTAGTGGAAACAAATGGCTTTACAAATTAACTTTACGTGCACAAACTTGCATGTGGACAGGTTGCAGAGTCAATCAGTTGCTATAGAAGCTGCTATAACAGAAATTGGCAGATTAAAATGCCTTCGGACTGATGGCTAATACTTTCTTTGCTATAAATAAGCAGCGTAACTCACGGTGACCATGGTAACCTTTGTTGGAAATACACAATTGCCATGAATTTTTAATGAAATGATCAGGTAAATGGCTCCTGCAAATTGCACAGCTTGTTAGCAAGAATACATAGGAGATCAAAAAAGGGATTTTGTTTGTATCATTTTTCATACCAAACTGCCAGTCTCCAACTTTGTACAGAGCCACGGCACAAGTAAACACACTCGGCTGGCTCCCGATATTTACATTATTGAGACCTGTCCCCTATCTGGCCACTGACTCTCAAAGTCTTCTTGTTGTGGATTTGTAATATTTCCTTGCTGAAAGAGGTCAGCTTATTCACAGACAAACAGTCCAGATATTGCACAGGGCTAATGTAGTTTAAAAGAACATCAAGTTGATCATTGTTTTTGAAGGTGCTAATGTTTTTGCTATTATAATGGACTAAAAAACAGATTTCTCCCACAATGTACATGGAATAAACACCAGCATAGAACAGTTGTGTCAAATACTGTAGATCCTATGTAACAATCGTGATGATTTGTTTGGCACAGTGGCTCAGTAATAGAGCTGCTGGCTTACAGCGACAGAGGCCCGGGTTCAATTCTGACTACGGGTACTGTCTGCTTGGAGTTTGTATGTTCTCCCTGCAACCATGTGGGTTTTCTCTGGGTGCTCCGGTTTCCTTCCACATTCCAAAGACATAGAGGTTTGTAGGTCAATTGGCTTTTGTAAATTGTCCTTAGTGTGTAGGATAGAACTGGTGTTCGGGGTGATGGCTGATTGTTGTGGATTCGATGGGCCGAAGGGCCACTTTCCATGCTGTATCTCTAAAACTAAAACTAAAATTGAATCCCCTGTCACACGTTAATCTGAAATGTACAATTGAAGGAAGTTTCAGTTTTGCGTACTTTGGATTACTTAATACAATTGAGGACTACAAAAAGAATCACTGTCCTCCAGACCGACCAGTGGTGGGATGTGAGGGGAAACAGGGTCAGTGCACATTTGCTGTGATGCTGCCCTCTGTCACCTAGTCTTCCCGAGTCACACAAAAATAACAGATCCTGGTAGCAGAGGCAAATGGAGGGCCAACAGATAGAATCAAAGATTAACATCGTCCAGAAAAGAGCAGGATATCATCATGGGGTCCTGTATCCTGATACTGAATTCCCAAATTGGGAATTGGCCAAGAGTGCAAATTGATAAAACGTGCCTGGAGTGTACAGAATCATTGTCAAAAGAACAAGACTTGTTTCAACCGGACAGTATTACACGGGCATCAATGACTATTTCCATTGGTGAGATTACTTATCATCAGGATATTGTACGGAACCATCCAACTCATTCCTGGAACAACATTCTTGGAGGCATGGAATTGTATAGCACAGAAGCAGCCCCTTTGGCAAGATCACTACACCCACTCACCAGCACTTGGCCTTCTAGCCTTAGGACAGTTTGCTGCGCAGCTTAATTACTGTGAATAGGTGGTGGTGATGGGGCGAGAGCTGGAACAAGGAGAAGGGGATGCAGCAGGGTGATGCTTTGATAGAACCATGGGTGGCACAGTGACGCACCGGTAGAGTTGCTGCCTTACAGCTTTGGTAAAGATTATAAATTGTCCCTGGTGTGTAGGATAGTGTGCTAGTATAAGGGGATTGTTAGTCAATGTGGACTCAGTGGGGTGAAGGGATTGTTTCATGCTGTATCTCTTAACTAAATCAAACTAAACTGAACTAAACCGGAGGAGGCTATTCAGCCCACCGACCCCGTCCCAGCTCTCAGTTGAGCAATCCCATTTGTTCATTTCCCCTTCTCCTTATTTCCCTGTAGCCCTACAACACATTCTCTCTCACATGTCCATTAATGACCTTTAATGCTAACATGAAGGGATAACTTACTGACTGCATTCCAACCATTACCCATTGACACTAATCATAATCATAATCATACTTTATTAGCCAAGTATGTTTTGCAACATATGAGGAATTTGATTTGCCTAATAGTCATACTAATAAAAAGCAACAGAACACAGAAAATACATTTTAACATAAACATTCACCACAGTGACTCCTCCACATTCCTCACTGTGATATAAGTCGAAAAAAAGTTAAATCTCTTCCCTTCTTTGTCCTCCAGCGGCCGGCAGCGGGACCTCCGCGTCGAGGCGATCAAGCTCCTGCATCGGGGGGGATGTCAGCTCTGACTGATCTGACCCCGGGTCGGGGCTTGTCGAACATCGTGCGGCTTTTGGAGCTCCCGACATCGGTCTCTTACCCAAGACTGCGAGCTCCTGATGTTAAAGTCCGCAAGCCGCGGTTGGAGTATCGATCCCAGGCAATGGATCGGCTCCGATGGTAAGTCCACATCCCTGCAGTGGGGCTCAAAGTCAGTCCTGAGCAAGGCCGCCAGCTCCATGATGTTAGGCCGCAGAGCAACCGGAGATACGACCCCGAAAACAATCGCATCTCCGGCAAGGTAAGAGATTGAAAAAAAGTTTCTCCCGACCCCCTCCCCCACCCCCCACATAAAACAAACCAGAGAACATAAACACACACTTTTTAAACGCACTAAAAATAACAAAAAAAAGACGAAAAGGACAGAAAGACAGTTGGCGAGGCTGCCATCGAAGCGCCACCCGGTGGTATAATCCTGCACAAATACCATGTTATTCCCTCTACATTCGCATCAACTCCCACAGGTTCTTCCACTCATCTACACGCTAGGGGGGAAACTAACCTACTAACCAACATGTCTTTGGGAAACGGGAAGAAATTGGAGCACGTAACAGCAACGCACACAGGGAGAGTGTGCAAACTCCGCACAGACAGCACACCATGCCTTCTGTTAGCTTGTGTCTGCACCTTTATTTCATCTGCAAGCCTTGCCTCTACAATTACCATTACCTCACCCACCAAAAAGCTAACCATCTAAGATATGAAGTTATTCATTGGCAATTCTCCAGTTTCTTGCGGAAGAGAGATCAGATTTCCATTCTCCTTTGTGTGAGGCAGTGGTTCCTGACCTCATTCCTGGATGGTCCATCTCCAATTTAGAGGATGTGCCCTACGCCTAGTTTTCTGGATATCCAATTTGCACTCAAATTGAACACCAGTGTTTATCTTGCAGTGTGAATGCAGCGTTAAACCACTCCATCTTTGTCTCTATCCAACCTCTCTATCTATTCAGGTGGCAATAAATCACTATTGCAGTGCCTTGATGAATATGTTCTCCCTCATCTCCCAAAGAAGATCTAATTGTCAATGAACCAAAGCTACTTAAGAGTGATTAGTGAGAGGCTGTTCAGTCATGGTCGAGTTTTTGTTGCAGTTCCCATGAATCGTAGAACTGACTGTTTAACAGAGACCTTGGGATGATTTATTTAAGTACAGAAGTTTACGAGCTCTGAATGCCTCTAGTTTGTGAGGCAACAGTCCCAGTCCCACAGCTGAATAGATTAGACAAAGGAAGGGAGAAGGAAAAATGGTGCCTGACCACACTGCAGAAACAATCACCACCAACGACCCTGTTCTCAGCAAGCTCCTATCCTCTCATGCTCCAAAGTGAATAAGACTGAAGCCAGACAAAATGATAAAGGAACAATCAAGAGACAGTTGTAACCAGGGTGACAAACCTGGTTGTGGCCTGGACTAGCAGCCTTTATGTTGTTACAATGAGTGTCAATGATTATTTGAAGAGCAAATGGATCACAGCAGTAGGGTGATCAACTATCAGCATTGGACTGGAGCTGGAGAAGTGAGGGACGGGAAGGGTTGCATTACATGTACGTTACAGTTCTTTCAGCTGATTTTAAGAGAAAGAAGCAAGTTGCAAATGGGGTCAGCAATGCAGAGGTGAGCAATGCAATGTGTGAGGCTGGGGTTTCAGCCTGATTTACATCATCTGCATTACGATGATACTTATTTCAAGAAAGATTCAGTCTATGTGTAAGAAGGAACTGCAGATGCTGGTTACACTGAAGATAGACACAAAGTGCTGGAGTAACTCAGCGGGTCAGGCAACATCTCTGGAGAAAAGGAATAGGTGACATCTTGGGCGGAGACCCTTCATCAGACTGATGAAGGGACCCGACCCGAAACGTCACCTATTCCTCTTCTCCAGAGATGCTGCCTGACCCGCTGAGTTACTCCAGCACTTTGTGTCTATCTTCAGTCTATTGTTTGTCACTCAATTGGATGAGGTTCTGATCAACTAAGTCATCACATGTTAGAGCCATAGAGAATCCTAGCATGGAAATACAGTAGATCATTCAGCCCACCGAGTCTATGCTGACTACCACCCATTTACATTAATACTAAACTATAACCATTTTAGAATATAGAACAATACAGCACAGGAATGGGCCCTTCGGCCCACAATGTTTGTGCTGAAGCATGATGCCAAGTTAAACTGATCTCAACTGCCTATACATGATCCATATCCCCCTATTCCCTGCACTTCCCTGTGTCTATCCAAAAGCCTCTTAAATTCCCCTATTGTATCTGCCTCCATCACCACTGCTTGCAAGGCCATCCAAGCCCCCACTACTCTCTCTGTAAAAAACTTTCCCCTGTTCACCTTGTGTTCGCACCAACTCCCCATAGATTTCACCACTCATCTACACACTGGCAATTACCCTACCAACTAGCCTGCCTTTGGAATATGGAAAGAAACCCACATGCTGATGAGGTGAATGTGCAAAATCCACGTAGATAGCACCCTAGGTCAGGATCAAACCCAGGTCACTGGATCCATGAGGAAAAAGCTCTATTGGCAATGCTCTGTCATCCAAAGTACTGCACATTTTTTTAAACATAGACGGGTGGCACGGTAACGCAATGGTAGGGTTGCTGCCTTACAGCGTTTATGACACCAGAGACCCGGGTACGATCCCGACTATGGGTGCTGTCTGTATGGAGTTAGTATGTTCTCCCCGTGACCGCTTGGGTTTTCTCCCAAAATCCAAAGACATACAGGTTTGTAGGTTAATTGGCTTGGTGTAAGTGTAAATTTGTGTATGTAGGATAGTGTTAATGTGCGGGATCGCGGGTCGGTGCGGACTCGGTGGGCCTAAGAGCCTGTTTCCGCGCTGTATCGCTAAAACTAAAACTAAAAAAACAAGTTAAACCCTGTTGTACCAGAGATGTACTAGAAATGTGCTCATTACAAACTCACAGCCATCAGGAATGAAACTTTGAGCATGTGGTTTGTTTTTCTTTTCAGTACTATTGGCCAAACAATATTTATTCACCAGTATTGCAGGAAGTGTCTGGATAGTGTGGCATCAGCTTAACATCTCAACCAAAGGACCACGATTTTACAAGAGCTGAATATTGCCTGGAATAGTTGTAGTTTTAGTTTTCGAGACGGCTCTTCAGTCGACCGAGCCCATGCCGACCATCCATCACCCGCACACTAGTTCGGTGTTATCCTACCTTTGCATCCCTACACACTCGGGGAAATTTACGGAGGCCAATTATCCTACAAACCTGCATGTCTTTGGGATGTGGGAGGAAACCGGAGCACCCAGAGTAAACCCACGCAGTCACAGAGTGATTGTACAAACTCCGCACGGACAACAGAGGTCAAGATCAAACCTGGGTCTCTGGCGCTGTGAGGCAGCAGCTCTACTACTGTGCCACTGTGCCGTTGGAAATTGGAAAGAACATCAAAATCAGTGTTACCACTCAAAAGGTACAATGAACCGCATGGCATAGTTACACACAGGCAGGTAGCACTAGTGTGGATGCGACATGTTGGTTAGTGTGGGCAAGTTGGGCCGAAGGGCCTGTTTCTACACTGTATAACTCAATGACATCTATATCTATACCACTGACTTCACTTTCTGTCTCATATTATTTAATCCCTTGCAGAATAGAGGCACGGATGGAAATAAAACTATGTTTGAAATGTAACTAAATAAATATTTTTCGGAGAAAGTCCTTTAACGCCTCTCAATTCCCTGCGCTTCACCCTTTGGCAAGTGAATAGGCGTAAGAGAGAGAATGGCTCCTTGTGTGAGGTTTGTTTTCACAGCCAAGGCCAGCACATTTTCTAACAGCCCACTGAACCACCAAAGACATTTGGAAACGATGCACGTAAAAGCAACCCAGGCCCATGTATGCCAGACAAAAGGGGAAGCTGTGGAAGTGTGAACTAAACCCAGGACTCTGCGGAGTTGCTTGAGCTGATTCACAACAACAGCTCTATCATTACGAGTCTTTGCACAGTCAATTTAAGACAGAAAAGTGCATTTCATATCGTTTTAATCAAACACGATTTGACACTCAGCTGCATTGGGAGATTTCAAAGCAGAGGAGCAAAGTTCTGCTCAAAGAAACAGCTTTAACAAGAGAGCAATGTAGAGAAGGAATTATACTTTGGGTTTTTCATTGTGAGCTGTTTATTCAGTTAGTGCAAATTGTTTGGTAAAATTGGGCTTCCTTGTGATTATTTGAAATCGTCAGGCAAATTTATTCATTTTAATCTTCTATAAGAATTTGTAACTGAATTGGTATCAGCAATAAGATGAAATCATAACATTACCTGATTGTTCAGAAATCCTGGTGGGTCAGTGTGTGGCTCACCTATCAGTCTGGAGTACTAGCTGGGTGGTGTGTGCGTTGTCAGAGCTCGAGAACAAAGTTCAGTTCAGTGACGTAGAACAGGCCCTTCAGTCCACCGAGTCCACGCCGACCAGCGATCACTCGTACACTAGTTCTATCCTACACAAGAGGGACAATTTACAGAAGCCAATTAACCTACAAACCAGCACGTCTTTGAAATGTGAGAGGAAATTGGAGCACCCGGAGAAAACCCACGCAGTCACAGGGAGAATCTACAAACTCTGTATAAACAGCAGCCGTAGTCAGGATCGGCTGGATCTCTGGCGCTGTAAGGCAGCAACTCTACAGCTGCGCTCAAAACATTAATTATCCATGTTCTCCAGAGGTACTGCCTGATCCGCAGAGTTACTTCAGCACTTTGTGTCTTTTTATTTAAAGGATTAGACTCCTTGGAAATGATTGGTGACGTGTTGTATAGGTTGGGGAGCATCCGGGGGCATGAGTACTGTAGAAGTTATGAAACTAAGTCATACATCAAGGATGTAAACACAGAGACTGCTGGACATACTCAGGTCGAGCTTCAAGAAGAGCTACTTATTCTCGTAACCCCCTGAGTAATTTGCGAGCTTGTTCAATGTCTACGCATTCATCCTGAGGAGAGCTGGACAGTTCAATGCGAGATGCTGAGTATAAAAGTCAGCTTGATTCATGGGAGGCTTCTATCTCACTGAACTCCAAGGATCTGAGAGAACATCCCAATAGATTTTTGTTGGCAAAAGTCACAAGAATGAGAGCACCAAGTCCTCATCTGTGGCCGGCTGCACAGTAAACAGTAATCCGTTTGCTTTATTGCTTTAGAATTGCTTTGCTCATCATGAAGAGCCTTTGAGCAGACAGAAGCGCTATGCTCCCTTTATTGATGGTGCAGTCCTTCACCGAGCAGCTCACTCTGTGAACAAAGGCTGGGATGGGGTAAATCACCACAAAACAATCACATAAAATTGTGGAACATGCTGACAAAGCATTAGTTCAATAGTCTCACTGGAAATGCCCGTTATGGACAGATAATATCACACAGAAGCAGACCATTCAACTCAAGCAAGCCGTGATGGTGTTTCGGGGACACAAGGAAATACAGACGCTGGAATCTTGCATAGAGCACAAAGCGCAGGAGTAACCAGGCAAGTCAGGCAGCATCTCAGGAGGACATGAATAGGCGATGTTTCGGGTCAGGACCCTTCTTCAGAATGGGTCACTTTTGCATGTCCTCCAGAGATGCTGCCTGACCCACTGAGTTACTCCAGCACTTTGTGTTCAATGTGATAGTGTTTACCTGCTCACGATGTGTTAGGTATGATTTGAAGGCATATTCTTATTAGCCCCATGTTGCCCACAGCTTTCTTTATGCTACGTTGCTGTGCTTGTCAAGGTGAAGTGCTGAGCAATGGAGCATTTTCCTAAATCAGCTGCTCTGTGCGCTCCTGGGTCAAACGTAATACAAATGCTCCAGCTCTGGAATTACAGCATCATCGCCACCGTGGACATTGTTCATCTCTTGTTCCAAGCATCTTATATCAATTTTGTGTCAATTAAACGCCAAAAGGAATTCCTCACTGCTCTTTGGGTCTATGGTGTCCCAAACAGAGTTAAAGTCATGGAAAGATACAGCATAGAAATCATTCCTTCAGCTCACTACCAACCAGCAAGCATATAGTTACTATCTATCCTATCCTGACCCATTTTATTTTCCTACATTCCTATCAAAGTTCCCCCGCCTCAACCTCACCCACAGATTCAATCACTCACTTGTATATTTGGAGGCAACTTACAGTGGCCTGTTAACACAGCAAGCCATACGTCTTTGTGAGGAAACAAGATCACACAGAGAAACCCCCACGCAGTCACAGAGAAAACGTGCAAACTCCAAGCAACCGAGGTTAGGATCGAACTTGGGACACTGGCCTCACAGCGCCAGAGACCGTGAATTGATCCTGACCTCGGGTGCTGCCTGTGTGGAGTTTGCATGCTTTCTCCGTGACTGCTTCAGTTTCCTCCGGGTGCTCTGGTTTCCCCCACGTCCCGAAGATAAGTGGCTTTGTGGGTTAATTGGCCCCTGTAAATTGCCCCTAGTGTGTAGGATGGTGATGCGAAAGCGGGATGATGGAACTAGTGTGAACAGCTGATGAATGGTCGACATGACCTTGACGGGCCGAAGGCCCTGTTTACATTGTGCACCTGTCCATCAATCAGAAAATTGAGAGCACATCTGTAATCTGTAATTTCCCACCATTGTGAGCTCGTGCCATTGACTGTTTGTCAAGGGATTATAGTAAGAAGTCAGTAGTGACACCAGTAAGAAAAGTCAAACATGTAAAATATAAAATGATAGAACCGTAATCTTCTGTGACAAGGTTGGAGCAGGGAATCTTGTTAGAAGTATCAACGCAATCTCCATATTTAATCTTTTCAGTGCCGACTTATTTTTCAGGGAAGCTGATGGCTTATGTGAATTCATCTATTATTAGATTATTTTCTTAGAATTGTATACTGATACTGAACTCAGTAAATGAGTTCCAACATCAATGTGTGTGTGTGGTGTTACAATTTGGTACGGAAAATAAGGAGGCTGTCTATCACCTGGAAAGTAAGATTCCAGATGCGGAAAGGGATTTGCTTTGAGAAAATGATTACAAATCTTGAAGATGTTTAATTTTAAAACAATCAGATGAAATATTAGTATTTATAGGGGGAAGACGTAAAGAAAAAATGTTTAATTGAGCAAAACCGCAGGTCATTGGTGAAAGGTGGTTATCACGGAACCAAAGAATTCTTTGCCCAGAGAGTTAAGAGGATGCACTGCAATGCCGGAGAAAGGGGTGGGTTGATGGTAAAGGATGCAGGTAAGATGAGGCTGAATTACCATGTGAAGGAGTGGGGATGACTGGGTTTTGCTGATGGTTAGATGAGAAAGGATGTGGGAGGCGCACATGGTGAACACATGAGGATTGTAAGTGAGGAAGAAGTGAGAAAGAAACATAGAAATACAGAAAATAGGTGCAGGAATAGGCCATTCGGTCCTTCAAGCCAGCACCGCCATTCAATACGATCATGGCTGATCATCCATAATCAGTATCCCTACCTGCTTTCCCGTTCCTGCTTTCTCCCCATATCCCTTGATTCCGTTAGCCCTCAGAGCGATACCTAACTCTCTCTTGAAAACACCCAGTGAATTGGCCTCCACTGCCTTCTGTGGCAGAGAATGCCACAGATTCACAACTCTCTGGGTGAAGAAGTTTTTCCCCATCTCAGTCCTAAATGGCCTATCCCTTATTCTTAAACTGTGATCCCTGGTTCTGGACTTCCCCAACATGGGGGGGGATGATCAGAAGGGGGGACTCAGCGGGGGGGTCACGGAGAATGAAGGTGGGGCCCAGCATGTGGTGTTGCTGAGAATGATGGGGGTACCCGGCGGGTGGGGGGGGGGGGGCTGCCTGTGGCCACATGCGGTGGCAGGCCTGGTTCACTGCTGCGAGCAGAAGATAAAACAGTTTCACCAGAAAGATGCAAAACAAAGCATATCACTGTACCTAGGTACATGTGGTAATAAAGTAGCGTGGAATCATTGAATTGTTACTGGAACTCAGAAAAGGCAGCAACCTGCTGGATTTACTGTAACTCCTCTCTAAGTAGCCCGGCCTTGGGCTGCACCATTTCACCTAAAGTGGCAACAGATTGGGTAGATCGCTGACAGGGCAGCAGCAAGGGTACTGTTGGAGCGGCAGTGGAGGAAGAAATCCTAAGGGAGGACTATCTCAATAGCTGCTCTCCCACCTCACATCAAGGGGGAATGGCCACCTACTCCCAGCCAAACGAGGAGATTAATTTCCCCATCTTTGAGTGGGGAATAGATTTGATAAACACACTGAGTCTTTTGCTTAGAGAAGGGGATTCGAGAACCAGAGGGCACAAAGAATTGCGATTCTAAAGAAGGAACCCAACCTAAATCATCAAGCACTCTTACAGTATGTCTATGTTTTGGAACTCGAGATTGTTGGATTCAATGAGAGCACTTCATGCATTTAAGGTGAAGTGCTGGCATCTGCAGGTTAGTCTTGCCATTGCAGAATTATTTGGGAATGACACAAAAAGCTGGAGTAACTCAGCGGATCAGGCAGCATCTCTGGAGAACGTGGATAGGCAACTTTCAGGTCGAGACCCCTTTAAACCCTTCACAAGAATGATTATAGTAGAGGGAAGAGAGGTTGGGCTGGGACAAAGCATTGCAAGTGATAGGTGGATACAGAGGGGTGGGGAGAGGTTGATCGGTAGATGGTTGGATAAAGGCCACAGAAGAATAAAGTTCTTACTCGCAGCAGCTTTTAACATGCCTGGAAACACAATACACACAAACAAAGATGATAATCAAAACAAAATTGATGACCATAACCAAGGTGAGAGGTTAGAAGTTTGTATGGAGGATGAAGAGAGAAAGTATAGAGGACAGAATAGGCAGGAGAAAGGCAGCGATAGAGGAAGGAATGTTAGTTTAACTTTAATGTAAGAGGCCTAATGGGTGAGGCAGATAAACTTAGGGCATGGATAGGTTCCGGCGAATGGGACATTGTAACCCAGTTAAGAGAGGGGCAGACTTGTAGCTTATTATTCCGGGGTACAGGTGCTTCAGGAGAGACAGAGGTGAGTGTAAAAGAGGAACGGGTGTTGCATTGTTGGTTAGGGAGAATGTCACGGCAGTGGTCAGAGGTGACATTACGGACAGTTCATCTAGTGAGGCTATGTGGGTGGAGCTGAGAAACAAGAAAGGGATGATCACCTTGTTGGGGCTGTACGACAGGCCCCCAAATAGTCAACAGGAATTAGAAGAGCAAATGTGGCAGGAGATTGCGGGCAGCTGCAGGTCTAATAACGTTGTTGTAGTAGGGGATTTTAACTTTACCAACATTGACTGGAAATTACATAATGCAAAGGGTTTAGATGGGGTGGAATATGTCAGAGGTGTTCAGGAGAATTCCCCCCAGCAATAGGAGGAAGGCACTACAAGAGAGAGGGCAATGCTTGAGCTAGTCTTGGGAAATTGGGAGGGACAAGTGGATAAAGTGTTCGTGGATGAGCCTTTTGGGACCAGAGACCACTGTTCTATTAGGTTTAAGATAGTTATAGATAGGGACAAAGCAGGCCCACGAGTTATAATACTAAGATTAAATGAAAACTTACCAGTTTGAAGTTTGATCTTTATTTTATGAGGAGTTACGATGAGCGATTACGTGAGAAGGCCGTCCGGGCGCATGCGCGTCAATCTTCAAATCAGTGGTGTGAAATCACAGATAACAGTAGTTGAACTAACATAGTAAGATTAGAGATGACTAGAACTACCAGATGATCTTTATGCTATGAGGGTTGGGAGCGGAGGGCACGTAATCGCTCATCGTAACTCCTCATAAAATAAAGATCAAACTTCAAACTGGTAAGTTCTCGTTTAATCTTACTATTTTACTTCGGAGTCACGTGAGTGACTACGTGAAGATTTTGAAGCTCTGTGATTTCATGCTGTGGAAAAACGAGTCCACACAAGCACGACTGCATCAGTTTACCACAGATAAGGGAAAACATTAATAATGCATACAGACATGACATAGATTTAAAACATGCTGATGCTGATAAATGAACAAATAATAATAATAATAATAATAATAACCCCTCTCATCCGGGGGGGAAACTTTGAAATAGAACCTAAAATAGAGTTGGGAAATACCCCTGGTCTGGCAATGGGTTAAAATAAAATGTTTGGAAAACTCGTTCGTTAAACCATCCTGCAGTCGGCAGGATATGGTCCAGAGGACCGTACATAACCCTTGCTGCTGATGTAGTAGCAGCCCTGGTGGAGTGAGATTAGAAAAGTAGTATCTACTCCTGTATAAGCCAGAACCCCGTTTGAACCACCTGGAGGTGGTCTGAACTGATACCTTCTTATGAGGTTTTTAGTAACTAACTACATAGGTAATATGAGAGCCTCTAAGGCTCTAGGTGACCTTGACGTAATGTTGTAAATGTGTGACCACACATAACCGAAGGTGCATGGGATATGCCATGAGAACTAGTTTGAGACCTGACACCCCTGGGCTGCCCTGCTTAACTAAATCGTAAACATGAAATAATATATTATTAGCAGGTATAACCAACCTGTCCAGTCGCAATTTATGTAATGACTGGACCCGTTGCGCTGAGAACAGCTCCACGGGGATAACTACCTTATGAGAGCTGAGCCAAAGATAGGGATATAGCTGGAGCCCCCTGGTGAAGTAGTGTTAACACAATGTCAATATCCCATACTTCCATGTACTTGGGTCTGGGAGAACTTGTGTAAATATATCCTTATTAAACTGGATATCAGAGGGTGAGACCCGACAGAGCGGGTCCCGCTCGCTGCAGCAAATATGATGAGAAAGCACATTGGGCACAGTTAATGGGACTATAACTTAATTTATAACTTAATTTATAGTCAAGGGCCCATTGAAAATGAACTCTAAGACGTCAGTGTCATAGCATTTAACATAGCATTTAAACAGAACGCTTCCCATCTCCTGAAGAGGAAATGTACTGCTTTTGTGGTGCTATCCCTGCACTCTGTAGTGAGCACATACATGGATTGGTCTGACACCCCGAGCCGCAGGAGCTGTCTTCTCAGATTCTGTAAGGCAATGAATTGATTAATCATGCAGAGGCTCGTTCCCCGAGTCCCAGGCTGAACCAGCAAAGTTTTATGTTTAGAAAACCCATATAAGGTTCTACTATAATTCCCAACATATGCAGGAAACCATGGCTACATAGGCCAGTCAGACAGTACGAAAAACCCCTGAAGCGGGATCTTGCTGAATCATTGCAAGACACGACTGATGAGGCAAAATGGAGCAACGACGTAAAAGAACATTCCTTCCCCCGTGTAGCGAGAATGTATCTCTCGCCACTGTGATGCCACATGTCTTTACAACCGGTGAATGAGCCTGGATGCAAACATATCGATATTCGGTGTTCCATCGAGCGATAATGTTATAAAATACTAGTGATGCAACATCCATTCTGTGTTGTCATTGATTTTACGTGATGATACACCAGCGCCAAATAAGGTTGGGTAAATTATGACAGGATACTTTGGCTTGATTGCACCTATGTGACCAACATAGGCCACCACCACAGTGTATCAAACTGGAACTGAGCATGCATATCCGCACAATAACCCTATAACCCATAGTAGTGTCTATAGGTAGTTGATACCAATAACTGAAGAATTGGCAATTCATGCAAATCCCATTCGCCTCCGTAACTAGAGATGGCATTCGTAATTTTACATCTTAGAGCACTAGCATCAGTCTGTAATAACTGATGATTTATTGACCAAAACTACTGGAGCAATGCTGAATATTGTTTGTCCACCATTGTGACTTTGGTGGCTTCAGCTGGTAAAAGCATAGATCCATTAACCTATATGGCACTTGAGAGGTTACTACTTTGCACGTTGAAAGTTCAGATAAAGCAAAGACCCAATTGTACAGCTGAAACACACCTGCTATATTGCCAATTACACTTGATGAATAGAAGACTGCTTGATAACAAGGTTGTTACAGGCTTCTATTGATTCCAATCTCTTGCCCCAGGGCGGAGTCACAGATAATGAATAGTTAAAGGTAAAACTGAATAATCAATAAATGTAGTTGGTATCAACTTATATTTAACTGGAGGAACCACAATTTCTCAAATATAGTTGCAGCTGAAACAGTTGATTTTAGCAAAACACAGCATTTAGAATATCATCCAGTTAAGCTATAACAAGTGTTTTTGAGCTCTGAGCAGTCCCAGCACCAGATTAGTAATTTGGTAGATGACCTGGGAGCTGACGTTAGCCCATTTGCAACGCATTAACTGTTATCATTGCCCCATCCAGATAAATTCCAAATGTCTCCTGGGATTCCTGTGAATGGGACCTGAATAGTATTCAACTTTGAAATCGATGCATGCCATAAGGATCCTAAGGAAATCATTTTGTTAGACAGTAAAGAAGTTCCATATACTGAAATATCTATGTTGCACATACTAGTTAAATCAATTTTAAACCGACATCCTCCATCTTTCACAATGAACAGGCCACGTCTGCCATAATTTCGTGGCCTGCCTTGAATGACAATTCTGGCCAGATTCCTGAGCCTGTCTCGAAAGGTGATCCTGGCCATAATATTGAGCCTGCCTCGAAAGACAACTCTGGCCATTATACTGGGCCTGCCTTGAAAGGCTACTCCGACCATAATTCTGAGCCTGCCTCGAAAGACAACTCTGGCCAATTTCTGAGCTTGCCTCGGAAGGCAATCCTGGCCGTAATACTGAGCCTGCCTCGAAAGACAACTCTGGCCATGTTTCCAAGCTTGTTCCGGAAAGCAATCCTGGCCATAATACTGAGCCTGCCTCGAAAGACAACTCTGGCCCCAATTCCAAGCCAAGCTTGGTACCCTAGTATACTGTGCAATAATACCCCAATCTCATGTTATAATTTTAGTATATAACTGATCTGAATCTCATGTTATCATTGTCATTTGTACAAAACAATTGTAAATATTACCAACTTGTAAATGGTCCACTACCCCAAGTTTCGGAAGAACCAGACCCACCTACCTACATGGTTACCGGTGGTCTATGGTAAGCCCAACGGCCCCTGATGTGGGTTCTATTCCCGTCCTTGATTGGAGAGTAGGAATGGTAGTGTATGTGGATTCCATATTCCTGAGACCAGCTTGGACCTTGGCCTGAAAGGCCTCTGCCCAGCTTTCAAGCTGCGACCAGTTTAGAGTGAACTGCTTACTGCCGATGAGGCATGGGGTGTGTCGTCGCCGATACGATGAAGCTTTGTTCGTCATCGGTACCTTGATTAGGCCGACAGCTTTTGCTTCCTCATCCAGGTATACCTGTTGGATAAGTCTTACCTGAAGAGAAGATTCGGCGGCTGGTTTCATATCCTCCAATGTCACCCCTGATAGCGTTGTTCACTTCCGGGTATTCTGCCAACAGCTGGAACCAATTTATCCGGCAGTAACCCCTTCGCTTGCGAGTATTTCCTCGCACTCCCCTCCACAGAGAGGGAGATTCATAGGCAGCCCTGAAAACAGGTGCTGCCGCAGGCCCCTGAGGATACCTGCGCTGACATGGCCCCTCCTACGGACCTATATCAGGATATTTGCTCTGAGTCAGACAGGAACTGACCCCAAATGCTCCCCTCCTCAGAGAGGGAGACATTGTGCAGCCTTGTAACAGGTGCCGTTGCCGTGGGCCCCTGAGGAGACCCGCGGTGATAACTCCCTCCTTTGGAGTATATCATTGTGGAGCACCTCTCCATCAGGTGCTCCATGTGGGTTTGAACATTCAAAGACGTTACCCATGACGGAGGGGATCCTCTCCATCATGAATCCTCCTGGCCCGACTCGTTTGAGTCAATGGGCCTCTTCCCTACGCTCCCCTCCTCAGAGAGGGAGATATAATTTCGTGGCTACCCTCCAAGCGGGGCTGCCTAGGTGCTACCGGCACCAGTCTGAAGCCGCTGGCTCCACCGCCAGCGACTCGGAAGGCGAATTTGACCGCCGCCCGCTACCTGCACTTCCGCGGTCTCTGTAGCGGGTTCCCCCGCGGACCATTTCCAGGGATTCCCCGAGGTCATGACCGGGATTCCCTGTGGTCCGGGACTGGGATTCCCCACAGTCCATAAAGGTTCCCCCGCGGCCCGTCCGGACTTCGCCCCGAAATTCAGCAGGAAAACTCTGTAAGCAGAGAATCCTGCAAAAGAAAACATAACCTAGGAATTAGTTTAAAACTTACCTTGAGGTTTAAACTTACCGCTGGCAGGGGCAGCGCGCCTGCCAGTCCGACGTTGCGCAATGCGGTAGACGTAATGACGCGCATGTGCCTGGACGGCCTTCTCACGTAGTCACTCACGTGACTCCGAAGTAAAATGTAAAATTGTGGCAAGGCCAATTTTGAGAATATGAGACAGGAACTGGCTCAAGTTGATTAGAGTAGTTTGTTGATGGAAAAGGAAAGTCAGGAAAATTGAATATTTTTAAAAGTGTGCTGACAAGAGTTCAGGACATGCATGTCCCCGTTAGAGTGAAAGGCAAGGCGGGCAAATGCAAGGAAGCCTGGATGATGAAGGAAATTGAGGCTTTGGTCAAAAGTAAGAAGGAGGCATGGGACAGCTATAGGCAGCTGGGATCAAATGTATCCATAGAGGAGTTTCAGGAACTAAGGAGTAAACTTAAAAAGGAAATCAGAAGGGTACAAAGGAGAGCAGATAGCTCTGGCAGATAGCATTAAGGATAATCCCATGAGATTTTGTAAGCACATAAAGAAAAAATGGGTAACCAGAGAGAGAGTGCGGCCCCTCAGGAATCAAAGTGGTCAACTCTGTGTGGAGCCACAGGAGATGGGCATCGAGTACCTCTCCTCTGATTTTACCATGGAGAAAGACAGGAAGAAAGAGGAACTTGGGGTAGTCACAGGAAGTGTCTTGAGAGAAGCCAATATTACGGTCACAGAGGAGCTGAAGGTCCTGACGGGTTTGAAGGTAGACAAATCTCCAGGGCTGGGTCAGATATATCTGAGGACACAGTGGGAAGCTAGAGAGGGAAATTGCAGGAGCCATCGCTGCAATTTATGAGTCATCTGCAGGAGAGGTGCCAGAAGGCTGGAGGGAGGCAAATGTTGTGCCTCCATTCAAGAAGGGCTGCAGGGAAAAGGATGGGAACTACAGGCCAGTGAGCTTGACATCTGTGGTCGGAAAAGTTATTCACGACTATTCTGAGCGATAGGATATACATGCATTTAAGTGGACAAGGGCTGATTAGGGACAGTCAACATGATTTTGTATGTGGGAGGTCATGTCTCAAGAATCTGATTGAGTTAGAAACATAGAAACATAGAAAATAGGTGCAGGAGGAGGCCATTCGGCCCTTTGAGCCAGCACCGCCATTCATTGTGATCATGGCTGATCCTCCCGTATCAATAACCCGTGCCTGCCTTCTCCCCATATCCTTGACTCCACTAGCCCCTAGAGCTCTATCTAACTCTCTCTTAAATCCATCCAGTGATTTGGCCTCCACTGCCCTCTGTGGCAGGGAATTCCATAAATTCACAACTCTCTGGGTGAAAAAGTGTTTTCTCACCTCAGTCTTAAATGACCTCCCTTTATTCTAAGAGTTGTTTGAGGATGTGACCAAAAAGGTCGATGAAGGCAGAGCTATAGACATGCATACATGGATTTCAGTAAAGCATTCAACAATGTTTTGCATGGTAGGCAGGTTAGATCCCAAGGGATTCAAGGAAAGATAGCTGAATGGATACTATACTATACTATACATTTGCTTCATGGAAGGAAGCAGAGGGTGATGTTGTAAGGTGGCTTTTCGGACTAGAGGCCTGCGTCTAGTGGTGTGCCTCAGTGTTTGGCGCTGGGCTCGTTACTGTTTGTCATCTATATCAATGATTTGGATGAGAACATACGTGGCATGATTACCAAGTTTGCAGATGACATTAAAGTAGGTGGTATTGTCGATAGTGAATAAGGTTGTCAAAAATTGCAGCAGCATCTTGATCGGTTGAGCAGGTGTGATGTGAGGTGTTGTATTTTGGGAAGACTAACAGGTGCAGGACCTACTCAGTGAATGGTAGGGCTCTGGGGAGTGTTGTAGAGCAGAAGGACTTAGGAGTGCAGGCATATAGTTGTAGATAAGGTGGTCAAAAAGGCTTTTGGCACTCTGGCCATCTTCAGTCATAGTATTAAGTATAGAAGTTGGGAGGTCATTTTGCAGTTGTATAAGACGTTGGTGAGGCTGCATTTAGAGCAATGGGTACAGTTTTTGGCGCCATGTTATAGGAAAGATGTTGTCAAACTGCAAAGGATGCAGCGAAGATTTATGAGGATGTTGCCAGGACTCCAGGGCCTAAGCTAGAGGGAGAGCTTGAGTAGGCTTGGAATTGATTCCTTGGAGCGCAGGATAGGTAAAAAAGGATAGGTGTGTTTGGGGTTGGGACCCTTCTTTAGGCCCTGAAGAAGGGTACCAACCCAAAACATCACCTATCCCTTTTCTCCAGAAGTGCTGCCTGACTCGCTGAGTTACTCCAGTACCTTGTGTCTATCTCAGGAATTAACTAGTTAGTAGATGATAACTGGCGTCAGGACCAAGGATGATTCATTCCCACTTGAGTTCCATTGCTTCAAAAGTGTCTCATGACCCAAAGTGGCAGCGACTGGCATGGGCACAGGTGGGGTAGAAGAGATGGCAGGATGGCAAATGGCTGGTCTGGGAGTTGCTGTGTTCTTCCTGACACTTACACCGGACCTCAATGCTTGGAATATATGGACTTGAGGTTGTCAATCCCATTAGGAATGTTGGACCAGAGTGTACTAACCTTACCTGGGACACCTGTATAACCCAGTCTACCCGGGACCATAGTGTACTAGCCTGTACCTCGGACACCTGTATAACCCAGTCTACCTGGGATCAGAGTGCACTAATCTATACCTGGAACACCTGTATAATCCAGTCTACCTGGGATCAGAGTGCAGTAACTTATACCAGAGACACCTGTATAGCCCAGTTTACCTGGGATCAGAGTGTACTAACCTATACCTTGACAACTCGGCAACTCCCTGTAGTTGGCATCAAGCTGTGGTCTTCTGTATTTTGGACATCTGGTGAACCTCCTGTATCTGGAACCACAGTTTGAGGCAGACACAAGAATTACCAAGGACTATTGCATACTTCACCGTAGCTGTGGTCCCTGCATAACCCACTGTTCCTGGGACTTCTGTGTAATCCATTGTTCCTGGAATATGTGTATAACCCACTGAACCTGGGGCAGCAGTGTCTTTCACTGTACCTGGGATACCTATATATCTCAATCACCTTGGGACACCTGTGAAACAGAGGTCTCTGGTATATCCGTAACTGGGACACCCGTATAACTCACTGTATTTGACATGTCTGTACAGTCAGTTCATGTACCCGAGACAAGTGTGTGATCTGTCCTAGCTGACCCATTGTAACTGGGATCAATGGTAAGCTCGGTGTATCTGGTCCACCTGTTCAAAGGTGCACAGGGTGTGTGTGTGTCATCGGTGGTTACTAATAAAACTGCATTTAATTCTTTTCAAAAAGATATTCCCGATACTTCCACTAAAGGGAGCTCTCAGCTAAAGATAGAGAGATAAAAGGGCATTTGCCGCACCGTGAGAGCTTGCAGTTTAAGGTCCACCATAGCAGAATGCATCAACATTTCACAATTGTGGTACTCAGGACAGGAATTTTACTGACCAGCAATAAAATGCAACTAAAATGCGTGTGAAAGGTAATTTGACTTATTTCCCAGAGCTTGATATCTTCCCAGACATATGTCAAGCACAAGATTGTGCACTGTGGAATTTGAAATGGCAGGTTGAAGGCAGTGGAAATCCTCACTATTAGAAGTACAAAATGTGTCAAAAGAAACATAGAACTTTATTAATATAGCACCTTTCATAACCTTGTTACATCCTGTTTATGCTCATGGCATAAAGTAAACAAATTGGACACCAGCAATTTCTATCAAATACCACAAGTCACAGCCAATTTAGTAATTTTGAAGAGTAGTGGATGTAAGTAGTGTGAGTCAATCAACATAGAAAGTTGCTACTGTACAATGAGATACACAATCAGATCAGTGTTAATGGTTCAGAGATACTGACCAGAACACACACATGATATTTCTTCAAATTAATACTTCTGAAAGGTATAAAGCATAGAACATAGAAAAGTCTGAAAAAGGGTCTGGACCCGAAACATCACCAATCCACGTACTCCAGAGTTGCTGCCTGACCTGTTGAGTTTGCACTTTGTGTCCTTTTGTGTACTAACCCGCATTTGCAGTTCCTTGTTTCTACGTAGAAAAGTACAGCACAGGAACACAATGTCTGTGCTAAACATAATGCCAAGACAACCTAATCTCATCTGCCTGCACATGATTCATGTCCCTACATTCCTGTATATTCATGAGACTAGCTAAAAACCTCCTACAAGCCACTATCGTAGCTAATTCCACCACCAGCCCCTGGTACTGGATTCCAAGCACCCACCACCCGCTATGTAAAAAACTTCCTCCACACATTTTCTTTAAAGTTTGCCCTTCTCACCTTAAACCTATGTTCTCTAAACTTTGACATTTCCACCCTGGGGAAAAAGGCTTGGATTGTCTATCCTGTCTATCTCTCATAATTGTATATACTTCTATCTGAACTCCCCTCAAATTCCAGGGTTCAAGAGAAAATAATCCAAGTGTGTCCAAACTCTCCTTTTTGCTAGGAAACATTCTGTTAAATGTCTTCTGCAAACTATCCAAAGCCTCCACATCCTGCCTGTAATAGGGTGACCAGAACTACACACAATATGCCAAATGCAGCCGAACCAAGGGCTTATAGAGCCTCATCATGACCTCCTGACTCTTAAACTCAATGCCCCGACCAATGAAGACAAACATGCTATATGCCTTCTTTACTATTTAATCTGTGTTGCCACTTTCATGGAGCTATGAACCTGGACCACACGATCCCTCTGCACATCAATGCTGCTTGGCTTCTTGCTATCAACTGTATATCTTCCCCTTATATATCACTCCCCAAGGTGCAACACCTCACAGAGTTTAGAGATACAGCATGTAAATAGGCCCTTGGGACCACGCCAACCAACGATCAACCGTACACTAGTTCTATGTTTTCCCAGTTTTGCATCCTACACACTTAGGGCAATTTATGGAAACCAATTAACCTACAAGGTTACATGTCTTTGGAATATGGAAGGAAATATACAAACACCGTACAGACATCACACATAGTCAGGATTGTACCTGGATCTCTGGCGCTGTAAGGCAGCAATCTACCACTGCACCACTGCGCTACTGGTAGCGATGTTACAATACTTACCTTCAGCGGTGCTGCAGTTCTGCCACTGGCCGTGTGCGCGACATTGGCGCCTTTGAGGGGGGGGCGGGATTAAAATGCCGTTTTCTCCTGCCTGTCGGAGGCGAACTTCCTCAGGCTGCCAGCTGCTGCAGAACAATCGGTCGGACTTCCGTTCTCGGAAGAAAAAAAAAAATCGCAGGACAATTTAATCGCTGGAGTAAAATAAAAAGCTACTTCTAATGCCCTCAACGGGACGGATCTCACGTAGGGGACAAAACATAATGTAAGTCGTTTATTTTACATATACACTTGCTTCTTAGGATGACTTTAATCCAAATTTAATTGGCGAAAATGTGATTTTGGCCCCATACGAACCGGCAGTGTTTTTCCTGCCGATATGGGGTTCAAATTCACCGCAACCGCAACGTTCCAATCGATCGCGTTCCACAAAAACCCACTCGCAAGATGATTTAAATGCTCATTAATGTACGGGAATTAAACATTAAATTCCTTCCATTTGGCCTATAAATTCATGACAGTGAGATTTAAAAATCATGTTATATTGTGAATTCTTGTGTGAATGTTATTTGGACACTTAGGCTATTTAAAAATGTTAACCTTTTCTTAAGAAATGGATAGATGTTTAGATCTAGTAATTGAATTTTGTAATTAGCTACAATTACGTAACTAACATTATATGCTTTAATTTCAGGTCATCCAAGTAAGATTGTTTCATATTTGTTTCAGAATGCTTCAATCTATAATAACTGAAAATTTCATTCAGTTCTCTTATTTTTTAAGAAAGTTATGGGCTTTTGACTGTCCTTGTTCACAGCTTTTGAATTAAGTCAATGGAAAAGCAATAGGGAACAAGATGCTAATTTCAGAGTATGAAAATGGCCGTAACTTTTTTAATACTGAAGATATGAAAGTGAATTAGGTGTCAAATTAAACTTCTTTTTATGCTTTATCTGATGGGATAAATTGCACTTGATTTTTAAAATCTCAAAATGTTGTAGCATTGCTACTACTGAGATTAAACTTCATCTGCCATTTCTCTGCCCATTTCTGAAGTTGATCTATATCCCGCTGTATACCTTGACAGCCCTCCACACTGTCCACAGCTCCAACAATCTTGGTGCCGTCTGCTATCATACTAACCAACCCGCCTACATTTATGTCCAAGTCATTTATATATATCACAAACAATGGAAGGTACCAGCACAGACCCCTACGTACCTCCAGCCAGAATAATGTCCTTCCACCACAGTCTCCCCCCCGTCTTATATATCCATCTGCAGTAGAAGAATGGCTTAAGATTATGTGCTGTTTGGGTGAGGCAGTTGCATGAAGTGCCCCCTTGTTCTGGTCCTCACCATTATCAACTTAACTCCATGATGAGTGAAAGGATGTTTAATAGAATCAGAACCAGGAATTCTACTTAATTCTCTCCATCCTGAAATTCAGGAGAGGGAACAATAACACGTCCCTCACCCACACCACACTTCAAGCAATTGTTGCTCGGGTTCAACCTGAGATCTCGGGACCACACGCTGGGCCGACTTAACACATGGGCACACTGGGCAGTTGCCCGGGGCCCCACGAGCATAGGGGCCCCACGCTAATCTATGTATTGTAGAATGTTATTGTAGAACATGAAAACGGAGAAGAACATTGCAAGTGCATGACGGCATATTTGATTCAGCATAAAGTGCACTGCTTTGCCCGGGGGCCTATAATGCTGTTAAGACGGCCCTGACCACACGTAGTAACAGTGTGGGTCGGCCACCCAGGCCTCAAAAGGGCGGTAAAATTAAAGAGTGCAGATGCTGGAAATCTCAAACAAAAGCAGAAAATTACAATTTACCAAAGCCAATTAACCTACAAACCTATACGTCTTTGGTGTGTGGGAGGAAACCGGAGCACCCGGAAAAAACCCACGGAGTCACAGGCAGAATATACAAACTCCATACAGATAGCACCCGTAGGCAGGATGGAAACGTTGAGATGTTTGTGACCTGAAATGTCAACTGTTTCTCTTCCTGTGGATGCTGCCTGACCTACTGAGTATTTCCAGCATTGTTTTATATTCAGTCCTTCAAGCCTGTTGTGACCTTTGATATGATCACAGCTGCTCCACAGTTCCTCAATCCTGCTGGTTGTGGAGTTTATAAAGAATGCAACCACTAATTTACTCACTGATCTGACCCTAATCCTTTTAATCCTTTACTTTAGACATTAGATATACAGTGTGGAAACAGGCCCTTCAGCCCACCAAATCCAGGCCGACCTGTGATCACCCCACACACTAACACTATCCTGCATACGAGGGACAATTTACAATTTACCAAAGCGAATTAACCTACAATCCTGTACATCTTTGGAGTGTGGGTGGAAACTGGAGCACCCAGAAAAAACCGACACGGTCACAGGGAGAACATATAAACTCCATACAGAAAGCACCCGTAGTAAGGATCGAACCCGGGTCACTGGCGCTGTAAGGCAGCAACTACCGCTGCACCACCGTGCTGCCCTACATTGCTATTAACTCCTCACGTAAATCTACCACTCATTTACATACTTGGAGCAATTTACAGTGACCTGCCAACTTGCACACTTTTGAAATATGGGAGATAACTGGGGAACCCAGGAGACATCCAAGGGCATACGCAAAGATCCGGAGGTCAGGTTTGATCCGGAGTTGCTGGAGCTGTGAGATAGTAGCTCCACTAGCTGAACCACTGTGTTGCTGACCAACTGTCCAACTTTATTTCCGGTGGGCAATGGGATTATTAATTGTTCCCTTTGGAAACCTTTTATCAAAATTCAAACTTAATATCTTTTTTCGAAAGCCTATTAACGATGTCACACGCTCCACTGCCTCAGCTCTCCTGGCTTCCCTCTTCACCTTTGGAGTCCAATTGCAATGCATCTTTTCCAATCATTTATGTGGGATGTGGGCAGCACAGGCAATGCCAGAATATATAGGCCATCGCTATTTGTTTTGGAGAAGCTGCCGTCTTGAACCTCTCCAGGTTCTAAGCAGAGAGACCTCTTGTAGGGTTGAACCCAATGGCCATAAAGGGGCAGTGACAGTTCTAGTTATAGCATCAGAGGGTCATACAGAGTGGAAACTTGCTCCTCGGCCAACCTGCCACACCAACCAACATGTTCCCATCTACATTAGTCCCACCAGCCTGTATTTGGCCCATATTCCTCTAAACCTTTCCAATCCATGCACCCGGCCAAAAGTATTTTTAATGTTTTTATAGTACCTGCCTCAAATATCTTCTCTGGCAGCTCATTCTATCTACCCACCACCCACCTTATGTGGGAAAACATTGCCCCTATAAATCCTTTCCTCTCTCACCTTAAATCTATGTCCTCTAGTCCTTGATTCCCCAACTCTGAGTAAAAGACTGTATGCATTCACCCTATCTATTCCCCTCACGACCTTGTACACCTCTGTAAGTTTACCCCTTTATCCTCCTGTGCTCCAAGGAAAAAGGTCCTAGCCTGCCCAACCTCTCCCAATAGCCAAGGCCCTCAAGTCCTGGCAATGTTACTTCTCTGCATGCTTTCCAGCTTAACACCATCCTTCCTATAGCAGGGTGACCAAAACTAAACCATAACTTTATTCAGAATAAAACATTTATACAAAAAAAACTGACCAAAATTCCTCCGACATTCTCAGCGGGAACACATACATTCAATAGCGTTATATTTGGAAGTGTTCACAATAACCATAATTATCCAGGCCCCTTACCACTCATGTGGCTCCCTGGGGTGATATCCCTTCCCTTGTTTGAGGGGTGGCTCCACCACACCCTGCCCCCAAATGTCCAGCAGAGGAAGGACCCTAGACTGTGGTCCTCCCCGACTGAGTCTTGGCGTTGGCTGCACCAAGTTCAGTGCATCACTCAGCACATACTCCTGAAGTCTGGAGCGGGCTAGTCGGCAACATCCCCCGATGGACATCTCACTCTGTTGGGAGGTCAACAAGTTTGGGCAGACCAAAGAGCGTCTTTCACTGAGTTGATGAACTTCCAGCAGCACTCGATGTCCGTCTCTGAATGTGTCCCTGGGAACAGTCCATGAATCAGAGAGTCCTCTGTCCTTTGCATCCTATTCCAGATTCTCTTCATAAATCCACACTCTGCAAAGAAGTGGGCAACCATCTCCTCTCGGTAGCAGCCGTCCCGAGGGTAGTGTGCACTGGTAGTGAGATTCTGACGGTGCAGGAAGGATCTGACTGGGATGGCCTGGCATTAGATGGCTGCAAGATGGCTGCAAGATGGCCGCGCCATTGTGTTTGGCTGCCCGTCGTCTCCCGTCTGGACAAAGCCCCGGACAAATCAACCTCAACCGTCCGTATGGCCTGCAGTCAATCCTGGTCTATGAACGGCAAACACTCCTGGACATCCGAGCCTCGGTCGTCGAGGTCTTCATCCGAGGCCCCGCACAAGGCCCCGGACAAAGCCCCGGACAAAGCTTCCCCTACCGCTCGCTCCTCGCTTGGCTCCCGGTGGGTGTACAGGCTCGGCCTTGCGGCCACCACCGCACGCGCCAAGCCAAGAGGCGGAGTAAACGCCCTGGAAAGGTTGAAAACTCTCGCCCGCGCCCGTTCAACATCAGCTTACCTCGCCCTGCGTTGTGAAGACGGATCTGGTCGGCCCTACCGTTCCATCCATCGGCGGTCCCTCGAACCCAGGTATGCCTCTCTCCGGTCGATCTTCCCGGTCCCCGGTCTGTCGGCCCTCGGGCTCCGAGCCAGGCCATGTGTGAAACGCAGCGGCGTGGTTTTCCTGAACCTCCGCCCGCTGGCGTGGGAGCCGCTACCGGACCACAACTTACCTGCAGTCCCTGCTAAAGTGGCCCTGATCAACGCGAGATCCTTGCTGAACAAAACCTTCACCCTCAAAGACTTCTTCACCACATGTGGATTGGACTTCCTACTGATCACAGAAACCTGGCTTAATCCTGGTGACCTTGCTCCACTCGTGGAACTCTGTCCTGATAACTGTAACTTTTTCAGCTCGCCTAGGCTCTCCGGTCGCGGTGGGGGCCCAGCCACTGTGTTTAAGAAACATTTCAACTGCCGCCTCCTGAACGCTGATCATTTCTCCAGTTTTGAACATCAACTAATTATAGTTGGTCTAATCTGTCCACTTTTAATTGTTCCTGTGTATCGCCCACCAAAAATGCATAAGGACTTTATCTCACAATTTGCTGATCTTATCGCTAGCTTGTTGCCCAAATTTGACCGGGTCCTGATTTTTGGTGACTTTAACATTCATGTCTGCTGTCCCACTAAGCCTCTTGTGAGTGAATTTATGAACCTGGTTGAGTCCTTCAATCTGACTCAACTTACCACTGGACCCACGCACAAGCTTGGCCATACACTCGACCTGGTGCTATCATCTGGTCTTCCAATTTGTAATACTGAAATTATTGATGCCTGTCTGTCAGATCATAGTGCAATTATATTCGATGCATCTCTGCCTTTCTCTCCGTCAAATTCCCATCTCCCTGCTCGCTAATCCCGCTACGTAAACTCTTCGACTGCCAGTAAATTCTCTGAGGCTCTCCCAGACATCTGCACCATCGAGGCGTCTCCCCTCCATCTCAGCACTGACGACCTCACTTCTTTATTCAATACCACTTGCTCTTTCATCCTGGATTCCGTTGTTCCTCTTAAAATGAAAAAGCCTAAGCCTAAAGGCTGGCCTTGGCTCAATGACACCACCAGAGCCCTAAGAAGAGAGTGCAGAAAATCAGAACAGAAGTATAAATCTGCTTCAAATTTCCTTTGAACTTCTGAGAAACAATCTGCTCAAATACCAGGAAGCAGTAAAGTCTGCGAGAACACAATACGTGTTCCTTATTTCCAAAAACGCCCATAACTTTTTAGTACCATTACCTCTATCTAGCAATGTTACAAAATTTTGAGATTTAAAAATCAAGTCTGCAATTTAGCCCATCAGATAAAGCATAAAAATAAGTTTAATTTGACACCTAATTCACTTTCATATCTTCAGTATTAAAAATGTTATGGCCATTTCCATACTCTGAAATTAGCATCTTGTTCCCTATAGCTTTTCCATTGACTTAACTCAAAAGCTGTGATCAAGGACAGTCAAAAGCCCATAACTTTCTTAAAAATTAAGAGAACTGAATGAAATTTTCAGTTATTATAGATTGACGCATTCTGAAACAAATATGAAACAATCTTACTTGGATGACCTGAAATTAAAGCATATAATTAGTTAGTTACCCAATTGTAGCTAATTACAAAATTCAATTACTAGATCTAAACATCTATCCATTTCTTAAGAAAAAGTTAACATTTTTAAATAGCCTAAGTGTTCAAATAACATTCACACAATAATTCACAATATAACATGATTTTAAAATCTCATTGTCATTAATTTATAGGCCAAATGGAAGGAATTTAGTGTTTAATTCCTGTAAATTAATGGACATTTTAATCATCTTGCGAGTGGGTTTTTGTGGAACGCGCTGGTTTGGAACGTTGAATTTGCGGTGAATTTAAACCCTATATCGGCAGGAAAAATACTGCCGGTTCGTATATTTACATAATCACATTTTCGCAATGTAAAATTTGGATTAAAGGCATCCTTAGAAGCAAATTTATATATAAAATAAACGGCTTTCCTTTACCTGTCCCGTGCGTGAAACCCGTCCCCGTTGTCGGTGTTGACGGCTTTAGAAGATTATTTTTAATTTACTCCTGTTTGTAAAATATCCAGTGCAGGTTTAAAAGAAACAATAAAACGGCAGTCGAAGCAATTATTCTTTAGCAGCTAATTTACCTGACAGACATCGATTTGAATAGGCTGGAGAAACAAGGCATTTAAAACCCGCCCCCCTCTCAAAGGCGCCAAAGTCGCGCACATGGGCAGTGACAGAACTGCAGCGCCGCTGAAGGTAAGTTTTGTAACATACCTACTCTATCATATGTCCTGCCCCCAGTACCAGCTTAGCTGGGTCCCCTGCTAAGTGCGAAGAATTTACTACATTTTTCACCAGCAAAGTTAAGAACATCAGAACGAATATTTCCTTTCCCATCCGTGACCTAGCTGTCTCATTGGTCTGTTCTTCAAAATTAGACTGTTTCCAACCCGTTACTCTACCCTCCCTGTCAAGCTGGTCACCACCATGAAACCTGCTACCTGCCCCCTCGACGCTGTCCCCTCTGCCCATCTGAAGGATGTCATTGCAATAGCCGGTCCCAGCATCCTCGCCATCATCAACAGTTCTCTGGCCACTGGCACTGTTCCTACCTGCTTCAAACACGCGGTGGTCTTGCATCTCCTGAGAAAACCTAACCTAGACTCCACCTTGCCTAGCAACTACAGACCTATTTTCAAACTGCCTTTCCTTTCAAAAGTCCTTGAAAAATTTAAATAGAAAGATTAAACGAGAACTTACCGTTTGAAGTTTGATCATTATATTATGAGAAGTTGAAGTGAGGGAATACGTGAAGAGCCCGCCAGTCCGCATGCGCGTCAATCTTTAGAGCAACTGTATGAAACCACAGAATAGTTGCTGACCTAAGCTATAGAAAGATTAACGACGTTAGAACTACCGAAAGATCTTTATGAGAAGTAGGGTTGGGAGTGGAGGGCACGTATTCCCTCACTTCAACTTCTCATAAAATAAAGATCAAACTTCAAACGGTAAGTTCACGTTTAATCTTTCTATTTTATATCAAAGTCACGTGAGTGACTACGTGAAGACTTCAAAGCTCTGTGGTTTCATGCAGTAACCCAATCTGTGTGTGAAACACTTAATCAGATAAACCATTAATGGTAGAAAAAACATGGGTTATTAATACCATGATGCTGACTTGCATACATGGCCATTGTTCTTAACCGGACCATAGTCCAATTGACTATGAGTTAGACAATAACTCATGCAACACTATGCAGAATTTTATCTTCAAATATCCAGACATATTCAACCCAATTTTATAATTTATTAACACACACTATGTAAGCCTCTTGCTGTATGATGAAAGGGAACTATCCATTCTATTGGCCACTAATGAGCCATCAGCAATATCTTGAGACTATTGAATAACAATAAAGAAACTATCTTTCATCTCATAGGTACTAGCAAGCTCAGTGTACTTGTATACCTAATGACACCCCAATCTCTGCTCTGGTGGATATGCTGTCAACTTCAAATGTACGCAATCATGCCCATTTTGCTTATGAGATCATTCCATAACAAACTATCCTAATGTCAGTTATGATCCAGAGCAAAGACTGTGTTCTTCGTGCTGGAGATCAGTTGCTGAAAGCATAATCATCTTAAAAATACTGCTCCCATTAGGAATACAGTAGAAGAATATTGGCATAATAATTTACTGATATACATTG
>CM075979.1:32410486-32454877 GCA_038087875.1 Malacoraja senta
GAAGCAATGCAGATAAAAGCTGAATCAGCAAACTTAATATCGTATTTGTATAATATTATCTTAAATGTAGAAATACCAACTACGGAAGGTATTAGAAGAGACTGGGAACAAGAATTAGCTATTAAAATTTCAAAGGAAAGGTGGAATGAATATTTATTAAATGTGCATAAATGCTCGATTAATGTAAGACACACTTTAATACAATTCAAAATTTTACATAGATTATATTATTCAAAAACCAAAATTAATAAAATTTTCCCCAATGTATCATCTATTTGCGATAAATGTCAGTCTCAAGAAGCTACTATAGCGCACTCATTTGTTTTTTGTACAAAAATTCAAACATTTTGGATTGAAATTTTTGAAATCTTTACAAAATTATTTAAAATAAAACTGATACCAAAAGCAGAATGGATTATCTTCGGAACAACGGAAGATAGCCCTGAACTAAATGTGTTTCAAAAGAACCTATTTGATTACGGGTTAATAACTGGAAAAAAGCTTATCCTAGAATTTTGGAAAAATGCTCCAATACCAACTATAAACATGTGGATTTCAAACATGTTTGAAACATTACACCTAGAAGAGATAAGACTCCTCCTGGCAGGCAAATCAGATCACTTCCATCTAACGTGGTCTTCATTTATAGAACTATTACAAGCATAAGGTGCAAAAGTACTTTAAAAATGTATTGATGTCAGGACTTGGTAAAAGGGGATGAAAGGTGGCGAGTTGGTATATCCCATTTGCGTGATGCTCATAATAAAGTACTTGTTTTTCTCTTTTCTCTTCTTTCTCTTTTTTTCTTCTTTAGGGTCTATCTTTTAATCTTTTCTCTCTAATTTCTTTTCTACAGTGTCTCTGTTCTTTCCTGTTGACACGTTTTTACACTTTCACTATTTTCCTTCACTTTCTCTTTTTTCTTAATTTCAACCTTTTCTTTTTATTAGCTTTAAAAAATGAAGGAGTACATTAATTGTAATAAGATATACGTGATGAGTACTAATGTAATTTTTTGTAATTTAATGTACTTCTAATAAATAAAATTTAAAAAAAATAAAAATAAAAAAAATAAAAGCTATATCCTCTAGTTTTCCACTCCAACTCCCCTGCCCCAGGGAAAACAATGTGGCTCTTCCCCCAATCTATGCTCCTCAAGATTTTATGAACCTCACTGAGGCCTCCCACATTGCACAGTAACAAAGCCTCACCATATAAATTAAACCACCCAGACACCATAACATTTACACCCCTTCCAGTTTGATGACATCCTTCTATATCAGGGCATCCAACAGGTACAATCTACTCCAAAATGTGAATTGGCCATGTCTCAAGATGTGTAGAGTTACCCATTGTCTCCTGTATCCATCCCGTGAGACCTCTTCATTGAACAGGCCAATTATTAGTGATGGGGACCTTCTTTTCAAATAATAAACGGGGACACTTATGTTTTAAATAAAATAGGAGGGAGAGTATGGTGTTCACCTGCAAAATACAGAAAGGAGGAAAAAGAGATTGATTACTGCAGCAACAATGTGGACGTCGCAAATAGTGACAGAGCATTAAGAATAGATCATGTTACTAATAGATTTACCATGGCATCAAAACCTCAAACCATCAAGTCACAAGATATGCAGCAATCTAATAAATATACCACACTGCTGCCATAAACATATGAAGCACCTCAACAAAATCTTCATATTAATCAGACAATTGAAAATTTAATCTTAACATTCTTCTAGGTTTTTTGATACAGTACATTTATACATACATTTGTATTGATACATTACATTCATCATTAAATCGCTAGTATCAGAGATCTGCTGGAATATAATAAGTATGAAAAAGTCACAAACACCACTAGACTATCGCTGATGATTGTTTGCTGTTCCGTCCAATTAAGTCAGCTGATGATAAAGATGCTCTCCAAAAAGATCTCAATACTATGGTTGAGTGGTCACAACAATGGGGCATGCAGTTCAACCCTTCCAAATGTGAAACCATGTGTGTCACCAGGAAGAGGAAACCAAGCGAAACATCATACAAAATCCTTGGTGCCACCCTTGAAGAATCCAAAGAGACCAAGTACCTTGACATCAAATTACAGAACGATCTACGTTGGAATGGTCAGACTCATCATGCAACGGTGAAAGCAACAGGTGTCCTAAATTTTCTGAGATGCAACTTTCATAATTGTTCAACTTCTATCAAGGAGAAGTTATACTTCACTCTCGTTAGATCACATTTGGACTACGCAGTTGCAGCATGGGATCCATACATAAATAGAAACATCTGTGTCCAAAGAGAGGTAGATCGATTTGTTACGAATACCTGAGAGAGAAGCGAGTGTTACCAAACTCTTGAATTCACTGGGGTGGAACCCTCTCCAAGACAGCCGTAAAGCTCACCATTTGACTTGTTTTTACAAAATGTTAAATGGTCACCTCGACATAGATTACCAAACCTACACCAAACCCAAACCTATTAGGAGCAGACGAGGGCATTCGATCCAATTTGAGATACCAGCTACCAAGACAGATGTGTACAGCAATTCATTCTTCCCCTGCACAATTAAAGCATGGAATAGTCTTCACCCTACCATAGTTACTCAACCAGACGCAACTAAATTTAAGGTAGCTCTTCGTCTCCAAGAATCCTTTTTTCGCTTAAGTCCACCGTCCGCCACCTCCAGTTTAAATTCCATTTGGAATATTTTGGAGGACCAAGAACCAAGAACCAAGAACCAAGAAGTAGATCAAATTTCAATCAATATGCTGCGCTGGCCACAATCTGTTTCCTCACTGTGGCTGCAAATCTCCACCAGCTGTATACCACAATACAGGACACTTCACTCACTCAGTAATTCACACTTCTGGCAGAACATGTTAAAAAAAAAAAAAAAATTGCATTAGTTGCATAAACACAATTCATGACTCTCACTCCTGAAAAGAAAATGCCCTCAAAACAATTTGGAAAAAGTTGGAAGATTTATTACAGGACATGGGAAAAGTACAAAAAAAGAAGCATTAAGTGTGATTGAACATATGTATGCAAATAAATATACATTTCCTATAATGTGTGGATATCATCCAAACAAAGCAAAATTGTTACAGATTCTTGGACATTTAAACATAAATCTTCTTGTACAACTTACCACATGTAGATAACTATTGTGTTCCATTTTCATTTCAGGACAGGAATGAAAGAAAGGGGGATGACTATATAACAAGATTTTAACACAAACAGTAAATAGATTCTTCAACTGTTTTTTTTGCCTGTCCACCTATTACTTGTCACGCTTTGTCTTGCCTTTCCTCTTTTCCAGCTTTCTCTAATCCCCTCTTTTATCAGTCTGAAGAAGGGTCTCGTCCCAAAACGGCACCTATCCATGTTCTCCAGAGAAGCTGCCCGACCTGCCGAGTTACTCCAGCACTTTCTGTCCTTTTGTGTATTAACCAGCATCTGCAGTTCCTCATTTCTAGATACTCCCAGTTTGAGTTAGTAACGAGTCTAGATACAACATGGTAACAGGTCTTCTGACCCATCAGGTCTGGGCTGACCATCAAGAACCCACTTATATATAATTCTACGGGAACCCATTCTATTCTTTCCACATTCTCACCATTGTGTTTTAGCAAGAATGGATTTGCTAAAGTGCATGGACTTGTAATTCACAGGATGAAAAGAATGTGATGTTAATTATACAATTTTGTTACTGTTTTTTTTTTCAATCGGGGTCAAATATCTTTTATATCCATGAGTCTTATTTTTACATGCCATCCAAAAGACAACCACTCTAACATTATAGCATTATAGACATGCAGCGACAAGTCTGACTGTTTCATGTTCTTAAGTCACTGGAGTGGCCTCTTGGTTTGACTTTAGGAGGCAGGAGCAAAAAGGAGGTCGATTGCGGTCAAGGAGATGGATTTTTGTAGCGAACTGTAATAGAAATGACAATGAGAATATATGTGGGGGAAGAAACTCAACTCTTAAGAGCTCATACCAAAAACCACTCAAAGTTATTTTCTTCTTTTACAGTTGACACATCTCCGTTGCAATCATCCGAAGATGGAAAGATGTTAACCATGACACCTCATGCCAGCCCAAGTGAAGCACTGGAGGATGGGGACTGTTTTCTGCTTGCAATTGTCAAGACTGATTACTCTAAAAAAAAAGGGAAGAGAAGAAGTCTGCTGCCTCACACCTCCAAAGCGCTGCCTCACAGCGTCAGAGATCCAGGTTCGATCCTGACCATGGGTGCTGTCTGTGTGGAGTTTGCACGTCCTCCCTGTGATTGTGTGGATTTCCTCCAGTTTCCTCCCATGTACCATAGACGTGTGGGTTTGTCAGTTAATTGGCCTCCGGAAATTGCCCATCATGTGTGAAAGAGTGGATGAGAAAGTGGGATAATATAGAACTAGTGTAAACATCGATGGGCCGAAGGGCCTATATCCATGCTGTATCTCTGAACTAAACTAAACTAAGAAGTCCATCAATGCACCGTGACAGTTCAAATCTTTAAAATAGCTAAGCCCATGGAAAGCACTTCCACTTCTGAGCCACCAAACGTTCTGCCGGGAAAACTGGTAACTATCCTGACATTGACACGTTCATTCCATTTGATCCTCTTGACTCTCGCTTTTGAAGATTTTAATGTGCCTGTGGAACATAGACTTGATCACATCTGCCAGGCAGGCTCGCCACTCTTTATGCTTGAGAAAGAAGGAGTTTCAATGGAAAAAGTCCTCCTCAAATTCCCTTCAGTTATGCACAAATTATTACAGTGCTTGCAGCGCCGGAACCCGGGTTCGATCCCGACTACAGGTGCTGTCTGTACGAAGTTTGTACGTTCCCCCTGTGACCGTGCGTGTTTTTTACAAGATCTTCAGTTTCCACCCATGGTCCAAAGACATACAGGTTTGTAGGTTAATTGGCTTAGGTTTGTATACTTGGTATAAGTGTAAATTGTCCCTAGTGTGTGTAGGATTATGTAAATGAGCTGGGATCGCTGGTCTGCGCGGACCCGGTGAACCGTGGCGGGTTTCCGCGCTGTATGTCTAAACTAAATGGCTTTTACTTGTTAAAGGATGCTGTTTGATGGATTTCAATGAATACTGCAGTACTGGCAGACTTGGATGAAATTGTGGTTGAATTACCATCAATGGAATGAAATTTCTAAAGACTAAATACCTGAAACTTCAAAACATGTTTATTGTTACTTTATTTTAGGTCCGATTAGGTGAGTACATAATTTGCTTTTCTATGTACCTTGCAGAATGATCCTGAACACTAAAAATATGTTCTTTTCTTTTTTTAATTTACCCTGTGTACTCTAAAACCTATAATAAAGGTGTATTACGTTTGCTTTGTGCTAAAAACAGGACACCTTAAAATGTAAATGTTACAGAGAAACCACAGAAATATTATTATTCAGATAATAATATTTATTATTCAGATAATAATATTTAACCCGGGTTCGATCCTGACCACGGCTGTTGTCTGTGTGGAGTTTGCCCGTTCTCCCTGTGACCGCGTGGGCTTCATACTGAGGCTGTTGGTTTACAATTGACGCATTGCAACTGCCTGAATTCGTTCAAGTTCTACATCTGTTGTATATATCACCAGAAAATACAGTCAACCGGTCCCAAATAATCAGCCAGAGATCGATGGAGAGAGGGAGTGAAGTTCAGCACCATAAGACCATGACCACAAGACATAGGAGCAGAATTAGTCTATTCGGCCCATCGAGTCTGCTCTGCCATTTGATCATGGCTGATCTATTTCTCCCTCTCAGCCCCATTCTCCTGCCTTCACCCCGCCACCTTTGATGCCCTTACCAAACAAGAATCTATCAATCTCTCCTTCGTCACACCCGTGACCTTAAATGGGGAGCAGCATCAAGGAGCTCCATGGCTTTGTCCTTCCTGTTCTCATATACTAGCCATGTCCATTGCAATGTAACATTAGATTTTGCCCATTTAATCTCCCTGTCAGGAAGAAATTCAACAGCGGTTTCCAGTGAATGTTCAACTGTTTTTATTATATACTAGACTAAGTGGGATCCGTTGGGTCCCAGCTTCACACGGGAGGGCTGGTCCCCCAACACAATATTCTACCTCTCCACCAATTTCAAGATTGCTGCCCAGTGTGGGGGGGGGGGCTTTCTGGAGTGCTAGCATGGGTGTTGTGGGCCGAAAGGACTGGTTTCCAGAGGGCTAGTGTGGACATTGTGGGCTGAATGGATTCTTGGGCTGGCAGCTCAGTCACTCAGGCCTGGCAGCTCAGTAACTGCCAGAAATTCTGCCGAAAACAGATGAGAGACTGTGAGAGAGAAGGGGGAGAGGGTGGACAATCAATTTTAGACATTTTCATCTTTTTTTACATTTGCAAAAGGCACACAGTTGTAAAAGGCACACAGTTGTAAAAGGCACACATTTCAATAGCCACACAGTTGCAAAAGGCACAGTTTAAAAACACATAAAGGGCACTCACAGGTCAGTATTCTCAGTGTTGTGTAGATTTCCAGCTCAGACTGAGAGTCGTGACCCTCTCCCTCCCCCATCTTGCAGAGACTGAAGCACGCCTACACTTCTGGGTTTTATAGCTCCTCCCCCTCCCCCTCCCAACGGAAGGGGTGTGGCCTTCATGGCGTGATTGACAGGAGAGAGAATCTCAACATTTTTAAAACATTAATAAGTCTTTTATTTTTCATCGATGGGAAAAATCCTCTGGCCCTGGAGGGTGACTCTGAGTAAGGTGGCCAAAAATCATAGCCATAAGTGGTCGCGTTTTTTCTAAAATCATTATACAGTGCAAACAGGAAGTGGTCAAGTTTAGACTTTTAATTATATAGATGTTCAATTATTTTTCAGGGTCTGGACATTGCTTGAAAGGTCAGCATTCACTACCCAGGATGAGAGGAGGGATGTCGGTTCACGGGAACTGTCCTGTACATCGAGCACATGGGCCAACCAGACTTTGGACTTTGGAAATGGCGCCAAAACATAGCAGTTCACTGTGCAGTTGCAGGTGTGATAAATAAAGCACAATTGAACCATCTCTAATTATCTTTGAAATGAATGGCTTGCAAGGTCTTGTAAGGGTCAACCTCATCTGTTGGGAGGGAAAGGTAAGGGTTGGCAATTTTCCGCCTCTGAACCAGATATTCACAACAATCCGCTAGTTCTGTGTTATATAAAGTTACGGGTTATTTACTGATTTTAAATGCCCTGATGGGATTTGAACTCAGAACTCGGGACTCTTAAGTTCAAGTTTCTAGATTACTACTCTGGCAACTTAACCATCAAACCCTTTATTTATGTCTATCATAACTCTGAGGGTGAATGGAGTGCTGGGCACTCCGTCAAATTTTCATTATCTGTGGTCGATATTGGAAGGAATGTGTTCAATTATCTCCACAGTCCTGCCTCGTTCCAAACCAGTTAGCTCCATATATCTTTTTGCCAGGCTCACTCTGAGTGCAAGCTGTTGACCCACACAGGTACAATAGTAGCTTTAATTTACACAGTGTCTTCAATAATCGGAGTCCTCACAGGGGTGTAACCAGACAGCTGTCTGGCACGGAGCCAAAGAAGGAAATACTAGCGCAGGAGTACAAAAGTAATTTTTTTTAAAGAGCATCCTAATGATAGAGCAGTAAAGGGGTGAAAAGCTAGAGAGTGTATGTTCAAGGCAAATGAAGACATTATTGGTTCAATGGTGCTTTATTGGCACGTGCACATTGCACAGTTAAATTATTTTTGCATAAATCGCACATGCACGAGTCATCATATTTTGGCGCCATTTACAAAAGTTCCAAAGTTCGATGCATGCATTCACAGTACTGGAGTGGCTCCTGATCAAGGTACACCCCAGGATGAACCCTCGATCTGCTCGGCCCGCGAAACGACGTCCCTTTCCTCTGCCAGGGTCAGTCTTGACGTCACCGTGTAAATATTGCATCCTTGGATTCATGGACTAACCTACCTCTCTGGTGGTTCTGAGGATCTGTATTAGCACAGTTCAGACCATCACCTCTCACACTCATCCCTCAGCCACCAGCCTGGCACCTTCCCATTTGCTGTAGAACTGGTGTCGTGCATCATTCCTCACTGAGGGAAAAGCACCCAGTTTACATTCTCGTCAAATTCCTGTCAAAACATGGAATTAAAAACACTGCAATTTCTACATGTAGGAAGGAACTGTGGATGCTGGTTGACACCAAAAATAGACGCAAAATGCTGGAATAACTCAGCGGGTCAGGCAGCATCTCTGGAGAAAAGGGATAGGTAACGTTTCAGGTTGAGACCCTTCTGCAGAGTTCAGACCTATTATCGGTAAACAATCTTCATCATTAATTGCCCTCGAGGAGAAAGTGCAATCTCAATGCAATAAAATTCCTATAATGTGCACCTTCAGGTGGTGCTGGACTGGGAGACCTTTGAGACCAGATATTACCCCTATTAATACATCAGCACACTTTAACTCACTTATTTTAGATGTCGCGCAGTAGGACATTATGTCTTCAGGAACCGGCTGAGCTTAGAAGGAGTGTGGGAACAGGGCTTGGTGAGTTTAAAGGAGATGTGGGAATGGAGTCCAATGTGTTCTACGGGAGTCAGTGAATGTGGCCCCGATGTGTTTAAAGGGGCACATCGGGGCCACTTTAAAGGGGCTATGGGAACTGAGTCCAGTGTGTTTAATGGAGTGTGAGAATGGGGCTTCAATGAGTTTAAAGGGAGTGTGGGAACAGAGTCCGGTGGGTTTAAAGGAAATGTGCAACGGGGCCCCAGTGTGATTAAAGAGCGTGCAGGAATGGGAGATAGGCACAAAATGATGGAGTAACTCGGCGGGTCAGGCAGCATCTCTGGAGGAAAGGAACAGGTGATGTTTCGGGTCGAGACCCTTCTTCAGACGGGTGTTCAGACAAGGAATGGGATACCTATGAGCTAAGTGTCAGAACATTGAGTTTTCCAAACAATGGGATGGCGATTTACTGTACTCTCTATTGGGGATGGTTTCATTGTTGCCCAAGATTAAAACCAGCAGGCTTTGAAACAGAGCAAATGAAAATCTTGTCTCTGATTCCGTGGCACCTCTATGCTCAGCTGCCTTCTCTACGATTATTGTTCACGACTGAGACATGGGGGTGGGTGATTTTTGGCTGCAGGGAGCCCTGATGCTATCCTCAGCAACCTCCCCCACCATAGAGGGCTGTTGGCAAGTGATTAACAGTGTGACTGTACACACTGTGACCAAACGCGTGGCATCAATTCCAGCTGCCCTGCAATAACCCAGCCCTCAACCACTTCTCTGCTCTATTTTAAAAGAATGTTTCCTGGCTAGTTTTGTGTGATTTGTTTCCCTAGGGCTCTGCAGGAGACATGACCTCAGTCATATAATGTGGCTTTGAAGTTTGTGTTCCTTGCCTTCCTTTGGTGGCTGAGGTGTCTGAGGCTGGTGCCATGCAGTCTGGCTACCTCATTTAATGCAGTATCTCAACAACTGAATCACTGTTCCGAAATGTTGTGATGCACAGCAATTGTGGTCCAGGTTGTACCAGGCCTTAGCTCCAGCTGCGTTAACGGCCATGACATCAGGAACATTTTATATCTTTGTTACAGTCCAGCGGGAAAAAAAATTGCCACTGGTGAAAAGAACATTGAGCAGAAAAGGTTAATGAGGCATTTTTCTTTACTGCATTGTAGAGTAGTTAATCAGGAAGGCCATTGAAAACATCTAAACCAAGAACCAAGTTAGTAAATCCACAATTTAACTTAACAACCATTTATAGCAAATTCCCCATTCTCTATTTAACTTTGCTACCTGCTCAACTTTTAGATTCCAACTCAATTTAATTGTCGTATCAAACTTAGAACAGGACGTAGGTTAGGGCTCAGGATTCAGTCCTGGATTGATAGTGCAAACGGAATTGGTGCTGGAAGAGATTATTATGGTATAAATAGAGGGATGTGTTACAGATGGCATTGCTAGTGTTTGAGCAGATGATCAATGGTTGGTGTAGACGGTGGGCCAAACGGCCTGTTTCCATGCTGTATCTCGAAACTAAATTAAATAGCTTTTTCCACAGCAACCAACAGGCTCTTAAACACTAAGCCCTAACCTCAGCAACTGTGAACTTCTTTTTATTTTTTTTATTTTTTTATTTGAATTTCACGGCAATTTACATACATACAATAATAACAGACAGTAATAATCAAGGCATAATTGTACAACAGTATGTAAGCGATCCTCAAAACCCTTACCCATACCCACCCTCAACCCACCCAAGTCAGGTCGGAGCCAAACGAGGACAAACAGCACTCACATACATACACATCCACACACAAATGGTAGAATAGACGAAACAAAATGTGCTATATAAAAAATAAAAATAAATAAAAATAAAAAATAAATAAAAAATAAAAAATTTTAAAAAATTAAAAAATATATATATATATATATATATACATAAAAATCTCAATCAATCGTTTTTTCTAAATTTTTTAAGACATACATATACATATACGTATACATCTCAATAAACCATTGTAGGGAGGGGAGGTTAAGGGGAAAGCAGCTGCTGTAGAACAAAACGATGATGGAGAACACTCAGTCCTCTTCCGAGTCCGGGGACAAGGTAAGAGAGTTAACCAATTCAAGGAAAGGATTCCATGTATCTAGGAATGTCTTGGTAGAACCTTTGAGAGAGAAGCTAAGTTTTTCAAGTTTCAGATTGTAGAGCACCTCTTTAATCCAACGGGCGTGTGTCGGGGGACAGGTGAGCCTCCAATTAAGCAAGATCAGTCTCCGGGCTAACAAGGTTGTAAAAGCTAGGACCCGTTTCACCGCAACAGAGAGGTTGGTATTAGGAGGGGTACCAAAAATGGCTGACATTGGATTTGGAAGAATAGTCTGGTCATAAGCTCTACTTATCAATTCAAAAGCACTCCTCCAAAAGGCTGCTAGCTTAGGGCAAGACCAAAACATGTGGCTATGGTTGGCGGGAGACTGTGAACTTCTATGCAATGTATCATCAAAGAACTAAACCATCCTGTCCATGCTTTCATTTCATTCCTATTATAAGGAAGGACCACCAGGTTCAAGAGTAGCTTCTTCCCAATAACCATCAGACTCCTGAACACTACATAACACTAACTAAACTATAAACTATCTTTGGTTGCACTAAGGACGTCATGCTTTTTGACACTAGTATTGGGGTTATTCATTTATTGATTTTTTTTAAATTATACGTTATCTCTGAGTATTGTGTTTACAGTCCTGTTATGCTGCTGAAAATTAAAATGTCATTGTTCTGTTGCCAATACATAAGACAATTAAACACTCTTCACTCTTGTAAACACAATACTCAGAGATAACGTATAATTTAAAAAAAAACAATAAATGAATAACCCCAATACTAGTGTCAAAAAGCATGAAGTCCTTAGTGCAACCAAAGATAGTTTATAGTTTAGTTAGTGTTATGTAGTGTTCAGGAGTCTGATGGTTATTGGGAAGAAGCTACTCTTGAACCTGGTGGTCTATGTGTATTGCATTTATGGGCCTGTTAAACTGCAGCATGTAAGAATCATATTGTTCTGTTGACAGTACAAATGACAAGTAAACATTCTTGACTCTTGCACTTTGCACTCCATGCTTAAAAAAAGAGAAACTTTCAGAATTGGCAGGTTAACCAAGTGCCAGGCGTGTCAACCCCCCCCCCCCCCCCGCCGTCCCCCCCCCCCCCCCCCGTCGATCATTACAATGCACTGTAACGTACCACCCAATAGCAATGGGAATGCCCTGAACAAATGGGCCGAAGGGCCTGTTTCCACACTGTACGACTATGACTCTAAATGGAATGCAATGTTCAAGTAGGGCTATCAATGTCACCAAACAATGCTCTGAATGAAGATACTGGAACAAAGAAAACCAAATGGCATATGAACTTAAATCACACCCCGTTTGTTTTTGCACTTCTGATTTCTCTTTCTTACAGGTTTTTTTCTCCAGAAACCATCTTCATTAACCAAGCCTTCCACAGAAGTCCCCGTCACACTGACCTCCATCCATCTTTTGCTTCTGGCACAACCCTTTCCTATACTCCGCCCTCATTGCATCACCATCACCCATCACACCCTCTTCTTCAGTGCCTGTACAACGGTATATATTTTAGGTATGCAACAAGATTTGGGTCACAGGATATGGATTGAGCTGCAATAGGAGCATGAGGTATGAGTACATCATGTGGGTAGCTGACGTATGTGATAGGAATGTATGACATATGTGTATAATATAGAGCAAGCCGTGATTATGTAACATGTCAGTGCAATCTCCATTGATCAGACTTTCTGAAAAACACACACTCTAACTGTGGCAAGTCCACACTATGTTAAGTTTTGGTAATGACAGTCTCTGCTGGCTAAGTTCACCGCTGGGTTACAATAACTTCATCTGGTCTCTTAAGATGCTATTTTATGGCTTTGTTATTAAGCACATTGTAAGTGTGTAGCATGTGTACAAATTGTACTTGCAGTATAATGCCAGACCTGATGCACGGTGCAAGATATATTTTATAAGTGAATTATATTAGTAATGTTATTTCACCATGCAAACACAAAATTGAAATTAGCAAGCTAGCATGTATCAAAATGATTAAAATTTCCTCTGTGTCTGCATTGCTCATCACTAAATAACTCACCATACCCTAGCAATGATGCACGTCCTGAAAGGAGCAACTGTTAATCATAGACATCTCCCTCCCTTTGAATAATCTGTGCATCCCTGCAGTCTCTATGAGTTATGTTTCTTCTCTCAATGTTGTAGGGTAAACATGCCGTTAAGTCGATGGAATGCGAATGGGAGTTGAATGCAGACCAAAGGCAGGCCAGGAGGAGTCTCTGGAGAGTTTTCAGAATCATTTTTCCACCTGGCATTTGTTCAAAGTGTATACTTCACTGTGAATGATGTATTACTCAATGAAAGACTGCAGCAAATGTGCAGCTCCTTAGCACATTCGCAAATGCCGAGTACCATACTCCAGGGTTCTGGTCTTCTCTCTCCGCTCACCTCCCTCTTCCTTGTCGATGAAATGCCATTCTCATGAGAACACAGATCACCATATCCCAGTTCACCACTTCGAATTTCCCTCTTGCCGCTTACATTTTTCTTCTCCTTTCCTCTGCTTGAAGAGAAAAAGCTTCAATTCTCTTCATAACGGGCAGTGTATTGAAAGGAGGATTAATTATCCTTTGTACAGACCATCAGTGGAGACCCAGCCCTCATGCTGGACAAAAGCCTTGCAGCGTTCTCAGATTCCAGTCCAAGGGTGCAAATCAGTAATTCTCTGCGCTCTATTTAATGGTGGAAAGATTAGGGTAGCTTCCAGGATCAATCCAAATGCTTCCGAAGGCTTAGTAAAGCTCCCCACTGATGATTCTGGTTGCTAGTATTAGCAAAGCTCACAGCAAACCTCAGACTAATGGTAGGAATTAGGGACATTGGGGATGATAATAATTCTTATCCTCTGATTTTAGTTTTTTTTAATTTTTAGTTTTAGAAACAGGCCCGTCGGCCCCCCTGAGTCTGCACCAACCAGCAATCTCCACACTTTAATACTTCCCTACACACACTAGGGACTATTTGCATTTTACCAAGTAAATTAACCTACAATCCTGTACGTCTTTGGAGTGTGGGAGGAAACCGGAGATCCCAGATCAACCCACGCAGGAAACAGGGAAAACATGCAACTCTATACAGAGAGCACCAGTAGTCAGGATCGAACACGGGTCTCTATTATACACTCTGCATCTTTGCTATTCAAAGCAGTTTGCACCAAAGGTGAGTAAAATCAATGGGGTTACATGGCTGCTACCATGGTGCATTGGAACATTGGTGGCAGAGTAGCGCAGCTGGTAGAGCTTCATCCTCACAGTTCCCATGACCTGGGTTTGGTCATAACTTCCAATGCTGCCCTTGTGGAGTTTGCACGTTCTTCCTGTGAACAGGTCCATTGTCTTTCCACTTCCCAAAGGCATGCAGATGGGTATGTAAGTTGGCCACTGTAAATTTCCTCTAATGTGTGGGTGAATGGGAGTTGATGAGAAAGTGGGGAGAATAATACATAGATCGGAAAGGTTTAGAGGGATATAGGCCAAACATAGGAAGGTGGGACTAGTGTAGATGGGGCATCGTGGTTGGCAAGTTGGGCCGAAGGGCCTGTTTCCACAGTTTGACTCTGTGACTATGAATTAACTGGATTATGGCAGGATGGCAGGATTATGGCAGGATTAGCATGTATGTGGGTGGTTGATGGTCAGTAGAGACTTGGTGGGCCGAAGGGCCATTCGTTGTTCGGTACTTCTATGACTGTAATTCTGCACAGTATCACAGATTTGCTCACCAGATTTGAGGCCTCAAATTGTAGCCGGGAAGAAAATTAATCGAAGCGCCAATCCTGCGTTAATTCCGAGTTACTGTCCTGAGCATCAGTGGTGGGGCCTGTCTACCTGTCTTCATTGATCTGGACAGTGCATAGCATGAAGAAATCAAAATAAATACCTCCTCATTCACTCACTCTATCATGATAGTTATACTGTGATCAACCAATTCAGTTCAAATGAGGTTTCTGGACAGCCCTTGCCTTTCTACATTGACCAAAGTGAACCAATAGGGGTATAAGTAACTACAGATGCTGGAATCTTGAACAAGACACAAAGTGCTGGAGGAACTGGTTGGCACAGTGGCATAACGGTAGAGCTGCTGCCTTACAGCGCCAGAGACCCGGGCTCCATCCAGACTATGGGTGCTGTTGTACGGGGTTTGTACGTTCTCCCTGTGAACACGTGGGTTTTCTCCGGGTGCTCCAGTTTCCTCCCACACTCCAAAGATGTACAGGTTTGTAGGTCAATTAGCTTCAGTAAAATTGTAAATTGTCCCTAGTGTGCAGAATAGTGTTAGTGTACGGAGTGATCGCTGGTCTGCATGGACTCAGTAGGCCGAAGGGCCTGTTTCCGTGGTTTATCTCTAAAGTCTAAAGTAAAGTCTAAGCTTAGCAGGTCAGGCAGCATCTGGGGAGGTGAATGGACAGTCGACGCTGCACGTCAGGACCCTTCCTCAATCTGGCGAATGGTCCCGACTCGAAATGTCACCTGTTCATTCCCTCTCCAGATGCTGCCTGACTCGCTGAGTTCCTCCACCATTTTGTGTTTCGAACCAATGAGGGGATGACAACCAAATGCCCATAGGCTTAGTATGAAGGATCAATCTCCCAAGGTACCATGTAGTTAAAGACAGGGTGGCATGAACTGATGGGCCTCACACATTCACCTGAATACATGATTTTCTCAGCTAACCAGAAGGATGTGAGCCATGGGTGTGAGGAGTGAGGAGTGCCATACAATGCGCTGCATCATCAGTGAATATGTTGACCTTGACCATTTATCGGAATCCACTCGTCCCCAGAACGCCTCATTTCCCCTCAATTGGTTGATCTTAACGTTAATGATCGAGTGACTCGAGCCCTTTGGTGTGCAAATTTTTTAATAGAACACAGAACATTACAGGAATAGGCCCTTCAGCCCACAATGTCCATGCCAAACACAATGCCAAGTTAAACTAATTTCCTCTGATTGCACATGGTCCATATCACCCTTTCCCTGCATATCCTGGCGGCTGTTGTGGTGACAGGGATGATGCCGGGTTCAGCAGTGACCAGACCGACACTCGCAGTGGGGTGAATACACTCGATATGTTTTATTCACAGTGGCAAGAAAGTCCAAGACCTCATGGGGGCGCTGTCCCTCACCATCAGGGCGCATGTAAGGTGCCGCTGGTGATCTCAGAGTTGTCCCGGCAGCTCAGTCCTGGTCTTCAAAGGTGGGGGCGTGGCAATCTCAGGCTTCTCCCTGCAGTTCAGCCTTGCTTTGAGAGAAGGCGCTGATTGTCTCAGGCTTATACTGGCAGCTCATCTTTGGGGCTGAAGAGGTGTCGATGGCAGATCAGATTTGCCTCTGTGTATGTGCACAATCTTCATTGTCCGTGGGCAGCAAGAGGCACTGGTATCTCAGGCTTGCCCCGGCCACTCAGTCTTAGCCACAGTACAGGCTCTGCCTGTCTAGGGCTTCATCCCGGCAGCCCAGTCTTGGCCACAAAGTGGCGCTGGTGGTCTCAGTAGCTTCCTCAAACTTGCAACCATGGAACACAGCGAGTAGGGAGGCTCTCCTTTCTCCCTCTTCCCTTCTCCCCTCTGAAGGGAGCGCCTGGGTTTAATAAGGAGCAGGCTGATGAGATTCAGGTGGCCAATCTATTATCAACATTTTGGACACAGCTATTTAATAACTAGTCTTCACCAGCTTCTTTCAGCTGGTACCTTCACCAGATGTCATCAATCTCTCCCATTCCCCACCCTGTCACAGGCTTTCACTTTGTTCTCACCATCCCCCCAAACCCTAAAAGGCCCATCCCACAGGCAATTTTTAGTCGACTGCCAGCGACTGTCATAGTCGTAACAGGTCGGCAAAAAAACGGCGACTGGACCCCCCTACGACAATGTCTACGACAACCTACCAACTAGTCGACATCAAGCTACTGACAACCGGCGACCCATTAGGACGTCCACCTACAACCACACCTACGACAATCTATGACCACACAGGCGACAACTTACGACAACCAAAGTCAACCTATGTCCACCCGCGACAAGCAACGATCCTGTTGGCGACAACTGAATTCAGTCGCCGTAGGTAGGTTGACGTAGGAATTGACTGAAATCAGCACCAGCGACAACCTACATCACCTGGCAACAACCTACAACAGCATCTACATCAGGAGAAGTCAAGCTACGCTCATTGGCATCAAGCCCACTGTCGCCAAAAAGTTTTGAACATTTCAAAATCCAGCGGCGACCAGAAAAACGCTACGACTCTTTGGGCGACTGAGGAGACGACGCACGACCATACAGGCGACATCCCGGCGACAGCCTAGTCACCTAACAAATTGCCGAAGTGGGACAGGCCCATCACTCCTCTGTTAAGGGCCTGTCCCACGGGCATGCGATTCCATGCGGCAAGCGCAATCTAACCGGAAGCAGGGGCCGCGCGGAGGCCGAGTGATCACCGTATGGCCTGTCCCATGGGCATGCGATTCCATGCGGCGAGCGCGACCTAACCGGAAGTGGGGGGTGCGCGGACGTCCAGTTCGAGCGAAGTCCGTTGGAAGCTCGAGCGGTTTTTATGTAGGTGAACACAGGTAGGTGATGTTTCGGTTTTTATGTAGGTGAACATGGGTAGGTGATGTTTCGGGTTGAGACCCTTCCTCAGACCATAGAAGACTTCAGTCCGAAGAAGGTGTCTCGACCCGAAACACCACCTGTCCACAGAAGCTGCCTGATCTACTGAGTTACTCCAGCATTTTTGGTGTGTCCATCTTCGGTGTAAATGGGCATCTGCAGTTCCTTCCTTCACAACAATTCCAGAGTTGACGGAGACGGTGCACACGGCGTCGAGGCTGTGCGCCCAGCCTCGTAGCCGCGCGGAATTTTTGAACAGTGTCAGTTTTTCGGAGCCCCGCACGGTGTCGGGACCAACTCCATACGGCTCCGGCGATCTACGTGGGACAAGCCCCGCGACCTCTGCGCGACCTCCGCGCGGCCCCCGCTTCCGGTTAGGTCACGCTTGCCGCATGGAGTCGCCTGCCCGTGGGACAGGCTCTTTACAAACTTCTTTAATCTCGAACTGTTGCCTGTTCTGACAAGAAGTCATCCCTGCACAGATGCTGCCTGACCTGCTGATCTTCCCTGCATTTTCTGTGGCTGCTAAAAGACGAGATGTTGACCTTCATGCAGTACGATGCAAAGTCTGCTCACGATTTGCTGGAAAGAGGCACGTGAGAATCCTGAATCGTTGCAATCCCACCATCCTCCGCTGTGAAGCAGCACCTGCTGAGTGCTTCGAAGTGGTCATATAGTGATTTACAGATGTTAGCCTGGAGCTGTCGTGCCCTACTCCCCCAGTACAGTCTGACTGCAGAGTAATGTTCCACAGGCATCTTTTGCTCATAAACATGCCAACCCTACAGCCAAATTTAAATGTTAACCTCGTGCATCGACAGGTCTGTCAGCTCCTGCTGTAAACAAGAAATAAGACCTTCTGCCTACGGTTCACTTGTTGAAAAGCATCAGTCCTGTAATCTAGAAATTTAGATTGGCCATAAAAGCAGAGTGGCCCAGAAGTTCATTTATACAACAAAAAATCAATGCCATGTGGTTGAATATATATTTGGTCCTCAGTTGAGTGGAACTGATGCATAGCACCCAATGAGACATTTGACCCCTGACGTTTTCTAGATTTTGGTTTGGGATAGCAATTTATGGCAACAAAACACGCTCTAGATGATTTCAGCAAGAGGCCACTGCCCAAAAATTGTTTCCAGTATAATTTAGATTGAAAGACTGGTTTTATTAACTTTTCATTTTAATAATAAGGAGGAAGGATGCCGGTTTAAACCAAAGATAGACACAAAATTCAACAGGTCAGACTGCATCTCTGGAGAAAAGGAACAGGAGGAGTTGGAAGAAGGGTCTCGACCCAAAACTTCTCCTATTTTTTTTCTCCAGAGATGCTGTCTGACCCGCTGAGTTACTCCAGCTTTTTGTGTCTATTTTTGATCTACTAATCTTGTTTCTCCTGAAACTGCTCGTTAAAGGCCCAACGCTCTGTCTGTGATCTCTGTGACTTCCTTGTGACCTTAATTACAATCTCTCACTTGTGCCAGGAATGCTCTGCCAATGGAGGTCATGATCACTGTCGCTATTAGCCTCTCAATCTAGGTCACCATTCCAGGCCACTGTTGCTGCTTTCAGCATGTCCCACAGTTTGCTGCTCCCCACCACATTGAGGACATCCAATCTCCAGACTCAAGCTTAGAACATTACATTACCGTTCCTGCAGCTACAGGAACAGGCAGAGTAGGGAGAGAGTTTTGTGTCGATTGCAGGCTTCTCCAAAGTAAACATAGCATGAAGGCAACACAGTGACACAGCTGGTAGAGCCGTTGCCTCACAGCGCCAGAGACCTTGGGCGCTGTCTGTGTGGTGTTTGCACATTCTCCCCATGACCACAGGGGTTTTCTTCTACTGCTCCGGTTTCTTCTCATATCCCAAAGACCTTGAGAAGTAGGGTAAATTGGCCTCTGTAAATTGTCCCCAGTGGGCAGGGAATGGATGAGAAAATGGAATAACATAGAACTAGTGAGAGCGGGTGATCAATGGGCGGCATGGACTCGGTGGACCGAAGGGCCTGTTTCCATGCTGTATCTCTAAACTAAAAATACAAAAGTAAAAGATAGACTGCAGTCGTGTAGATTTATTCTTTGTAGAGACTCCTACTTTGAGTGCCTCTGAAACAAAAGGAATCAGGTCACGCCTGTTGCCGCCACCACCAACAGGCGTGTTGCTGACCCTCATCTGTATTCCGGCCGCCCGCAGGCCGCGACCATTCACTTCGCCGATTCTCGTCTTCCCCCCAGCCTCAAGCAGGCCGCAGCCGTCGACCCTCCTGGAGTCCAGGCCCAGTTCCGGACCGAGAGTCTGAAGATGGGTCTCAACCCAAAATGTTATCATCTATCCATGTTCTGGATCCAGCATCCAGAGATGCTGCTTGACCTGTTGAGTTACTCCAGTACGTGGTGTCCATTTATGTATTAACCAGCAACTGCAGTTGTTTGTTTCTACTACTTATGCAATGATAATACCTTACTTGATTATAACAGATAATCAGCAATAACAGGCACCATTTCTGCCCCCTCCCTTTGGTCAGTTATAATGAGAGTTTACTGCATTTTTTTAAAAACAACTTCTAGGTCCAGATTCTACAAAAGGGGAAAAATTCTCTCTACATCGACTGTATCCACAAGATCTAAAATGTTTTAATCGTTCCCTCTTCAAAACTACAGCTTGCATCCCTAGCCTGTCCTGTTATTGTTCAAAAGATAATCACATTCACAATAATACTTTATTAGCCAAGTATGTTTTGCAACATACAAGGAATTTCATTTGCCAAGACAGTCATACAAGTAAAAAGCAACGAACCACACAAAATACATTTTAACAAACATCCACCACAGTGACTCCTCCACATTCCTCACTGTGATGGAAGGTGAAAACAAAGTTCAAATCTCTTCCCTGAGCTCTCCCGCGGTCGGGGGCCTCGAGCCCTCCATTGACTGGATGATTTTGACTCCCATAGCCGGCGATCGTGCCCATTCCAGGTATTAATCCTTCTCTGAAATGATTTCAACACATTAATATCCATACTTAAATACGACTAATATATTACAGGATACTCCGTCTGGTTTTACTATTGCCCTATATAACTGAAGAGTAATCTCCCAACATTTGTATTCAATTTCCCTGAAAATAATCACATTGCTTTAGTTTTTCTAAATACTTAAAGTACCTACATACTAGCCTTCTACAATTAATGCACTAGGACACCCAGATCTCTGCATCTCAGATCTCTCCCCATTAAGAAAATATGCTTTTTGTTTGTCTTACATGTTCAAAACTTTATACTCTATTTGGCAGATCTTTGTCCAACCACTTTACCTATCTTCGTCTTTTTGTTGCTGCCTTAATTTTTATCCCAATGTATTTCCAATCCTAGTTTTGTGTTCTTAAGTTCTTAAGTCATAGGAGAAGAGTTAGGCCATTCAGCCCATCAAGATTACTCCGCCATTCAATCATGGCTGATCTTTCCCTCTCAACCCCATTCACCTGCCTTCTCCCCATAACCCCTGGCAACTTTACTAATCAAGAAACTGTCAATCTCCACCTTAACATTTGTTGTCAACAAATTTAACAAGCACAGCTATTGGTACATTCATTCAATTTATGAACTTAACTTGCAAAACGTTGATCCACACCACAGATCCCGGTGCCATGCCAAGCGTCTCATGCCAGAAAAGGACTCATTTATGTTTGCACGTTCTCCCTGTGACAGCATGGGTTTCCTCTGGGTGCTCTGGTTTCCCCCCACATCCTAAAGACATGCAGGCGCGTAGGTTAAATGGTCTCTGTAAATTGCCCCTAGTGCGTAACATAGAACTAGAGTGAGTGGCTGATCAGTAGGCAATGTGAACTCAGTGGCCAAAGGGCTGTTTCTATGCTGTATCTCTAAATTAAATTAAACTAACTCTATTATTTTCAATTTCCTGTTAGCTACCCAATCTTCTATAAATGCCAATATGTCACCTCCTACACTCGGTTTTTAATTTATAACTTGGATGCTGCCAATTATCCATTGGGGAAACTAGACAAGTGCATGTGTCGGAAAGAACTGCAGATGCTGGGTTAAACCAAAGGTAGACACAAAATGCTGGAGTAACTCAGCGGGTCAGGCAGCATCTCTGGAGATGAATGGGTGACGTTTCGGGTCGAGACCCTTCTTCAGACTGAAGACTAGATAAGTGCATGCACTGGTTCCTCTTTATCTATGGCATGTTACTTCTCCAAAGAACTGATATGCAGATTTCCAGCAACTACTGTATTCTGCATCAGAGTTTCATAACTGTTTACTTGCTTTTTTTCCCCTTCTTCCCCTGATCATCTCCCTCTATTGACACACCCTGCAGACAGATTAACCATATAACCATATAACCATTACAGCACGGAAACAGGCCATCTCGGCCTTCAAGTCCGTGCCGAACACTTTTTTCCCCCTTCTTTCTTCCCCTAGTCCCATCTACCTGCACTCAGACCATAACCCTCCATTCCTTTCCTGTCCATATACCCATCCAATCTATTTTTAAAGGATAAAATCAAACCTGCCTCCACCACTTCCACTGGAAGCTCATTCCACACAGCTACCACTCTCTGAGTAAAGAAGTTCCCCCTAATGTTACCCCTAAACTTCTGTCCCTTAATTCTCAAGTTATGTCCCCTTGTTTGAATCTTCCCTACGCTCAATGGGAAAAGCTTATCCACGTCAACTCTGTCTAACCCGCTCATCATTTTAAAGACCTCTATCAAGTCCCCCCTTAACCTTCTGCGCTCCAAAGAATAAAGACCTACCTTGTTCAACCTTTCTCTGTAACTTGGTTGCTGAAACCCAGGCAACATTCTAGTAAATCTCCTCTGTACTCTCTCTATTTTGTTGACATCCTTCCTATAATTAGGCGACCAAAATTGTACTCCATACTCCAGAATTGGCCTTACCAATGCCTTGTACAATTTTAACATTACATCCCAACTTCTATATTCAATGCTCTGATTTATAAAGGCAAGCACACCAAAAGCTTTCTTTACCACCCTATCTACATGAGATTCCACCTTCAGGGAACTATGCACAGTTATTCCTAGATCCCTCTGTTCAACTGCATTCCTCAATTCACTACCATTTACCATGTACGTCCTATTTTGATTTGTCATGCCGAGATGTAGCACCTCACATTTATCAGCATTAAACTCCATCTGCCATCTTTCAGCCCACTCTTCCAAATGGCCTAAATCTCTCTGTAGACTTTGAAAATCTACTTCATTATCCACAACACCATCTATCTTAGTATCATCTTACTAATCCAATTTTCCACACCATCATCCAGATCATTGATGTACATGACAAACAACAGTGGACCCAACACAGACCCCTGAGGCACCCCACTAGTCACCGGCCTCCAACCTGACAAACAGCCATCCACCATTACTCTCTGGCATCTCCCATTCAGCCACTGTTGAATCCATCTTGCTACTCCACCATTAATACCCAACAATTGAATCTTCTTAACCAACCTTCCATGAGGAACCATGTCAAAGGCCTTACTGAAGTCCATATAGACAACATCCACTGCTTTACCCTCATCAATTTCCCTAGTAACCTCTTCGAAAAATTCAAGAAGATTAGTCAAACATGACCTTCAAGGCACAAATCCATGTTGACTGTTCCTAATCAGACCCTGCTTATCCAGATGCTAATATATATATATTATCTCTAAGTATCCTTTCCATTAATTTGCCCACCAATGACGTCAAACTAACAGGTCTATAATTGCTAGGTTTACTCTTAGAACCCTTTTTAAACAACGGAACAACTTGCGCAGTATGCCAATCCTCAAGCACTATTCCCGTTTCTAATGACATTTGAAATATTTCTGTCATAGCCCCTGCTATTTCTACACTAACTTCCCTCAACGTCCTAGGGAATATCCTGTCAGGACCTGGAGACTTATCCGTTACCATTTATTAATCATAGATTAGTTATCATTAATGAGCATTCATCAACCACAATTGCATGCCACCATCTGCAGTTGCGCAGCCTCATCTCCACCCAATCATGGTTTTTCCCTTTGCTCTCCCCATCCCTCCCACTTCCCGTGAATTTAGTTTTTAGTTTTTTTAGTTTTAGAGATACAGGGCCATCGACACACCGGGTCTGTGCTGACCAGCAATCTCCGCACATTAACACTATCCTACACACACTAGGGACAATTTTTACATTTACCAATCCAATTTACATACATACCTGTATGTCTTTGGAGTGTGGGAGGAGACCGAAGATCTCGGAGAAAAACCCACGCAGGTCATGGGGAGAATGTACAAACTCCGTACAGACAGCACCCATAGTCGGGACTGAACCCGGGTCTCCAGCGCTGAAAGCTCTACCGCTGTGCCACCGAGGGTAGGGGAATCTTATCCTCTTTGTAAGCCAGACTTACAACACACTTTTTTTTTCTAAATTTCCCAGTCATAGAGCATGGAAGCGGGCCCTTCGACACAACTTGCCCATGCTGACCAAGATGCCCCATCTACACTAGCCTCACCTGCCCGCATTTGACACATATCCCTCTACACCTTTCCTATCTATGTACCTGTCCAAGTGTCTTTTAGATATGTTTATATGTATCTGCTTCAATTACCTCCTCATGCAGCTCATTCAAATACTCACAAAATCTTTCCCCTCTCACCATAAACCCATGTCCTCTAGTTCTTGATTCCTCTACCCTTGATAAAAGACTGAGAATCAGAGCTGATCCTCTACCTAACTATCATACTTCCACTCTCTCCTCATATCCTTTGACACCCTCTGTGTCCAGGAATCTATTTATCCTCTTCTTAAATATCTTCAGCAAGCTGACCTCTCTCACCTTCTGTTGTGGAGAACTCCATAGGTTTGCCAATCCGTGAGTGAGGAAATGTCTCAGTCTTCACAGTATCCCGAGTCTGTAATCACTGGCTTTACACTGTTCCAGCCAAAGGAAGCATCATCTCCATATCCAACCTGTCAAGCCCTGTGAGATTTTTATACATTTCAATGATCTCTTTTCTCATTTTTCTAAACTCTTGTGAAGACACATCAAGTGACCCAACCTCTCCTCATATGACATTCTCAGGAATCAGTCCAATTCATCCACTAGTCAGTCGGTTTTGTCCAGTCAGTAAACTTGCATGAATTGCCTTGAATTCTCTTTGCATTCTACTCGCAACTAACAGTCCCACCCAGTTTTGTGTCATCGGCAAACTTAGAAATATTACATTTGGTTCCTTCATACAAATCATTGATATATACTCTCAACAGGCACTGCACTGACCCAAGCACTGATCCGCCCACTGTACACTGCCTGCCCACCGAGAAAGATCCTACTCCCTCTTTCCTGTCTGTCAAACAGTTTTCAATCTTTGCCATTATATTACACCCCAATCTCGTCCTCTTTAATTCTGCACATCAACCTATTATGTGGCAATATATCAAAGGCACTGAAAATTCAAATACGTGCCAAGAACTAGTTTTTCATTCTCTATTCTACCAGTTATATCCTAAAAAAAACTCCAATAGATTTTAGACTTTGGACATACAACATGGACACAGGTTCTTTGGCCCACTGAGTCCGTACCGACCAGCGATCACCCCGTACACTGGCACTATTTACACACTAGGAACAATTTATAATTTACAGAAGCCAATCAACCTACAACCTACACCATTTTGGAGTGTGGGAGGAATTTGGAGCACCTGGAGAAAACCCATAGAGTCTAGTCAAATCAAGTCACATTTATTTATATAGCACATTTAAAAAACAACTCTTGTTGGCCAAAGTGCTTTACATTTGTTATAAGAATAGTATAAACAAACAAACTACATACATATATACATATAGCCCTTGCTCAGAGGACGTCAAGAAAGGCTTGGGAGTATAGATACGTTTTTAGTCTTGACTTAAAGGAGTCGATGGAGGGGGCAGTTCTGATGGGAAGTGGGATGCTGTTCCACAGTCTAGGAGCTGCAACCGCAAAGGCACGGTCACCCCTGAGCTTATGCCTAGACCCCAAGGATATTCAGCAACCCCAAGTCGGCCCATCTGAGGGACCTGGAGGTGGAGTGGTGGGTAAGAAGACTTTTGATGTAGGTGGGGGCAAGCCCATTGAGGGCTTTGTAGACATAGAGGAGGTTCTTGAAATGTATACGGAACCACACAGGGAGCCAGTGGAGAGAGGCCAGGATCGGGGTGATGTGGTCCCTTTTTCGGGTGCCCGTCAGGAGTCTCGCTGTGGCGTTTTGGACCAGTTGCAGGCGGGACAGGGAAGATTGGCTGATGCCAGTGTAAAGGGAGTTGCAGTAATCTAGGCGGGAGGAGATAAATGTGTGGATGATCTTTTCGAGGTCATCAAAGTCTAGGGGATAACATACAAACGCCGTACAGACAGCACCCATAGTCAACCTGGTGCTGCAAGGCAGCAACTCTACCGCTGCGCCACTGTGCAGCCCTCGTATTTAAATTTTTTTATTTCATACAGGACTTAAGTTGATCTATCCTTTGATATTTTCTAGATATCTTGTTATCAAGTTCTTTATAGTAGATTCATCCAACCCTGTCAACTATGCTGTTGACTGCCACACCGTTGCTCACTCCCTTCAGTTCATTTGCCCTCCAGAAGGTGAATTATTGCTACATAACACCCTCATGATTTTCAGTGAGGCATTGAAAATTTTATTTCTTCAAAGCATTTTAAAGATTCACTCCAAGTCTAACAATATCCACAGCATGGAACTTCTAATCATCCCATCCTTAATCCTCTTTCATCCACCCTCAAGCTTACACCAACCTGGGTAAGAATTCAACTAGACACTACCTGATCTGTATTTCCCAACACTGAATCTGGGACCAAAGGAGAAGCCACTGAAAGCAATTCTAACACCTGAACAACCGTGGTCTACACCCTATCTCAGACATCCCCTTTGATTTCTGCACCCTCCCCCTCTCTGCAACTTAAAACATGGTTTGTCTTTTTTCAGTTCAGTCATTGACCCTTAAACATTAACTGTTTCTCTCTCCACAGATGCTGCCTGTCCTACTGAATATCTCCAGCATCTCCTTTTATTTCAGATTTTCAGTATCTGCAGTTTTGCTTTTCTTTGTTCCATTGTCTATTATGATTTGGATAAAACATGTGTATTCTTCCCAAAAGCTTTTTACTCTCTAAACACGGTACTCAAAACCAAATGCAGCACATCAAATGAAGTCTGACCAGAATTCTGCACAATGGAAGAATCACTTACTCATTTTTGAATTGCAGTCACCAGTCAACTAACAATGCGTTCATAAGATCATCTCTGATTTTAGGAGCTCTCCATATAGAATTATCTTTTGCAGCTTTAGTAAAGAGTTTCTTGGCTCATCTGGACAAGGTTCTTGCAAACGGACCCACCCAGCACACTAATGACTCTCTCAAAATATGTTTAATCAGGCATGACCTACTCTTCTCAATCCATGCTGACTTACGTTGACCAGTTGGCACCTCTTTGATCATTCAGTCACTGTCTCAAATGACAGATTCAAGTAACTTCATGCCAAACAAACAGGCCGGGAAAATTATGCCTAATACATTTATAATCTTGCCACCTACTTCCTTTCATCTCCTGGACGGAGACCAGTACATTCTGGGTCTCAAGCCTCATTTAAAATCCAATACATTTCTGTCCTTGATTTATTTTGGGGTTGCACCATTCCACCAGTAATTTGTATTTTTTTACCATCCAGAAAAGGATCCAAAGAATTTCATTGTTATTCGTACAGCCACCCTTGCCTATGACTTCATTGACACTAAACACTATTGCTCTCAATCCATTTAGGAAAGCTTTATTTGTTAGCCTTACATATTCATCTCCTTCGCACCAATTAAGATCTTATTGGTAATTCTTCACTGTTTTAGTCACTCTCCATTTTCTCCTGCATTTTGTGCAATCCTTTAGTTTGACAGTGGCTCGTTTGTTGACTGCTTCTTGTCAACACAATTGGAGCCTTTTGATAGATGCGTATACCGAGTTAAACAGGTCAACGGCACACAAGACTATCATAACTTAAGCTACAGACACTGCCCTATGATGTGTATCACATTTATGGCACTGTTCAGAGGTGGATTTAAAGGGGGAATGCGCGTGATGAAAAAAAGAAATATATATACTGGAGAAAGATCTAATGCTGTTGTCTGGCTGAGCTTTGAGAGATTTTGGTGCATTCACCGACGATTGAGAGTCCACCATTGATCTGAATGTAAATCTGATTGTAAAGCTATTGTGCTATGCTGGCAGTTCTGCAAGAGACCATGGCTCGTGATATCACTCATTTATTGATGGAGTTTGCTTTTCTCACTTTAGGTGTGGAATACCACTGGCATTCCATTACTGTCCCCACTTACATTGAGTAGGATGGATATATTGCACCATGGAAGGAGATCACGTGTATTCATGGCAAGGATTCACCGCTTCGTTTATTCCACATTTCATTTACCGCGGCACGGTGACACTGCAGTAGAGTTGCTGCCTTACAGCGCCAGAGACCTGGGTTCAATCCTGACTAGGGCTGCTCATGAGTTTTCCCCGGGTGCCCAAGTTTCCTCCCACACTCCAAAGACATACAGGGTTGTAGGTTTGAGGCCTTCTGAAGATAGATGTTAAGATGGCCCAATATTTATAAGCAGAATTAGAACATAGTACAAAGAACATTACAGCAATGAAACAAGACCTACGACCCACCATATCCATGTTGAACATGATGCCAAGTTGAACTAATCTCCTCTGCCTGCACATGATCCATATCCCTGCATATCCATGTGCTAATCTAAAAGCCTCTTAAATGCCACTATCATAATTCATGAAATGGATGAGAAAGTGGGATAGCATAGAATTGGTGTGAACGGGTGATCGATGGTCGGCGAGGATTCGGAGGGCCGAAGGGCCTGTTTCCTACTGTATATCTAAACAAAAATGCATCTAGATATGTATTCTCGTTCCTTGGAAGATAAAAAGTGCAAATCTTGAGTTGACAGAACTACAGAACAATGACTCTGAATATTATCAGTATAATTAGCTCTTCTCTTCTCATCAGTTTTCTAGTTAGAATATTCCAACCATGAGTTTTGGCACCAGTCTACATCGGGAATGATGCATTGTTTCAGATTCAATAATTCAACCAAACACTGGCACAAATGGAACTGCATTCCCAAGAAACATTCCACATAAATCAAGCTTTCACTGAAATCAGAATTTCTGAGAACAGTGGATGTTCTTTGTGTTGTTCCATTTATAGAAATCAGATATTATTTCCTCATTGTTGCCATACAAGAGTTGCATTTTTTGGAATGGGTAACAGCGTCCAGGTTAAATTGACACTGGTTAATTAGCTGTATGTACCATTTAAAAAGCTGGTGAAATGTTTCATTCGGCATTGAATGCCACCTTCTCCAGTGAAAGTAATTGAGAAAGGTCACAGCCCAGTCCATCATGCAATCCAGACCTCCCTCTGTGGGCTACATCTGCTTTGGGAAAGCAACCAACGTAATAAGGACAACTCACCACCGCTCTTCCCCTTTGCTTACTTTGACCAGTTGGCAACTCTTTGATTGTAGGTTAGAGGCTTTCGGAAGATAGGTGTTAAGATGACCCAATGTTTACAAGCAGAATTAGAATATAGAACAAAGAACACTACACCAATGAAACAAGACCTTCGACCCACCATAGTCGTGTGGAACATGATGCCAAGTTGAACTTCACCTCACCTACCAAGCAGAAGATACAATAGACAATAGACAATAGACAATAGGTGCTGTAGTAGGCCATTCGGCCCTTTGAGCCAGCACCGCCATTCAATGTGATCATCGCTGATCATCCCCAATCAGTACCCCGTTCATGCCTTCTCCCCATATCCCCTGACTCCTCTATCTTTAAGAGCCCTATCCAGCTCTCTCTTGAAAGCATCCACAGAACCTGCCTCCACCGCCTTCTGAGGCAGAGAATTCCACAGACTCACCACTCTCTGTGAGAAAAAGTGTTTCCTCGTCTCCGTTCTAAATGGCTTACTCCTTATTCTTAAACTGTGGCCCCTGGTTCTGTACTCCCCCAACATTGGGAACATGTTTCCTGCCTCTAGCTTGTCCAAACCCTTAACAATATTATATGTTTCAATGAGATTCCCTCTCATCCTTCTAAACTCCAGAGGGTACAAGCCCAGCTGCTCCATTCTCTCAGCATATGACAGTCCCGCCATCGCGGGAATTAACCTTGTAAATCTACGCTGCACTCCCTCAATAGCAAGAATGTCCTTCCTCAAATTAGGGGACTAAAACTGCACACAATACTCCAGGTGTGGTCTCACTAGGGCTCTGTACAACTGCAGAAGGACCTCTTTGCTCCTATATTCGATTCCTCTTGTTATTAAGGCCAACATGCCATACAAAACTGGAAAGTGCAGACCACCAGATTCGGGACAGCTTCCTCACCACTGATTTCAGATTCTTGAATGGACCTCACTTACTAAAGATATACTCTCAATCTTCCAATTCGTCTCATTGCAGGCCTTGCACTTTTTTTAATTTGCACTTTCTCAATAGCTGTATCACTGTATTCTGCCCTCAGTTTCCCTTGTTGCACAACCCGTTATATTCATGTATGAAAAGCACAAAGCGCTGGAGTAACTCAGTGGATCAGGCAGCATCTCTGGAAGACATGGACAGGTGATGTTCGGGTTGGGACTCTTCGTCAGTCTGATTGTGGAAGAGAGGATAAAGCTGGAAAAGAGTTGGAGATGGAACAGACACAAAATGCTGGAGTAACTTAGTAGGACAGGCAGCATCTCTGGAGAGAAGGAATGGGTGATGTTTCGGGTCGAAACACTTGAAGGGTCTCGACCCGAAACGTCACCAATACATTCTCTCCAGAGATGCTGCCTAGCCCGCTGAGTTACTCCAGCATTTTGCGTCTATCTTCGGGTTAAACCAGCATCTGCAGTTCCTTCTTACACAAGTGATAGATGGATACAGGTGAGGGAGTTTTTATTGGCGGATGGGTGCCTAGGGATGAAAGGATGAAAGGATGTCAGCTACGGAGAAAAGAGGAGTGAAATATAAAGCCAGAAGAATGATTATAGGTGGAAGGTGATGGGTTGGGGAGGGCGAGAGGGGCGGTATAGTAGGGAAATGGGTGTGAACCAGGGTGGGACGACGGAAAGAGAAAAGGGTAAAAGGGGGGGGGGGGGGGGGGGGGAGGTTGTTACATAAAACTGGAGAATTCACTGTTCATACCGTTGGGTTGTAAGGTATCCAATGTGGTGCTGTTTCTCCAGTTTGCAAGTGGCTTCACTCTCACAATGGAGGAGGCCCCGGACAGAAAGGTCAGCCTGGGAATGGGAAGGGACGTTAAAACGGTGAGCTAACCGGGCGATCCAGCAGGCCTAGGCATTCTCATGTATGGTTTGATTGTACTCATGTTTGGTATAATTGGCTTGGACAGCACACTAAACAAAGTTTTCACTGCATCTCAGTACAAGTGACACTAATAAACAAATACCAACGCAAAAATTCTATTACATTTGAATGATTTGGAAATGGTTTGATTCAATGTAATTATATGCACGTTGTTATCTTTTCATCCAGGACGTGGTATAACTTCAGAATTCTCTGCCCAAATATACAGTGGACAGTGGTTAAGAGGTTTATACATTTATTTTAGTTTTTAGATTTAGTTTATTTTATTTTAGAGATACAGGCCTTTCGGCCGACCAAGTTCGCAGAGACCAGCGATTCGTTCACACTAACGTTATCCTTCTTCTTCGTCTTGCGTATGGCGTGCATAGCCTAAAGTTGTAGATCACGGGTAGACATCCAGGCCAGGACAGCATCAGTTACTGGGTGGATGGCTTTGATGCCACCAGGGAAGAGCCTCAGTGAGCAGTCGTTTACAAAGTGTGGGATGGTCTGGATGTCTGCAGTTGCAAGCAGGGCTTGCACAACCCAATGTGCACAAACAACGTTATCCTACACACTAGGGACAATTTATAATTTTACTAAGCCAATTAACCTATAAACCTGTATGCCACTGCAGAGCAGGCATGAGGAACCAAATGGTCTATTCCTGCTCCTTTTTTTTGTTAAGTTTTATGTACAGTGGAAGAGAGTGGAAAGTTGGCATCTTCCATTGGAAACTTCACATTTTGGGATAGAGTGTGATCCAATACCTTTCTCCGCCAGGGAAGTGAATGGAGTAAGACTTGGTCTACTGGAATGTTCCTGAATGGTTCAAGAAGCAAGATATCCTTCACCTAAGTTTTATGTACTGGGAATTCACATGGTTCTCTCTTACTTCTTAGCGGCAGAACAGTGTGTGCTTTCAGAGGGTCCTAAGGATTGGTAGAATAATAATCATTTAATATTAATATTTACAAGAACCTGCAGAAAGAACATGGCTAGTTTGCCTTTATAGTTTCTGTGAGAAAGTCAGACCATTTTATTGCTAGGTATCCATTTACAATCCACTTTGACTTCTTCAGCTGAGACCATGATCACATAATTATCCTGATTAAGTCACATGTCAACAACAACACTATATAATTACAAGTGTTGTTCCACACAGGGAGTACTAGACAGCAGAATCACCCCTTCAATAGATCCACTGCATTTTCATCATTCACGAACTCAGCTACGCACTAGCTGTGACCTTCCTTTCATAATCTGTTGGCTTGCATGTTGCTACATAAGTTACTTCCTTTTATAATCGGCTCAAATATTTTCTTTCCTTTTGCAACTGCCAAGTTAACCAGTTAAATGTCAGCTTGCTTGAGTGGATAGCACTTGCATCTTGGATGTGTGTTTGCATTCCTTTACAGGGTTGGGGAGATGCGGCATCATCTATCAATTAAGACATCAAACTGAGCACCAACTTGGGCAGTTGTTCAAGATCCTGTGGCATTACTTGAATGTACATTTTCGTATCTTCCATCCAATTCTTTTTTCCGATCACATTATATCAATATTTTTTTAAACTTTCTTTTAACATGCCTTATAGTTTCACGTTAAAAGAAAAAGAAAATATCTTGGTTCCCTCCTTCATTATACAAACTATTCCAATTAAGCACAATCCTCTTTCTATAATAGATAAAATGCTGGAGTAACTCAGAGGGTCAGGCAACAGCGCTGACGAAAAGGAATAGGTGATGTTTTGGGTCGAGACACTTCTTCAGAGTCTATAATGTTCCCTCTACATCTGTTTCCTTCCCATTCAATCACTGATCATTTTCTGTTTGACTCTACCTCACAATGCATGTATCAACACAAACTTCAACCTCAATGTAGTCTGGATTTTACTTCTACCACCAGCTTTTAACCTCATCCTTCAAGATTCTGCAGATTCATTATTTTACCTTTACTTTCAGCTTGCATTATGGTGGAGATTTCAGGTCTAATGACGTATTGATGACTGGTCCTTAGCAAGTTTCAAACCTCCGTTGCCCCACACATGTAGCCTGCTTCCTGATCCCTTCACAGTCAAATCGTTCCAGAGGCAGCGCACCACTAATCCTGGAATTGTTCCTTTTGAAAATGCTGGCTGTCATTTCCACTTAATATCTAGGTAATTAAGATCACCCATAATTAGTGAGCTCAATTTCTCCTCCAGTTGATTAATTCCACGTCAGCCTCTTCCTCTGTGCCCAGTGGGAATGCAACCATTCCCGGTCATTAACGTTGCCCTCTTGTAGTCACAAATTTCCAGATGGACGGCAACCTTCCCTTCATTTGAGATTTCGTTGTTTTTGATTACAGTCAAATAGTACGGTAAAATCGTAGAATCAATAACTTGCTTCAGCGCAGATGGAGGCCATTCAGCCCATCGTTGTGGCTGTTAGAGGAATCCTATCAGACCCATTCCTCCATTCTTTCCTCTCAGACATGTAAATGATTTTCTCTCAAGCATCAATCCAATTCTCTTTTGAAAGCCCTCACCGAGTCTCTTTTCATCACCCCGATAGGCAGAGAATTTCGAATTATAACTACTCTACATAACAAAATGATGTCCGACAAACTCCCATCCATCCCCCTCCCCACACGCTTGTATCTTTTGCTCAGGAGTTTTAACTCATGTCCCCTGGGCCTTGAACCATCTGCTCATAGGGAAAGCTTCCTTCCATTTGCTTTGTCCATCTAGTCGTGATTTTATACCCCTCGGTCTTCTCTCACTTTATGAGAAGGGTTTTGAAGTCTAACTTCATAGCAGAAATCCCTCGTCTGGAACCATTCAGTAAATCGTATTTTCATCCAGTCCAAGACATTCACATTATTACTGCCCTGTGCCAAGACTTGGATCCAATACTTCAGTCACAGCTTAAACTAACGTTTTGTAAGCTTTAATACAATAGGTAGCTTTACTCAAGATACCTTATCCCTTTCATTCACATGTACCCCAAGGTCCCTCTGACCTTTTATGCCATGGAGAAAGAACAGTGCTATTTGGTTTTCGCATATTACCATAATGCCCAATGTCCAATTAATTTCCTCACACCTAAAAATAATTTAAACTCCTGTGATACACAACCATAAGCAAATAGCCAAAACCTGACCCTGACCGCTACACTGAAAAATGTTTTTTTTGTTGTTCAGACTGGGGTATACAAGGGAGTAGTGCAACAGTGCATTCAGAAAGTATTCAGACCCCTTCACGTTTTCCACATTTTGTTACGTTACAGCCTTATTCCAAAATGGATTAAATTCTTTTTTTTTTTAAATCATCAATCTACATACAATACCCCATAATAAAAAAGCAGAAACAGGTGTTTAGAATTTTTTGCAAAGTAATTAACAAGAAATAACTGAAATATCACATTTACATAAGTATTCAGACCCTTTACTCAGTACTACCTTAGGCAGCGATTACAGCCTCAAGTCTTCTTGGGTATGACGCTACAAGCTTGGCACACCTGTATTTGTGTAATTTCTCCCATTCTTCTCTGCAGATCCTCTCAAGCTCTGTCAGGTTGGATGGGGAACGTCAATGCACAGCTATTTTCAGGTCCCTCCAGAGACGTTCGATCGGGTTCAAGTGCGGGCTCGGGCTGGGCCACTCAAGGACATTCACAGACTTGTCACGAAGCCACTCCTGCGTTGTCTTGGCTGTGTGCTTAGGGTCGTTGTCCTGTTGGAAGGCAAACCTCTGCCCCAGTCTGAGGTCCAGAAAGCTCTGGAGCAGGTTTTCATCGAGGATCTCTCTGCACTACTCCATTCATCTTTCCCTTGATCCTGACTAATCTCCCAGTACCTGCTGCTGAAAAACATCCCCACAGCATGATGCTGCCACCACAATGCTTCACCGTAGGTATGGTATTGGCCAGGTGATGAGCGGTGCCTGGTTTCCTCCAGACGTGACACTTGGCATTCAGGCCAAAGAGTTCAATCTTGGTTTCATCAGACCAGAGAATCTTGGTTCTCATGCCTTTTGGCAAACTCCAAGCGGGCTGTCATGTGCCTTTTACTGAGGAGTGCACTGTCAACTGTGGGACATTATATAGACAGGTGTGTGCCTTTCCAAATCATGTCCAATCAATTTAATTTACCACTGGTGGACTCCAATCAAGTTGTAGAAACATCTCAAGGATAATCAATGGAAACAGGATGAACCTAAGCTCAATTTTGAGTGTCATAGCAAAGGGTCTGAATACTTATTTAAATGTGATATCTCAGTTATTTATTTTTTATTATTTTTCAAAAATTTCTAAACACCTATTTCCCCCTGTTTATTCTGAGGTATTGTGCGTAGATTGATGATTAAAAAAATGAATTGAATCAATTTTTAAATAAGGCTGTAATGTAACAAAATGTGAAAAAGTGAAGGGGTCTGAATATTTTCTGAATGCACTGTAGAGTGGGAAAAGGCAAATTACAATAGTTAGATGGGAACCAGGGAGAGGGGATTGGAGCGGCTGTTATTTGGTAAGTTGTTTAAAAGCCAGCTGGTCAGAATTCAGGACCAACATGTTCCTGTGAGGGAGCAAGGCAAGGTTAAAAAAAAAAAACTTGGATGAAGATGGATGTGGAAAACTTTGTGAAAAGGAAAACAGAACCCGTTGTAAGGTTTAGGAAGCTGAAATTGGACAGACTTCTTGAGGAATATAAAATAAGCAGGAAAGACCTTAAACAGGGATCCAGGAGGGCTAAAAGTGCTCATGAAAGGCCCTTGGCAAGTGGGATAAAGGTACATACCAAAGCATTTTATACGTACATTACATTACAAACAGGATAGCTAGAGAAAGGGTAGGACCACTCAGAGGAGGAAATGTACGCCTGGAGTCAGAGGGCAAGGTACTAAATGAATACTTGGCATCGGTATTCACCAAGGAAACTAACATGGTGGATAGTGAGAGGTATGTTGATACTCTAGGGCTTTGAGATCAAGAAGGAGGAGGTGTTGGGTTTCTTTAAAAACATTAAGGTGGATAAATGTGACAATAAATGTGAACTTGAACATGAAGTCCCAGGGACCTGCTGAGATCTATCTACGGTTACTGTAAGAGGCAAGATAAGAGATTGCAGGGGCCTCACAGAGATCTTTGTATCCTCGCTAGCCTCAGGCAAGGCCCCAGGGGACTGGGGAATAGCCAATGTTGTTCCTTTGCTTAAGAAGGGCAATAAAGTTAACCCAGCAAGTTATAGGATGGTGAGCCTTACATCAGTGATAGGAAAATTATTGGTGAAGATTCTTAGGGATAGAATTTACTTGCATTTAGATAAGCATGAACTAATTTGGGATAGTCAACATGGTTTTGTAGGAGAGGTCATGTCTTACCAACCTGATTGAGTTTATGAGGAGGTGATGAAAATGTTTAATGATAGTTGAGCAGTGAAAGCTGTTAATATGGATATTAGTAAATCTCTCACGGTGTCATGGAGTCAGAGAGCTATACAGCAAGGAAACAAGCCCTTTGGCCCAAGACATCCATGCTGACAAGTGTTCTAATTGCCTTATTTGCCCAGACTTAGCCCATATCCCTCCATACCTGCCCCTAGTCATGTACCTATCCAAATGTCTTTTAAATGTCATAATTGTTCCTGCCTCGGCCAGTCGCTTGGATACCTCGTCCAGGTACTGATCACACCCTCAGGCCCCTTCAAATCGTTCTTCTCCAATTTAAACCTATACCCTTTAGTTTTAGACTCCCTGAGAAAAAGACGGTGCTATTCATTTTATTTGTGCCTGTCATGATTTTATAAACCTCTATACGTTCACCCCTCCAGCCACCTATGCTGCAGGAAAAAAGACCCAGTCCATCAAGCCTCACCGTATAACTCAAACACACCAGATCTAGTAACATCCTAGTAAATCCTTTTTGCATCCTTTCCAATAAAATGACATCCTTCTGAGCGTAAGCCGACCAGAACTGCACACATCTCTGGAGAAAACGCATAGGTGACGTTTCGAGTCGAGACCCTTCTTCGGGCAAATCCATTTGCCTAGTCTGAAGAAGGATCCCGACTTAAACGCCACCCATCCTCTGTCTCCAGAGATGCTGTGCTGAGTTACTCCAGCATTTTGTGTCTTTGCCCATCCAAAAGTCTCTTAAATGCCACTACCTACCTGCCTCCACCAGCACCCCAGCCGCGGTTTCCAGCCGCTCACTGCCCTCTGTAAAATGGTGCTAGTCTAGAGGAGGATAAGCGGTTAGTGGAGACATACGAGCTATATTCAGCAAGTTGGAAACATGGCTGATTGGAGTCGTTCCATGGAACTGTACAGTGAAGAAACCTGCAGAAGTATGTGTGGTCAGCTGCAGCTAAATATGCAAAATGTACAAGGGAAAACTCAAGCGGGATAATGTCCTGTGATCACAGTTACAAAGGATACCAAATGTGATTTTGCTCCAGACCATAATTGAAGCAGGAATGGAGAGGACATTTCCAACTAAAAATTAAATATAATTATTGCACAGTAATAATAACAGTAATTGGTGACTATGGCATAACATTTAAGCGTTCAGCAAATACAAAATGGAAAAGGAATGTGCATTACGAAAGCAAAATACATATAAAAGCCATAAGCAGATAGAAAGGAATGCATCAATTTTACAATCAGCTTGACTAAATTGCACAGTTTCTGGGCTGCTGCTAACCAAGTGTCCATGCTAGAATGCATGATTCATGCTGCTGTATACTCCAAGACCCTAAGACCCAGCCTCTCCAAGACCCTATCACCCCTTGCCACCCCTCTCCCCACCACGCCACACAGGCATTTGCACTACGCACCTTCCCTAACTCTAGAGTCCTGTTTTCCTCTACCTCATTGCAGACATTGGACTTTATCTCTGGAACTGTTGTGCCACAATGCCGAGATTCCTATATTCTGTACACAGTATCTTTCCCTTCGCTCTATCTATTGTATTTAAGTTTGGCACTTCTTCTTCTTTCGTGTGGTGTGCACAGCCTAAAGTTGTTGGACAACTTGTTCTATTTGATCTTCCGTTTGTGCACGTCGAGGTGATTGCATTAGTCGAAACAGGTTGCAATCTTCCATCCCCAAGTTTGGCTCGATTGTATTTATGTATAGTACTATCTGATTTGATCATATAGCATGCAAAATAAAGATTTTGACTGTATCTCGGTGCACATGACAATAATAAACCTAAAACTAAACCCAGATGCAAGCTAGTCAAAAAGGTCAACTGCCATGGAATCCAAGTGAGAGGGGCAAAATGAATCCAGCGGCAAGAATCCAAAGGTATTAGTTAATGGCTCAGTAATCTGTTCCTCGGTTTTTGTACTATGGATTAAGGCCCAAATGTCAGGGCTTGTCAAAGAAGTTTGCAATTGACACAGAAAATGATTAATAGTGAGGAGAAAAAAATTGGGGAAGGATGATGTTGATGAGAATTTGGGTAGAAAAATGGGAAAAAGTTAATACAAAGACCTGTGAGATAAAGCATTTTGTGAGGGGATGGAAAAGGACAGCGGGACGCACGATAAATGGGAAGAGTGTGAAAAACAGAGGGACCTTGGGATTGTGTGTCAGCTGATTCTGAAAGATGACACTACAGGTCAATGTGTGATTAAAAAGTCATGCATGCTTCCCTTTACGTTGAGGGTGTAATAAATAACAGCAGGGGAGTTATGCTTGAACTGTGATACAATACTAGTCAGGTCAGGACTTAAATGCTGTCTATAGTTTCCATTACATGAAAGATGTGACTGCACCGGGTGAAGGGAGAGATTTATCTAAGTGTTGCTGGGGTTGGATAAGCTTAGCGTTGCTTTGTTTGGAAGGGAGCAGGCTGAGGGAGATAGAATTTTGAAGTATAAGATTACAGGGTGGAAGGGGGTCCAGATGGAGTACCTAGAAATGACCTATTTCCTTTACCTTAGGGGTCAAAACAGGACATATATTTAAAGTTATTGGTGGATGGGTGAGGTAGGATATGGGGAAAAGTAGTTCAGCCGAAGGGAAATGGAGGTCTGAACTCATTGTTTTACAATGTTGTCGATTCAGAAGGCTTCTTCACATTAAGTTAATACTGGACTTGAGGAGCAATGACCTACACTACTATGGATCCAATACTGGAGGTGATATTAGGCCAGGTAACACATTTTTAGACCAATAGGCAAAATGGCCGCTGTCTGTGTTGTGAAGTTCTGTGAATCTATGAGATACAAGGATAAACAAAAATGAACAAAATATGTGACAACCATAATAATAGATAAATTGAGATAAATATAAACAGAAAGAGAGCAGAACAGTGGAGGATACAGAGAGAAAGAAACAGATAATGGGATGTATGAACAATGTCACAGGAGATCATTTACTGTATCTATAATACATAAAATCTAATACACTTTCTGCCTGTAAAGCATTACTTCCTTCCGCCTCCTTTTCAATTCAATATTTACCTTTATTCCTGTGACCACATTAGAGTGGGAGCAGTCTCTGTATTGTCAGTGGTTATGTGGCCAACTTTTGTACTTGGTCTCCAAGCTCTCCAGCTGAACCAAAGAGCACTTTTATAATAGGTACTGCATTTACTAGTTTGCTGCAGGTTTTATGATTTCCCTATTGTCTCTTCAAAAATATTTCACTGGTTTCATGGGAGCGTATGAATGAGGGAGCAGTAGACCACTCGGACTATCAAGCCTACTATTTAATAAGCTCATGTCTGATTGGATTGTGCTCTCAACTCAGTATTATAGGACCATTGGCAACAGCCTACGACCCTTTGCTTATAAACAAGTACTTTTCTGCTTTAAAAAAATTCAACAACTCTGATTCCATCACCTCTTGAGGGTGAACGTTCTCATGAAACTTTGAGAAAAAAAATCTTAATCTTTTCAGAAAACCATGCTGATTTTGCCCGATTTTCATTTTATTACTAGATTCCCTGCTATGATAATGTAGAAGGGTTTTCAGAAAAGTTCGACCTGAAACGTTGCCTTCCATATCCTCCAGAGATGCTGCCTGACCCATTGACTCCAGCTCTTTGATATCTGGCGAACTGGTCAGAATTTCCAGCTTTCTGTCCCTTTTTGGATAAAGAAGTTACCTTTGCTGTTTTCCAGAACAATTGAACCTTCTTCAGATCTGAAGAAAATCTGGAAATTTAAAATAAGAAATACATTTTTTCACTCACCATTTATTTTAGTGCTGGGTTAAAGTCCATCAAATCTGGAGGACTTGTTTGCCCAAAGCTATACTGTTTCATACCGTTTCCTTTCATATCAAAGTTATTTGAGTTCCTTCCTTTCTTCCAATTCCTGATTTACAGCTATTCTGTGGTATTACTTGTGTTTTCCTACCGTGGAGTAATAATGCAAGATACAGTATCTGTATCATTTATCAACTCTTGTATATTTTTGAATACTCATAATAATGTCGGAGGTTCAGGGACCTGATAGAAGTATATAACGTTTTGAGAGGCATAGATAGGATAAACGGTCAGAATCTTTCTCAAAGACTAGATGGCACAGCTATAAGTTGAAAGGGGCAAAGATGAAAGGAGATGTGCGCGTGTATGTGTTTTACACAGAAGGTTGTGGATGCCTAGAATGTGCTGCCAGGGATGGTGGTGTAGGCAGATATGATAATAGTGTATAAGAGGCTTTTAGGTAGGCACATGGATGTGCAGGCATTGGAGGGATATGGATCACGTGCAGGCAGGTGAAATTAGTTTATCTTGGCATTATGGTTCGGCACAGATATTTTGGGCTGGAAAAGTTTGTTCTTGTGCTGTATTTTACTAGTTTCTATTCTCTACGTTCTAATAACCATGTGTATTGCTGGGTCTTATTGACTTATTTTAATATGCTCTTTCAACAATACTTTCTGTATTATCATTTCTAGCTCTTTATCCTTCTGGATCTCTTCATTTGTGTCTTTTTGGTGAAGTGCTCAGACTTGTTACATTTAGGGCCAGTATATAACTGCTACTTTCTGTTGCTATCAAATCATAAATAATTCCCCAGGAATAACAGGAATATTGAGGGATTTCAATGTAAAATTATATTAATTGGAGTTTCACTTGGACCAAACTGAAGTTATCTTGTTTGTTTTATATTTCATAACACATTCCTAATGGGAGTAATGTTTAATATTCGTCAGTCACTATCAGATTGATATCCTATTAACTACTTCTCTAATTTTAGTTGCAACCGATTATTATGGACATTTAAATTGGGTGAATATACTTTTAATTATTAACTCCCTGAATGCACTTTCCACAGAACCAACATCTCACTTTGTTGAAACAGGCCCTTACGAAGCTTTCCAAAAGGGTGGGTGCATGACAGGATTACAAAAAATTTAATGTGAAATAATGTGCGCGCTGCGCACATCACGAGCACGAAGCGTGAAGTCCCTCGATGTCAGTCCCTGAAGCTCTGGGGTTTTAGATGCTCTCTGATGCATTCTGAGTTATTTTGGAGCATGTTGTGCACCAAATTTATGACCAATATTTCAGAAATTAACAGGAATCTGAGAGGTAGCTTTTTCACACAAAGGGTGCTGGGTGTATGAAACCAGCTGCCAGAGGAGGTAATTAAGGCTGGGACTATCCTAATCTTTAAGAGACATTTGGACACGTACATGGGATATGACAGATTTAGATGGATACCTAGACCAAGTGCAGACCCGTTGGGTCTGGTCCCCGAACGTCCTTCAGACCCCGGGTGTGGTTCCCGAACGCACTTCAGCGTCTTGACGACGTAGGCAGCGTGCGCGCGCGAGCGCTGACGGGCCGTCGAGGCGCTGCGCCGCCAGGGGCTCGACATGGCCGTTGACGCCAGCTCTGTCACGCAAAGATGGGTTGTTCCGCAGCTGCTTTTTGGCGTCCTCGGACAGAGGACGGCGAAAAGCAGCGTGGGAAGAGCCGATGTTTGGCTTCAGCAGCCGTGGGAGAGCCAACCTGGGGGGAGGGGGGGGCAGCGAAAATCGGCAGGAAAATAAGAAAAATGTTGGTGTTTTTGGAGCAGAGACGGGCATTTGAGCCAGCATGAGAGAGCCGGCCACAGGAGGGGGAGGGGGGTAGTGGAGGTGAGCGGCGGGCGGCAGCGCAGCGGAAATCGCCAGTGAAAGAAGAAAAATGTCGCCATTTTTGGAGCAGAGCCGGGCACAAAATGAGTGTGTGGGGGGGGGGGGGGTGGGGGGGATGGATTTTATTTTAAAATGTGTACATAAAAATGGCTAAATCTAATGAGTGTATTAGGGTATGTAAAAGTGTAATGTCTAGCGAAATGGAAAAAATCTCGGAGTTTTCCGCGTGTGGTTTTGGCGGACCAAGGAATCAAAGGCCAAATCTGACACCCACAAACACACCCACACACACACAGAATTTTAAAAGTATATAGATAGATGGGCCAAATGCGTGTGAGTGGGACTAGTTTAGATGGGACATGTTGGTAGGTGTGGGCAAGTTGGGGCTGAAGGGGCCTGTTTCCACACTGCATCATTCTATGACTAAAAAGTTAAGAAGAAAAATGCATGTAGATAAGTAGAGCAGATTTGACAGAGGAGTGAAATGTAAAGGCAGAGAGAGGTTTATGGGTGGAAAGGGACATAGGAAAGGAGGGGGGAGAGTGGGAAGTTGGGCAGATGGGTGAAGGGAAAATAAGACACAAAGTGCTTGGAGTAACTCAGTGGGTCAGGCAGCATCTGCGGAGAATATGTATAGGCAACGTTTCACAGAGTGCTGGAGTAACTCAGCGGGTCAGGCAGCATCTCTGGAGAAATGATATAGATATATTTGGGGTTCTTCAGTAATATTCATGATGTGACATGCATAGACATTCCTGAATGTTACCAAACCATCGTGAGCTACTTTGTATGATGCTTGCCCTCTCCTTAACGTCTCTGCTGCATTGGGTGATGCAGCAGGACACAAGCTTTGGGACACGGTGTGAAGCTGTTGCGTCTGTCCAGCCTGGTAAAAACCTGGATGGGAGTGGATGTGGAGAGGATGTTTCCACTAGTGGGAGAGTCTAGGACCAGTGGCCACAGCCTCAGAATTAAAAGACATTCCTTTGGGAAGGAGATGAGCAGGAATTTCTTAAGTCAGAGGGTGGTGAACTGTGGAATTCATTGCCACAGACAGCTGTGGAGGTCAAGTCAATGGACATTTTTCAGGAGGAGATTGATAGGTTCTTGATTGATACGGATGTCAGAGGTAATGGGAGAAGGCAGGAGAATGGGTTTGAGAGGGAAAGATAGATAGAGTCATAGAGTGATACAGTGTGGAAACAGGCCCTCCGGCCCAGCATGTCCCATCTGCACTAGTCCCACCTGCCCATGTTGATCCATATCCCTCCGAACCTGTCCTATTCATGTACCTGGTTTAACTGTTTCTTAAATGTTGCGATAGTCCCTGCCTCAACTACCTCCTCTGGCAGCTTGCTCCATATACCCACCACCCTTTGTGTGAAAAACATACCCCTCAGATTCCTATTAAATCTTTTGCCCTTCACCTTAAACTTATGTCCTCTGCTCCTCGATTCACCTACTCTGGGCAAAAGACTCAACCATATCTATTTCAAATCATGATTTTATACACCTCTATTAGATCATCCCTCATCCTCCTGTGCTCCATGAAATAGAGTCCCAGCCTACTCAACCTCTCCCTATAGCTCTGGCCCTCTAGTGCTGGCAACAATCCTCGTAAATCTTCACTGTACCCTTTCCAGTTTGATGACATCTTTCCTATAACATGGTGCCCAGAACTGAATACAATACTCTGAATGCAGCCTCACCACCTTCTTATGCAACTGCAACATGACCTCCCAACCTCTATACTCAGCCTGACCCGCTGAGTTACTCCCAGCACTCTGTGAAACGTCACAGAACAGGGCAAGATTTGCAAGTTTGCTGATGATACAGAAGTGAGTGGTTTTGCATATAGTGAAGATGGTTGTGAAAGATTGCAGCAGGATCTGGATCAATTAGCCAGGTGGGCAGAGGAATGGTTGATGGTTGCATGGTTCCTTGAAGGTTGTGTCGCAGGTATATCAGGTGGTCAAAACGTATTTTGGCACTTTGGCCTTCATCAGTAAGAGTATTGAGTATAGAAGTTGGGAGGTCATGGTGCAGTTGTATAAGACGGTTGGTGAGACCGCATTTAGAATATTGTGTTCAGTTCTGGGCACCATGTTATAGGAAAGATGTCAAACTGAAAAGAGTACAGAAGAGATCCCCATCCTGGATCAGTCCAATCCAGGGTTGTCGACCGCAAACTTGAGAAGCTTGACAGAGGTGTCTGTGGAGGTGCAGTCATTGGTGTGGCGAGAGTAGAGGAGAGGGGAGAGTATGCATCTTGCGGGGCTCCTATGCTGAACTTTTGCAGGTCCGAGATATGCTTTCCCATCTCACATGCTGCTTCCTGTCTGTCAGAAAGCTGGTGATCCACCGACAGAGGGGTTCAGGCACAGTCAACTCAGAAAGTTTGGAGCGTAGTAGCTCTGGCACAATGGTGTTGAATGCAGAGCTAAAATCAACAAACAAATCCTCGCATAGGTCCCCTGGCGGTCTAGGTGCTGGAGGATGAAGCTGCAGGCCCGATTGCTGCGCGTCCATCCCCCACCCAGAGGTCTATTCTACACCCAATACTTACAAAAATACG
>CM075979.1:32455077-32530388 GCA_038087875.1 Malacoraja senta
AAAAGGGGGTGCGGTCGCACCCAACGCACCCTCCCTTCGGACGGCCATGTGAAAGGAATGGGTGACATATCGGGTCGAAACCCATCTTCAGCCTGTCCCGCTGAGTTACTCAAGCATTTTGTGTCTATCGTCGGTGTTGAACCAGCATCTGCAGTTCCTTCCTATACAACTCATTTAGTTAATTCTTTTTTTTTTCAAATATCTACGGAAACTCTGATAATATGTTTTTAGTTTAGTTTAGTTTAGTTTAGAGATACAGCCTGGAAACAGGCCCTTCGAAAACCAACAATCACCTGTACACTAATTCTATGTTATCCCAGTTTTGCATCCTACACACTTGAGGCAATTTACAGAAACGGCAATTTATAGAAACCACTAACCTACAAACCTGCACATCTTTAGAATGTGGGATGAAACCGGAGCACCCGGAGAAATCCACGCGGTCACAGGCAGAACATGCAAACTCAGTTCAGGATCAAACCCAGTCTCTGGTGCTGTAAGGCAGAAACTCTACCGCTAGGCCACTGTGATGCATAGATTTTTCTCATACTTTCCTTAATTTTATACTGGTTGTTTGCTGTGTCTTGCATTCCACACAATTTTCTGGCCAGCTATTTATCCGCACAATTAGATGCTTTTCTTTACGTTTGATATTATCTTTAAGATTTTTAGTTAACCCATGAAGGGGTGCTTCCTCCTCTTGGATTTTTTTTCTCATTAAAATTATCATGAAACACTTCCCAACATCTTAAGCATGTGAACAATCCTGTATAAAACGCAAAATATTTCTATATTTCTGACCAATGAATAACATTACAAAATAAATCCAGTAGAAAAATTTCCCATGACAAAATGTATTGCCATAAAATTGAGGTTGATTCAGAGTATTATGAATCTAATTTACTTTCATCTTATTAAACTACTGTATCTGGGATTTGATCCAGGATCTTGGGTAAGTTATGGTAAGTTATGGTTCTGGGGATTCCAGGTCACTTCAAGCCAAATTGCCAACTTTCCCCAGAGATCCAGCTTGTGCATCCAACCCCACACCATCTGCCCTGTCAAAGGGGGACTTCAGCACAAACCTGGAAGGTGTCAGGGTCAATTATCTGAGGACGTTCCCAGTTGTACCTGATTTTACACCTTTAGCCTGATAATGCCCCACGACATTTAAACAATTAGTCATAGAGTCATACAGCGTGGAAACAGGACCCTCGGACCAACTGCCCTCGTCGGCCAATCTGTCTCATCTACACTGGTTCCACCTGCCTGCGTTTGGTCCATATCCCTCTACACCTATCCTATCCATGTACCCATCTAAATGTTTCTTAAACATTGCAATAGTACCTGCCACAACTACCTCCTCTGGAAGCTTGTTCCATATACCCATGGCCCTTTCTGTAAAAAAAGTTACCCCTCAGTTTCCTATTAAATCTTTTCCCCCTCACCTCACAACTATGTCCTCTGGTTCTCGATTCCTCTACTCTGGGCAAAAGACTGTGCATTTACCTGATCTATTCCACTCATGATTTTGTACTCTTCTATAAGAACACCCCTCATCTTCCTGTGCTGCAAGGAATAGAGTCTGAGCCTGCTCAACCTCTCCCTACAGCTTAGGCCCTGTTAACATACTCGTAATTCTTCCCTGCACCCTTTCCAGCTTGACAATTCTGTACTTTTTCTTAACTCCTCACAGGTCACGTTGCTCCAGACCTCCAAGGATAAGAACTCGGGCATTACCAAAGGCTGCCATTTTTATTCCCACGGCAGTAGCGATTGCATCGTAAAAGGTCACTTGTTTGATGTGAAGCTTTTTGACACTTCCTTGGAGGTACATAAATGCGATTCATGCGTACTCTTTTTCTCTTTTATAAAGGTTAAATGCCTTGCTGTTGTAGGGAAGCATATCTTTTGGCACTTTAGAATGATGCCATGGGAAGCACATTTGTACAGATATGACTAGATCTCCAATGATGATGCATTCTGGAGTCATCTGCTCAAGGCCATCTCCCATAAGGCATTTTGGAATCCATCATTAGTTACATTTACAGGGTGACTGAGCCAGGATTGTTGTCCATTTCATTTCCCACCATTGAATGTGACTGAAAACTGACGGTGATATCAGTTGCTCTTACAATGACACCGTGCTGTTCTCCTACAATGAGGTGAGAGGCAGCAAAATGTGAGATGTTGAAATGCCATTCCCTGTTTTCCAAATGTATCAATGTTTTTTCTGCTGATAAAGGCTTGAGACAATTCCTGATGAATCAGCCAGAAATAAACTACTCCTTCTCAGAAAAGGCTTGTGGCAAATTGAAGAAATAATATTTTAAAATGGACATCTCTCTTTAGAAAAATTACATGGCATTAATATTTTAAAAGCTTCCTTTGATCCATTTGTAAGTACAGTACATACTGTAAGTCAATAGGAGAGAAGGAATGGGTGTCCTTTCGGTTGTGTCTACCTTCGATTTAACCAACATCTGCAGTTCTTTCCGATACATAAATCAATAACTTACTTATTATAGTACAGGATAGATCATTCGATAACTTCAATGTTAAGTTAATGATTTGGGTGATCCCAAAATTGTAATGTTATACTTTGGGACACAAAAATGCTGGAGTAACTCGGTGAGTAAGACACCATCTCTGGAGAACCTATCGATATTCTCCAGCGATGATGCCTGACCAGCTGAGTTACTCCAACATTTGGTGCCTTTTTTGGTAATCCAGAATCTGCAGTTCCTTGTGCCCCCATTATAATTTGGGGGTGATTTAATTTTAAAAGATTAGAATTATTTCTAGGAATAAAGATCAAAAACTGTGAAAACATTTCTGGACCATTCCTGCAGTATGCGAGTGAAAGATTTAAAGACCACATGGATGAACTCCAAAAATTGTTCATCCCTGTCTGGGATAAAACGGGTAAGGCGGCTCAACCATGGCTAACAAGGGAAATCAAGGATAGTGTTAAATTGCTGGAGTAACTCAGTGGGTCAGACAGCATCTCAGGAGCAAAATGATAGATAACATTTTGGGTCGGGACCCATACATACATACTCATACTGACCTTTTTATCCTGGGCATCCTCCATTGCCAGAGTGAGGCCACACGCAAATTGGAGGAACAGCACCTCATATTTCGCTCGGACAGCTTACACCCCAGTGGTATGAACATTGAATTCTCTAATTTTAAATAACTTAATCTCATACACACCTCCCCTCCCGCCTCCCTCCTTGCTGCCTTCCTCCTTCCTTGTCGTTTTACCAGTTCCACTGTTCTCCATATTGTAGTTCTTGTGATCACACCTTCACTAGCCAACAGTGGGCCCACCAGGACATCACCCTGCCTGAGGTCATTTGTGTAGGAAAGAACTGCAGCTGCTGATTTAAATCGAAGGTAGAAACAAAATGCTGGAGTAACTCAGCAGGACAGGCAGCAACTCTGGAGAGAAGGAATGGGTGACATTTTTGGTCGAGACCCTTCTTCAGACCAGATGAGGTCATTTGTGGCTGGCTTGATTGGTCCTGATGTAGCTTAACTTGGCTTCAGTAGGGATTCTGGAGATTTTATTAAATCATTTTTTTAAAATATTTTTTTCTTAATTTATATTTGTTTCTATATTATTTTTTAAAATTATTTGTGATTTATTAATATTTTTATATTTTTATTTTGTTTTATATTTTATATTTCTTTGCATTTATATTTTATATGTATATTAATTTTAATTGATTTTGTTTTTTTTAATATTTTGTAATTCTTTTCATATTTTTAATATTCTGTTTTAATTTTTTATACAGACCCGCTGCTACTCCGGAAGTTTATGTTTATCTTCAGTGTAAACCAGCATCTGCAGTTCCCTCATCTATCTATCTTTCTATCTTTCTATCTAGCTATCTACATATTCATCTTTGTGTATGTATGTATGTGGGTGTATGTATGCATGTGTGTATGCATGTTATGTGCGTATGAGTGCGTGTATGTATGTGCATGCATGTATATATGTCTGTATGTTGTTGTGCATGTATGTATGTTGTGTGCATGTATGTGTGATGTGTGTATGTATGTGTGTGTATGTATGTATGTGATGTTTTTGTGTGTGTGTATGTGTATATGTATGTATGTCTGTGTATGTATATATAATGTATGTATGCATGTATGTGTATGTGTGTATATGTATGTGTGTATGATGTATGTATGTGTATGTATGTATGCTTGTATGTGTATGTGTGTATGATGTATGTGTGTGTGTATGATATATGTATGCATGTATGTGTATGTATGTGTGTGTATATGTATGTATATATGTATGTATGATGTATGTGTATGTATGCATGATGTATGTATGCGTGTATGTGTGTGTATATGTATGCTTGTATGGGTGTATGATGTATGTGTGTATGTATGATATATGTATGCATGTATGTGTGTATGTGTGTATATATGTGTGTATGTGTGTGTGTGTATATGTATGTATATATGTATGATGTATGTGTATGTATGCATGATGTGTGTATGTGTGTATGTGTGTGTATATGTATGCTTGTATGTGTGTATGATGTATGCGTGTATGTATGATATATGTATGCATGTATGTGTGTATGTGTGTATATGTATGTGTATGTGTGTGTGTATATGTATGTATATATGTATGTATGATGTATGTGTATGTATGCATGATGTATGTATGCGTGTATGTGTGTGTATATGTATGTACGCATATATGTATATGTGTGTATTGCTGGAGAGAGGTTGCATGGCGGCGCTGCCCCTTTAAGGCAGTGCGGTGCGGTGCCCGGAGCTGGAGCGGAGGGGCTGACGTCACTGTATGAGGGCGCCTGGCGCTGATTGGTTGGCAATGACGGCATGATGCATACTTCAGGCCAGCTCGCTGCTGCTTATGTTGCACCTTCCCCTCAGCTATTCCTCATGGGCAACTCGCACACAGACAATCCGACAACAACAGCAACAGCCACAGCAACACCAGCTTGCGCCAGCCTGCACTGCTTTTTCAAATAATTCCCTTTTTTTTCCTCTTGCATTTCTTTCTCCCTTCATTTCTTTGTAAATTCTAGGAGCATCTCCCATTGATCGCCCGAGCCGCAATTGCAAAGGCTTGTGCGTGGAAAATTAAGAGGGGAGCTCCCGGAAGTAAAGAAGGTGAGTCTTGGGGAAATGGGGGGAAAATATGATTCGCTGAAGAAGCGTGTCTTTTGCTGTCTTGGTCAGTCCACTTGGGCTGTGCGGTTAGGTTGTGGCAGATTTGCATCTTAATGCCCTGATCCGTTTTTTTTTCTTCTGGAAGGGGGAATGCAATTGCAAAGCATGCAGTGCAATCTTGCATGATGGTGCAACCTGCAGCAATGCAAGCTCGCTCATCCTTGAAGGTTGTAAAGGTTGACTATCCGCTGTGTGGCCGGAGGATGGGATGGGATGGGACGGGGCGCAGAGATCGCTCAAGGACGGTCTAACCATCATCTCCTTGTGTCAGGACAATGTTGGCAATAACGCAACGACGTTGTCTCCATGCAGACGAAGACGATGCTGGATTTCCGTGTATTTTTCAGTTCTGTCGTTGCATGCACTACTGTCAAATTGACGCCCAGAATTAACCAGGTTGCGGGAGATCGGGGTTTAAATTGGTGCAGTGGCGGTCGGGCTTCATTTGCAAAGGACACTCCTCCTCTTGGGTACTTGGGCGCGTTAAAGCCCATCGTCGCCCTGCAAATGGAAACCTAGGATTTACTGATGACTGTCTTTCAATTTAAAGGACAGGTTTGGGGGAAGCTATTTTGGTAGCTAGGCGTCCGCGTTTTCCAAAATAAATATACAAGCCTTTGTTTTATGCTTAAAGGTTTATCTAAACCTGTAATATAGTGTTTGTTACCTCAAAGGGGATTAGGTTGAATAGGTAACCGGCCCGTGTGGTCGCAAGTAAAGAGATCACCGATGTTTATTTATTAAACAGGCGATGTCTTTGGATGGAAATGATTGTTTAGTCAACGATGAGGACGTCGAAGGCACTTGTAATGGTGTAGTTTCTCATACATCTCTCCCGTGTTGTTAGGACCTCCGAGTTCTGTGGTCTCAAATCAATAAATTAAAGTAATCTTTAATATATTTGATTCTTCACTAGCCCACCCTCCTTTTTCTGAAAACAAAAAAATCCTGGTTTTTGGATCAATATTAAGTGATGGGTTCGATTGAACATGGTACTGAATATATTAAACATGAATTCCCTGGCATTTTTTCCGCTGCAAACTAGTGCTTCTGATGAGTTTGCTTTCACCGCACAACAGATAACAACCGGCAAAGAAATACAGCTGTTCCTTTATTTGCTGTCATCACACTATCTGTTATTTCTGGTCTCCATCTTTCACAGTCATACGAAGAACTTAGAAAGCCTATTGAATGCAAACAAGCTGAGGTAACACCCCAAATATACCTGGCCTGACAGATGGCAATTATATTTTCATATTATGATTTATGGAAATGTTTTTTTTTAATTTAAAGCTGTACTCCACATGAGAAATGGACAATTAATTAGGAGATTGTTTGTTTGAATTTGTTTTGTAATATCTGGTGTCCAATGAATTTAACAGAGAATAGTGGTCTGGTAAATACAATTAGTTACTTGATGGTTGTCATGGACATGATGGGTTGAGTGGCCTGTTACTGTGTGGGAACGAACTGCAGATGCTGACTTAAACCGAAGATAGACACAAAATATTGGAGTAACTCAGCGGGACAGGCAGCATCTCTAGAGAGAAGGAATGGGTGACGTTTCGGGTCGAGACTGAAGAACCAGTCTGAAGATGGGTCTCGACTCAATGTCACGCATTCCTTCTCTCCAGAGATGCTGCCTGTCCCGCTGAGTTACTCCAGTTTTTTGTGTCTATCTGTTACTGTGCTTCATGACTCTAACACTAATTCACACATCGACAACTGACACATTCAAGACCAGAGTGAGGCAAATCATGTGTAGGAAGGAACAGCAGATGCTGGTTTAAACCGAAGATAGGCATCAAAAAGCTGGAGTAACTTAGCATCTCTGGAGAGAAGGAATAGGTGACATTTCGGGTCAAGACCCTTCATTTCAGGTCAAGACCCTTCTTCAGTCTTGACTCTCAGGTTCTATCTAGGCAAAAGGGTAGTTATTTACCTTTGACCAGTTAACATAACTTGTGCATACTCTGGATTAAATCTTTCTATGGCCTTTCCTGCACTCCTGCCCCTACCCATCCGCCACCCTCACTGCTCTATTTGTCACTTTCTTGTACGGGGCTTGGACAAGAGGTCCAATTTCTCTGAGGTTGCTGCAGACTTGGCTTTGTGCATCTCGTTCACCTTAGCATTGGAAGCTCTGCATTCAGCTATCTTGTCTGAAGTCCTGTGCTCTGGAAATCCTTCAGACACTATGATTTCCCCCCAAACCCACCTGTCTGACCAAGCTTGTAGTCACCTGGCCTGTTCGCTTCCCCCCCCCTCCCCCCCCTCTTTTGTGACTGATTAATTTCTCAATATGTTTGTGTGAAGCTTATGTGGTTGTTCTGCTTCACCAAGAGCACTTGCTGGCAGGTTGTTGTTATTATTAAACTGGCGTGAAGACAGTTTGTCTGCGTGGGATGAATACTTGTTAGATGTGCACAAGGAGAAAAACATACAGCAAATCTCTCTTGACCATAAGTTCAATTTTACTGAAAAGGATTAAACATTTCTTTAATTAGAATAGAAAATGCTGGAAATACTCAGCAGGTCATGCAGCATCAATGGGAATAGAAACAAAGTTAATGACTTTTCAGCAAAGCATTTGGAAGAGCTCAGAACACCCCCAATGGACTTTAAAACCAATTAAGTACTTTATGATGTGTAGTCAACTGTAAACAGCAATGTGATATTGACCAGATAACTTGGTTTATGTGTTGGTTGGTGGAAAAATATGGGTCAAGATATCAGGGATGACTTCCTTCCTCTAACACTGTCATGAGATCCTTTACTTCCTCCTGAGAGAGAAAATGGATGTTGGTTTAATGTCCCAATGTAAGGTTCCTGTGCACCAGTCCAATAGCAGTGCTGCAAAGAAGTTTCACTTTCCACAGATGCAGCAATCGCAGGGTAACTATGTGGTAATCGTAACGCTGAAATGTAAAACCTTGCAGTGTTGTGAAAAACTCCATAACCTTCATTCGCTGCTTTGTTTTACCTGCCTCATTGCTGTACTCTTCAGATATCCATTAGGCATCCTGTCTGTGGAATTCTCTGCCACAGAAAGTAGTTGAGGCCAGTTCATTTGGCTATATTTAAGAGGGAGTTAGACGTGGCCCTTGTGGCTAAAGGGATCAGGGGGTATGGAGAGAAGGCAGGTACAGGATACTGAGTTGGATGATCAGCCATGATCATATTGAATGGTGGTGAAGGGCCGAATGGCCTACTCCTGCACCTATTTTCTATGTTTCTATCCTGCTGTCATAAGACACACCGCAAGTTCCAACTTGGGAATGGCCTCGCCAATAAAGTGACTTTAACTTTTCCATATTTGCTTAATTAAGTTGACGGAGAAGTATGGTGGCAGTTCACCTGATGATGGGAGGATGTAAAAAATTGGAGGGGGGTGATGGTGATAAATGAAGATGCTGGAAATGTGAACTATAAACAAGGTGCTGGAAATATTCGGCTGGTCAGGTAGCAACGAGGAAAAGAGAATGGTCTTCAACTTGAAATGCTAACTCTATTTCTCCACGCGCAGAATCTGCCTGTTGAAGTGTTTCCAACATTTTCTCCTTTTTACTTGGGCATTGAAAATACCCAGTAGAAGAGGTTCACTCTGAAATATAAAGGGTGAGAGTTGTGACATTTGTGTGAAGCTCCATTTGATCTCCTGCAAAGTGTATTGCCCTTGCAGAAGAAATGGCAAAGATTGGCTAAAGTTGAACTAGAGCTAAAGGGGTTAAGTTATGAAGAAAGACAGGGCTAGCATTCTGTGGAATATAGAACAGTACAGCACAGGAATGGGCCCTTTGGCCCACAATGTGCCAAGTTAACATGATGCAAAGTTAAACTGATCTCATCTACTTGTACAAGATTCATATCCCTCTATTCCCTGCATTTCTATTTATACCTCTTCTACCTCCCGAGGGAATTTGCCTCCGTCATCATGACCGCGGTCTATATCCCACCTCAGGCTACTCATCTACTACTGGAAGAGCTGCACGCCGTGGTCAACAAACACCAGTTGGCATAACCCGACAGCTTTACCATCATAACCAGGGACTTCAACAAATCCAGCGTGAAGGAATCACTCCCTATCTACCAGCAGCGCGTGTACTGCAGCACCAGAGGAGTAAACAAACTCGACCACTTCTATACCACCATCAAGGATGCCTATCTCTCCATCCCTTGCTCTCAGTTTGGAAAATCTGACTAGTCAGCTATTCTCCTTCATCCTGCATATAGGCAGTGACTGACGAGTGCACCTCCAGCAGTGAGGGCTGTATAGAGCTGGACAGGAGACGAACGACTGCTGGACTGCTTAGAGTCGGTGGACTGAGAAAAGTTCAAGATCTCGGCTACGGACCTGAATGAATACGCCACAATAGTTGCCGCCTTGATAAGGCAATTAAAAAGGCAAAAAGGGACTTTTGCTCTAAACTGGAGGATGAGGCGCATGTTGGGCAACTGCGGCAGGGGTTGAATGCCATCAATTCCTACAAGGCAAAACCGGGGGGGTAGCTCATGCGACAACAAACCATCACTCCCAGACGAGCTCAATGCATTCTACACACACTTTGATAGGGAGAACACTGATGTGCTTTCCCAGGCCCTCATAGCCTCCCCCCCCCCCCTGGTATTGCAACCTCAGTAACAGAGGCCGATGGCAGAAGATCCTTCAGGAGGGTGAACCCTCAAACCGTCTGAACCTGATGGTGAACCTGGTCGTGTTCTTGAAACCTGTGCAGACCAACTGGCTGGAGTTGTTGTGGACATCTTCAATCTCTCATTACTGAGGCCTGAGGTTCCCATCTGCTTTAAAAGGGAATCAATAATACCGGTGTCCAAGAAGAGTAAGGTGACGTACCTCAATGACTATCAACCGGTGGCACTAACATCTGTGGTGATGAAGTGCTTTGAGCGGTTGGTTCTGGTGCACATCAACTCCTACCTCAACAAGAACCTGAACCCACTACAGTTTGTCTACTGCCACAACAGGTCAACGGAGGATGCAATCTCGCTGGCTTTCCACTCAGCACTAGACCACTTGGACAATAAAAATATGTACATTGGATTTTTGTTTATAGCTCAGCTTTCAACATCATCATCCCCTCCAAGCTGGTTACCTAGCTCATGGAACTGGGTGTCTGTGCATCCCTCTGCAACTGGATCTTCTACCTCCTCAGCACAGACCACAACATGTACAAATTGGCAGCAACACTACCTCCTTGAGCACCTCAAGGCTAAGTGCTCAGCTCCCTGCTCTACTCACTCTATGCTCACGACTGTGTAGCTGGACACAGTTCGAACTCCATCTTCACGTACGCTGATGACACCATGGTTGTTGGATGAATTGCAGATGATGATGAGTCTAGGCAGGAGATCAATCAACTGACCAAATGGTGCCAGAATAACAACCTTGCTCTCAACGGCTGTAAGAACTAAGAACTGATTGTGAACATTGAAAGAGGAAGGACCAGGATCCACAAACCTGTCGTCTTCGACAGGACAGTGGTGGAGAGAGTCAAAAGCTTCAAATTCCTGGGCGTGCATATCACTGAAGAGCTGCCCTGGACCCAGCACCTTGATGCAATCGCAAAGAAAGTCCATCAACGCCTCTACTTCCTGAGAATATTGAGGAGATTTGCTACATCAACGAATACTCTCTTGAAGTTCTACTGGTGTTCAGTAGAGAGCATGTTGACTGGTTGCATCACGGCTGGGTTTGGTAACTCAATCGCCCAGGAACAAAGATTGCAAAAAAGATGTGAACGCTGCCCAGACCATCAGGGGTATTGACCACCCCACCATCGAAGGGATCTACAAGAGTCGCTGCCTGAAAACGGCAGCCAGCATCATCAGAGACCCACACCACCCAGGCCATACTCCTGTCATTGGGAAGAAGGTATAGGAGCCTGAAAACTCTAATGTCCAGGTACAAGAACATTGTGTTTACATATTCTGGTTTGCTGCTGCAAGCAAGAATTTCATTGTTCCATTTCGGGACACATGACAATAACACACTCCTGATGCTGCCTTATCAATGCCACTATCGTATCTGCCTCCACCACCATCCCGCCAATGTGTTCCAGGCCCCCACTACTCTCTGTGTTCCTTTAAAAAGAAAACTTGCCCTGCACATCTCCTCCTCTCGCATTATGCCCTCTAATGTTTGACATTCCCACCCTGAGGAAAAAGGAAAATGGAAGATTAAGGTGGAATTTTGTTTATACCAAATATAATTAAGATGGAAATTTGGAACATTGTCCCACAAAAATGGAGACCAGACCAGACATCCGGTGGTGCTGTTGCTAGCTGCCTCCGCCTTCAGTCCGGTATCTTTTTGTTTTTTTTGTTATGTTTGAAGAACGTTTTTTGTGTTTTTTTTTGTCTTTATGTGGGGGGGAAGAGGGTACGGTAAGGAGGATACCGTCCTTCAGTCGCTTCCTGGAGAGGACGCGACTATTTTTCGAATCGCGTCCTCGCCCCCCCCCGCGGCCTACCTACTGGATTGGCGCGGCCTTTCCTGCCGGGACCGACCAGAGCTCCAGCAGCAGCGGCGCAGCGTTGGAAACATCGCGGAGCGGGCGATGCCTTACCGGGGATCGCCGTCTGGTGCTCCGGAGTGCTGGGCCTGCTGCACCGACATCGCGGAGCTGTGGTTCGTGGAGCTCCCAACGCGGGCGGCACTGACCAACATCGCGGAGTCCTGCGACTCCGCCCGGCTTGGCCTGTGGACTTCGGGAGCCGTGGACTCCGGTGGGAGGTGGCTGATTTGGAGGTCCGGGCCGCTGAGGATGTTCTCCGTCGGGGTTCCATCGTTCCCGGCGTGAGGGCCTGAACATCGGGCCGCCCGTGGTGGCGACTGCGGGTGCTCGGGAGGCCCCGACTACGGGTGAACATCTGGGAAGATCGACGGGGAGGCTGGCTGGACTATGGTACGTACCTTCCTTAACTTTGGTGCCGCTGTGGGGTTATGTTGTGGCGTGGACTTCTGTGTTTGTGCTTTATTATTTTTTATTTTTTTATTGATTTATTATTTATTTTTATGATACATGGCTGTAAAGGAAAATCCATTTCGTTGTCTCTTATGAGATAATGACAATAAATTGAATACAAAACAAATACAAAATACAAAATATAAAATTGGGATAGATAGACTTCTGTTAAGCACGGTTGTTAATGGTTACATACTAACGTGGGTAGATAGAATTAAGACACCAATCACCCACAATTTAATCGACAATTGGAACAGGCTCAAAAATCGGAATGGCCTATTCCTGTTCCTGTAGCTTATCACTGTATACTGCCCAGGACCCGAGGTTGATCCTAGCAGTCTGTGTTGAAGTGGTAAATTATAGCCAGACAGTTAGAGAATCGGTGCAGCTAACTTGGGTACCCATGGATTAAACGTGGTTGCACGCTTCCTGATCCTTATCTCCTAATTTAAGATGCAAGTGTGAGTAAGTTATGATACAAACAGAGATGAATTATGAGACTTGGAGTGAGGGAGAGTGCTGCATCACAGCCAGGCTAATGCCTTGCTGACACGAATCCAATGAGAGTCACTGGCTAATACTCGGGAAGATCCAGAGTAATTGCCCTGTTCATGGTCTACATGAGAAGAGTGACTAGGTTTAGGTTTATTATTGTCACATGTACCAAAGTACAGTGAAAAGCTTTGTATCGCATGCCATCTAAACAGATCGGATATGCCATACATAAGTACAATCAAGTCAAATTCTAGTACAATAGATAGAGAGAAAAACAAGAGTGCAGAATATAGTTTAGTTTAGAGATGCAGCATGGCAACAGGCTCTTTGGCTCACCAAGTCCATGCTGATCATCGATAACCCATTCACACCAGTTCTATATTACCCTATTTTGTCATCCACACCCTACATCCACACATTTGGAGTGATTTACAGAGGCCAATTAACCTACAAACCCACACATCTTTCACTTGTGGGAGGAAACTGGAGCACCCAATAGTAACCCCCACTGTCACATGAAGAACATGCAAGCTCCACACAGCACCTGAGGTTGGGATCAGACCCTCGTCTCGGGCGTTGTAAGGCAGCAGCTCTACCCGCTGCACCACTGTGCTAGTTCACAGCGTATTGTAGTGCATCAGTCCATAGACAAAGTCCAATGTCAACAATGGGGTAGAGGTGAATCAGACAGTACCCTAGCCTATGGAATAACTTTTCAGAAGCTTGAAAACAGGGGGGGAAAGCTGTTCCTGTGTCTCGTGGTGCACACCTTCAAGCTTCTGTACCTTCAGCTGGGCGGGAACAGGGAAACGAAGGAATGTCCAGGATGGGACAAATCTTTGACTTTGGAGATTGTGTAAGGCCAAACTCCTGTTTGCCTTCCAAGCAAACAGTACTGAAGGGTCTCGACCCGAAATGTCAGCCATTCCTTCTCCACAGAGATTCTGCTTGTCCTGAGATACTCCAGCATTTTGTGTCCATCAGCACTGATTGCAAAACGTATTTCCAATGCGTTGGTTTAAATAGCTCAACTACTCATCAGGCTGACCGAGTATTGTCATCATTATTCTCACTTGACCCATTTAAAAAAAAAAATCTGAACATTTGTCACAGAATATTTGATTAAAATTGGTAAGGAATACAAATCCAGATCTGGAGAAGCTAAATTCTCCGATGGGAAAATATGAACAGGGGGACACAATCTTGATCATTGTTTAGCTAAGGTATTTAGGGGCACTATCGGGACCTTTTTAATCACACAGAGTAACAGATATCTGGAACTCCATCCCTCAAAGGCTTTGGTCACTAGTGGCCAAGACAGATTACTAATGGGAAAAGAATTTAAGGAATCAAAGGTGGAAAGATTAAGAGTGTAAATAAATGAAGGCTTCTTACTTGCATATTATGGAAGGTGTACCATTCCCAAATCCATTTTAAAGAAGATATGGCCTCTTTTAGAAGTCTGTTTGAAGAGAATCTTGGAATCTTGGATACTTTATTGTCATTCAGACCTTTCGGTCTGAATGAAATTTCGTTGCCTTGCAGTCATACATATAATAAAATAACAAAACGCACAATAAACACAAATTTAACATCCACCACAGTGAGTTCACCAGACACCTCCTCACTGTGATAGAGAGAGAACATTTCTACCAGGTCTTAGTGTTATTTGATACCATTGACTGAGTGATAGGGTTTATGCAAAAGTTTGTTTTATTTTTAAAGCTTCTTGTCGACCAACTTATGATTAAAATATAGTTTGCATATTGCAAATGAAACTGGATTTGTGTTAAAGTGGTGAAGTAATGTACTAAACAAAAAGGCAATGATATCCACTCGTACCTGCAAACAAATTATTTATACTTGCATAAATAATAATTGTGCCATTACATTATTAAAAAAATATGGAAATAGCCAAGTATTTTCACCATAACTATTGAAAGTCCACAGCAGCAGAATCCCAGTATAAAATATTAATAGCATATTTAGATTTACCAATTCAATATTTGTAAATGGCTCAGTTCAAAGACCACAACATTCCTAAAGATACACACCAAATTGCTTCTCTCCTGGTCAATCATGTGCCTCTTAATTGATCTCTTTGTATTTTTCCACATTTACCAGTTGATTTCAAAGCTGAAACAAGATTGTTAGTTGTGACATAAAAAGCCAAAGCACTGTATTTGGAACCCCAATCAGAGGAAATTAAAACCCGTGTACAGGTTATTTTCATTTTACACACCAAACTTTCTTGCGGCCTAACTAAGTAAGATTGGTTGGATAGCGCCAAATTCTTGGTAGTTATCTTATCGTGAGCCAGCAGTTACTCAGTCCAGTGCAACGGAGTTATAACATCTGTCTCACCCTCACAAACACACCCACCCACCCATCACAGTACGCCCTGTCCCAGTTTTGAGCTTGCAATCTCAGCTGTCAGTTGATGTCAGCCCGTTTGTATTTAAATATTGTGTTTAACATAAAGTAATAACTCAGGAGAAAGGAGAACTTTCGGGAGTCTTGCCGGTGGAAAGAGGCGGAAGAATTCGTTGGAGTGTGTTCCAGAATGTGAGACTTGAGTGCTCGTAGGCATGGCCTCCAGTACTAGGTTTTGGGGAAGGGTGGATGCACGGTCATGGGTCAAGAGATCAGTGAGTGAGGGGACTTGGCAGGATATGGTTGAAGGGTTTCAATGAGCTGAAGTCTATTGAGGTGGTTAATGAGATGATGGTCAGTAGAAGATTGGAATAGTAATTACTGATGTAGGATATTGTTAACATCAATGTTAAAGACAGCAGAGTTTCAGTGATTGATATATGAAGGTAGCATAGAAACATAGAAAAATAGGTGCAGAGTAGGCCATTCGGCCCTTCAAGCCAGCGCCGCCATTCAATATGATCATAGCTGATCATCTAAAATCAGTACCCCGTTCCTGCTTTTTCCCCATATTCCTTGATTTCTTAGCATCACAAAGTGCTGTATGCTGGATTCCTTGCGTACACTAAGCAGCCATTTTGAGGCAGATCTTGGAACTTTGCTGGTTGGACAAACATAAAGCAGCACATAAAAACCTAGAGAAAGCAGCAAAATAAAGTTGCAGTCACATGCCTGGCAAACTGTAGTGCATATAATGCAGGACATTGACAGAATATTGCAGAGTCAGATCATTTGCATAATTAGCATAAACTTTGGCACTACCTCAGCATGTTACGATAGACAGTGCGGGAAAAAAAATGCCCAGTAATCTGAATTTTAAAATGTGTTATTGATTACAAGATCAAAATGCTTGGGTTCACTTTATGATCTATTGTTCAAAGATGAGGTTTAAAATATGGACAGGGCAAAAATTATGTGAAAGAACCCCTAGCATGGATTTGTTAGCGCTTGTGGACAATTAGCACCGATGCAGAGCTGAACCTCTGAACACTGGCAAAGAGGGCACAAGGAGATGAGGGTGAGATATGTGCTTAACGGATTCCACCGTGCTTTCAATGCTCTAACCTGGATTTAGTGGCCAGTGTAGGCTGAAGGAGTGAAAGTGTTCAGAGCGTCTGAGGAAGGGTCTAGACCCAAAATGTCACCTATTCCTTTTCTCCAGAGATGCTGCTTGACCCACCGAGTTACTCTGAGTTACTTTAGCTTTTCGCGTCTATCTTTGGTTTAAACCAGCATCTGCAGTTCCTTCCTACATGGAAGTGTTGTGCATACTGGTTCGATGGGTTCCTGTTTCATTGAGTTTGTGCTACATTCAGCCTGGTTTTATATCAAAGTCATGCCACATCATGGGTCGACCTGCAGATTAACGTTGACTCTGAGTCCTACTTGGGAAGGTCTCAGATCCAAAAGGTTTGTGGAGTGAACTAGCTGCGAGATAGATAATAGCCAGCACTGACCTAAGCTTGGCACTCAAGGAGCACTGTGGGCTGCCCTTCACCCTGACTCTGTTTATTATTCATGGCCTGCTTGATGCTGACACAGTGTCAAGCATGAATCACAGGGTTCATTACCAAACAGGAACATCTCTTGGTAAGATTTGCAAACCTTCATTTATCTAACCTATTGCTGGCAAGGTTACTTGTAATAACAATAGGGACATTTTTAATATTAAGACAAGTGTCAAAATGACTGTGACTATGCATCATGTTTCACTGAGCATTAATGTTTCTTTGTACTTGAAGGAAAGATTGTGTTTCTTGAAGCTTTGTTAGCTCTGGCCATTGGGTTTTTTTTCCTACCTAAACTTTATATTACTGAAGCATTTTCAACCGAGGTTGTTGTTTTCATTTGGAGCGGAGGAGAAATCAATTGAGTTTGTCAGTTTATTGAGGGTTTTTATTAGAACAAGGGACATGCATAGCGAATCCGCTCCCATTTTGAACAGAGCCTCTGATTGCCATTTAACATGCTGTTTTTCACATGCCGTGTCTTTGCAGGTTTCATTTGGTGTTAAATATCTGAGCTAGCTGGTGCCAGACCTGATTCCTTCATTTCCAAACTATTTCCTGGCTTCCTCTGGGTAATTGCAGCAGTACTTTACCCCTGTCATTATGAAATTTCCTTGGAGGGAGAGGATTTGGATATGGAAAGATATTATTGTGAGCTTTGTTGTGGGGATGTATTTAATCATGATTTTTTTCCTGATGGTGGTGCAGGTGATTTTGCTTGCAAGAGTGCCAGGTTGCACAGTTAATGGGCCCCATGTCAATGTCTGGTCCACTGTAACACCAGAAAGCTTGACTCTGGCCCTATCGCATGCAAATAGCAGAATCAAACTACCAAAGCCCATTCTCCAAATCCCAACAGCCATAAATCACTTTGGGGATAAAACTTCTACAAAGAGTAGCTAACTAACATAGAACATAGAAAAGTACTGCACACGAACATGCTCTTTCTCCACAGTGTCTGTGCCGAGCATGATGCCAAGATAAACTAATCTCATCTGCCTGATCCAAATCATTCTCCACTCCCTGCAAACCTAAAAACCTGTTCAATGCCACTATCATATTTGCCTCCACCGACAACCACCCTGTTGGTGGTTCCAGGCACTCATTATTAATAAAATAATATTAAAAAACAAAACAAAACAAACCTGAACTAAACTTGTCCTGCACATGTCCTTTAAACTATGCCTCTCTCACCTTAAAGCTGTGCCTCTAGTCTTTGATATTTGCACCTTGGGGTGGGGTGGGGGGGTGCGGAGGGGCAGGGATGAAGGTTATGACTGTCTATTCTGTCCATCTGTTTACAAATCAAGGTTGTGTTAATTAGCCATTAAAAAGTTGTGAATCTTTGGAACGCTCTACCTCAGATGTGGAAGCCGAGTTGTGAAGTATGTTCCAGAATGAGAGATTTTTGGAGCAAAGTTAAGGGCCTATCCCACTGTACGAGGTAATGCAAGAGTTCTCCTTAGTTTCCCCTGATTCGAACTCGGAGAATTACGGTAATAGCCGTTCGTGGGTACTCGGGACTCTCGTGGACATTCCCAAGCTCCGACGTACCCGCTACATACATTCTACGTAGTTACCACGAGTTTGATTATTATTTTTTTAACTCGGGAGAGCTCTTGGGTAAACTCGTATAGTGGGACAGGCCCATTATGGGGGCTGGGAAGGAAGGTAACGTTGAGACCATGGACCAGATTCACATCAATAATACCCAGAGTTGGCTCAGAGTTGACTTTGCATAATCTGTTGTTTCTTAAACTCTTCGGATTTTGCAATCAGTACGTTTGTCAATGCAGTCAAATATTAAAATAGAAAAACCCAGCAGTGTTATGGAGCCTTCAACAGGCCGTGACCTCACCTACTTTGTGAGCAAAGGGGGTGTGGCAGGACATACATCGTGTGTCTGAGCGTTGCAGAGGTCACATCCTGCTTGTGCATTCCATAACACATTCTTTTGCACAACTAGAGCGCTGTCCTGAGCAATTATCTACCTCACTGGAGACCCTCTGACTCTCTGTAATTGGACTTTACTGGATTTTATCTTGCACTAAACATTATTCCCTTGATCACTGTGATTGACTCGATTGTAATCGTGTATTATTTTTCTGCAATAGAAGCTTTTCACTGTACCTCAGTACATGTGACAATACACTAAACAATAGACAATAGGTGCAGGAGTAGGCCATTTAGCCCTTCGAGCCAGCACCGCCATTCAATGTGATCATGGCTGATCATCCCCAATCAGTACCCCGTTCCTGCCTTCTCCCCATATCCCCTGACTCCGCTATCTATAAGACCCTATCTAGCTCTCTCTTGAAAGTATCCAGAGAACCGGCCTCCACTGCCCTCTGAGGCAGAGAATTCCACAGACTCACAACTCTCTGTGAGAAATAGTGTTTCCTCGTCTCCATTCTAAATGGCTTACCCCTTATTCTTAAACTGTGGCCCCTGGTTCTGGTCTCCCCCAACATCGGGAACATGTTTCCTGCCTCTAGCGTGTCCAAGCCCTTAACAATCTTATATGTTTCAATAACATACCCTCTCATCCTTCTAAACTCCAGAATGTACAAGCCCAGCCGTTCCATTCTCTCTGCATATGACAGTCCCGCCATCCCGGGAATTAACCTTGTAAACCTATGCTGCACTCCCTCAATAGCAAGAATGTCCGTCCTCAAATTAGGGGACCAAAACTGCACACAATATCCAGGTGTGGTCTCACTAGGACCCTGTACAACTGCAGAAGGACCTCTTTGGTCCTATACTCGACTCCTCTTGTTATAAAGGCCAACATGCCATTCGCTTTCTTCACTGCCTGCTGTACCTGCATGCTTACTTTCATAGACTGATGAACAAGGACCCCCAGATCCCGTTGTACTTCCCCTTTTCCCAACTTGACGCCATTTAGATGGTAATCTGCCTTCCTGTTTTTGATACCAAAGTGGATAACCTCACATTTATCCAAATTAAACTTAATCTGCCATGCATCTGCCCACTCCCCCAACCTGTCCAAGTCACCCTGCATTCTCATAGCATCCTCCTCACAGTTCACACTTCCACCCAGCTTCGTGTCATCTGCAAATTTGCTAATGTTACTTTGAATCCCTTCATCCAAATGGTGTATCTTGTAAATAGCTGCAGTCCCAGCACCGAGCCTTGCGATACCCCACTAGTCACTGCCTGCCATTCTGAAAGGGACCCGTTAATCCCTACTCTTTGTTTCCTGTCTGCCAACCAATTTTCTATCCATGTCAGCTCTCTACCCCCAATACAATGTGCCCTAATTTTGCCCACTAATCTCCTATGTGGGACCTTATCAAATGATCTCCTAAGTGGCACCTTATCAAACCTTGGAGTATATCAATGGTTAACACTTGGTTGCAGGTACTTTCAGCAGATATGGGACAGAATGTGTGTTTTCTTTTCACTGGCTTTATGGTCCCACACCGGCAATTGATGTCTAAGGGAATAGCCTGAAGGATACCTAGTGCCATATTGTTCCTCAGTGGTTTTGACAATGTGACAACAGAGAGGGTGTTTCCTCTTGTGGGAGAACCTAGACTAGGGATTACTGTTTTTAAAAAGTAGGGGTTGACAATTTGAAATGCAAATTGGGTGAATTTCTTTCAGAGGATTGTGAGTCTTTGCAGCTCTCTTCCTGTAGCAGATTGTATGAATATATCTATTTTTGCGATGACGGCAGATAGAATCTTGATAGGCAAAAGATGGAAGGTCATGGGAGTGAGGAGTTGTGGTTGGAAGCAGGATTGAGAGACCAAGGTGCTAAAACTCTTGCCCCTAATTCCCACATGGTTAAGGTTTTGGTGATGAACTAGATTGGATACCAGTGAATCGAACAGTGCACCAGTGATCAGGGCCACTGCCCTCCATTAGAAGGGGTGTGCGGGTTTCTTCCCTATTGTGGGCTTGTGTTGTTGCTGACACTCCATGTGGTGGAGGGAGAGGGCAAGGTAAGACCTCCTCCAGTGTCTGGGCCATGTTCTAGTGTCTGTTGAACAGTTCCAGTAGTGTGCGTTCCTACCAACGGATGCACCATATGGTAAGAGAAAAGTGCACTGTGTCTCTGTCTCTGTCTTTGTCTCTGTCTGTAGATTGTTTCTTGGGGTCCATAGTGGAAATAATTTCTTTCGGAACATCTGCATCTGAAAGAAGTGAAGTGGGAGGGAATTTGGATATGACGAAAGTGTAAGAAAATGGCTCTGAGGCACAAGATCTGTCATTATCTTGATGAATGATGGGGCAGGCTTGAAGGGCCAGGTGGTCTACTTCTGCATCTATGTTATTATGTGGAGCAGCATCATTAGTATTTCACACATCATTACCAAGTTCCTGTTGGTAATGGTGAGGGTGGGTATTGCTTATCCAATCAGCTTCTGTTGGGCCAATCCCTCTGTGCTTTTGGTGCAAACTTGAGACACTTTCCCGTGGTCACAACTGCTGCTGAATGATGCAGGAGATCCCTCGGGAAGGGGAGGTGGGGCTGCATTCCTAGAAAACGGTCTGAATCGCGATTTTTCCATAATGTGATAATCTGTGCATGTGTCAAGAAATGTGAGTTGATAAAAAAACAACATTTTGTGCTGATTTATTTACTTTTACTGTGAGAGTGCATTTTTGGGTAGTGATTTGTGAATTCTGCAAGGGCGAGTTTCTGTACCACAAACAACCTTAACAAGGGGGTTTGCCTGCACATGGGGCTGCCTCACACCCACCTGCAGAGGAACATGTTTTTTTCATTTGCTCCTGTTTCTCCCCCCCCCCCCGCATTAATATTGCTGCGCGAGTGCCAGATTTGCATACAGCTAGATTAGCAAGATCTGCATTTCTTGATGTGCTGCATCAGCTGCTCCTTGTGATGCATCTCAGGGGATTAAGCAGCTTGCACACGAAAATGACTTTGAGAAGGATTCTACATTGTGCTGTCATTCCTGGATTGTGCTTCAGACGCAGAATTTTAAAATACCTAAACAGCTTTGCGTACCGTGTTATGAAGCATTTTTTCATCCTTTATATTTTGTTTGGTGAATTCCCTGTGTCGTTTAAATGTGGGGTGATGACTGCACTAATCTCACTTCCCACCAGTAATTGCATTTCAGGATTTTATAATGGGGCTTTTGAGAAAGTTGTCATTTTTCCTTCAAAACATTTAGAGAATATGTCAAGGAAGAGGATATCCTGTGTGGTCTGGGTTTTCTAAGTACCTTAGCCCTTTAAGGCTGCCTTTCACAAATGCTGAATGACATTCATTCAAAGGGCTCCTTGCTGGCTCAAAATCCCTTGGTAATAACATTGGGCTGCAGCTGTCAACTCTTGTTCAGTTTCTGTTTCCCTGTTCTCTCCCCTGCTCCACCTTGTAACATACAGGGAGTTTACACTGCGATAGCCATAGACTGCCATGGGTCAGTCAGCACATATTCATCCAAAGTCTGAAGAAGGGTCTTGACCCGAAACGTCACCTATTCCTTTTCTCCAGAGATGCTGCCTGTCCCGCTGAGTTACTCCAGCTTTTAGTGTCCATCCTTAAAACAACAGATTACTTCTCTGTTGTTTACGGGATATTTCTGCATGCAAATTGCCCATTGGGCTTCCAGATATTACGACTCCAAATTCACCTTTAAAAAAACACCAAAAAACCCAGCCATGCAACCTTGTGAGTCTTGTCAAAGTTGTGGATGGTGCCACAGAAATGCACCTGGAAATGGTTGGAGAATTGTATGGTTTCATTCTTCTTATCTTGTTAATTGGGAGGGAATGCAGGCAAGTGTAATCTAACTGTGCTCACTGTTGTTGACAAGCAAAGGAATTGTGCTGATTTTAAAATGATGGATGGCATATGGGCTCACAGTCATACAGAATAGTATTTTCCATGTGTTTCAAGAGTCTGTCATCAGTCTGAAGAAGGGTCTCAACACGAAATGTCACCCATTCCTTCTCTCCAGAGATGCTGCCTGTCTCACTGAATTACTCCAGCATTTTGTGTCTATCTTTGGTTTAAACCAGCATCTGCAGTTCCTTCCTAAACAAATCTCCCCTTTGATTTGGGATCAGTTGTACACATTTAGAAGGTACAGCTGACCTGGGAATTAAACCTGATTGGCGAAATAGGTCAAAGGTTTTGTCTGACCCGCTGTGTTACTCTTTTTTGTAAAGCAGCATCTGCAGTTCCTTGTATCTACAAAGTGTTTTGCTCATTTGTTTAATACTGAAGCTGATTCACAGGGGCCTGTTGTTGACAACCCTTATTGTCCGAGACTTTCCGCACTCCCAGTCCTAGCTGTGCAGATTTAGATGTGCTGCCATTTCTGGGATTTAAAGGGAAAAGATGAAACTGGGATCACCTTGTGTGTCCATCTTGATGGCTCAGTCAATGAAAGGGCCAGCAAATACTTACAGCCCAGATGCTTTGCATGAAGAGCAATCACTTGGGAGCAGCACCCTTGAAAGTATAACCAAGTAAAAATCAGCCCCTTTAAGGGAGAGAGGAGAGAGGAAAAAAATAACGAGAAGTTGACCAGTAAATAAGATTTTGGAATAAATTACAAACCCTTGTACAAACACCACAATGATACTGTTGTTTATTCCAACAATCACTTGGAATTTGAAACTGATTTTTAGTACTGTGCCGCACTGATTTCGACCAGATTTCCACTGCGTGACTCAAGAATCTTTCCTTTGTTGTATGTTCTTTGCCTGCACTGTGTAGGTGTAATTGCAGAATGAGACCTGGGTTCTTTGTACAACAGCACATAATATGCTGCGCTGTTTCAATCAGCCTGTGTGCTTTAATATGATTCCACTTTTTTTTATTTTGAAAATCCTAATGCAGTGTTTAGTGTAAATTTAATGTATTTGTTAAATTCCCCCTGCTGAGAAATAGAAAATAGAGGGGCCGAGAATTGGCATAAATATGCAGCGGTTTTGCAAAACTATTGATGTATGGTTCTAACAATTCCGGACCAAATCCTCTGCCATGCTGTCGTCCTCAGAATTCTCCTTTGGCATTCAATAATTATTTGTCTCTCCCTTTTAAAGGATGCAATGTCTTTCATCACAGCAAATCCAATGGCAAGGCATGGCACAATCGAATCATTTTTGCCTGGCCTACTGTGTTGTCCTTCCACCTGCTGTACTTTTTGCCCGACACTAACAGGCACCTGCAATATACACGGCTTTCCCATGGAAGATGACCCTTCCCAATGCACCCCAAGTAGTCCGCCCGCCATGAGGAGTTGGGGTAACCTAATAACATTATTCTGATAGGACATCCTTTTTAACCAAGTGTTATTGATAATACTGCAGCAGCCAATGAATTGGAGGTGGGTGGATATAGGAGTCACAGCAGTTTGTTGTAAATGGTCTTTATTACTTACAAAGCCACATTTCAGTATTGGTTTATTATTGTCAAATGTATCAAGATACAGTAAAAATCTTTGTTTGCCTGCTATCCATTCAAATGTGATAATACTATATATGAATACAATCAAGCCCTACACAAGTACAACAGGTAGAATGAAGAGAAAAATACCAGAGTGCAGAATATAGTTGTTCAGCATTGTCATGTAATAGTTCTTAGGGTTTGGGTTTATGATTGTCACATGTACTGAGTTACGGTGAGAAGCTTTGTTTTGCATGCTATCCAAACAGATCAGATATACAATATGCACGTACTATATGCAGTTCAAACACGTACAATAGATGAAGCAAAGGGGAAAGTACAGAATGCAGAATATAATTCACAGCCATTGTCTGCAATGAGGTAGGTTGGAAAATCGGAACTGTACCCTAGCTTGTGGAGGACTGTTGAAAAGTCAGAGGACAGAACGGAACGTTCCTGTGTCTGGTGATAACGTGCTTTCAAGCTCTTGGATCTTCTGCCCAAAAGGCGCGTGGAGAAAAGGAAATGACTGGTGGAAAAGGTCCTTGATTATGTTAGCTGCTTTCCTGAGGTAGCGCGAACTGTAGATGGAATCAATGGTGAGGATGTCAGGGACTGGACTACATCCACTACTCTCTGCAATTTCTTGCAGAATCGGGCAGAGCTGTTTCTAAACCAATTTGTGATGCAATATGCAAATATGCCTTCCATGGTGCATGTGTAGATGTTGGTAAAGGGTTGGTGGAGACTTGCCGAATTTCCTTATCTCCTGAGGAAGTGGAGGCATCGGTGTGCTTTTTTTGTTTTGGGCCACAGCTTCAATGTAGTTGGTTGAGGACTGTTTGTTGGTAATATTTATGCCTAGAGATGTGAAGCTTTTGTGTGGAGAGGAGCGGAACTGTAGTGTCTTCTCTTGATAAAAGCAGCGTAAAGGGCCTGTCCCACTTTCACGACCTAATTCACAATTTTTTTTACTCGTGGACATTTTTCATCAGGCTAGAAAAACGCCCCGATCTACTTGATGCCACGAGTACCTACGACTACCATCACGGCCTTCTACGACCTCGTGACGACCATGCTGCGAATATGTCAAGGGCAAACTCTGCAGAGGTCGTGAAAGTGGGACAGGCCCTTAAATTCTCCAGAATATTGCAGTGATTGGAGGATAGTTATTTATAATTTTTGTGCATCAAATTGGTGTGGTCACCAAGTTTGATTGCTGGGAATTACCTGGTCACCTCCTCTCTGGTTGTCCGTAGCAGTGTCACTAAATATGACAGAATTTAAAAGCACCCTGCTGAGTCGAGAGTGCTGATGTTTTGTTAATCAATCCCAGGCAGATTCCACTCTTTCATTATTCTTCTCCCTCTGACTCACTGAAAGACAGTTTATTTAACTAACCAAAAATAAACCCACCGCATTACATTTAAAGGAGTGGCACTGATTGATATAGGGGCAAAAGAAAGATCTTGACTTTACACAGCACTCTTCATAACCTCTAGACCACCCAGAGTGTTTGAAAACGATTGAGCCGTTTTGAAGTTGTCACCCTTGTGATGTGGCAGCCAAATCTCACAGAGCAAGATCCCACAAACCAAGTGAAAATAACCAGATGTGTAGGAAGGAACTGCAGATGCTGGTTTATACTGAAGATAGACACAAATTGCTGGGATAACTCGGCGGGACGGGCAGGCTGGAGAGAAAATGTGAAGAAGGATCTCGACCCGAAACGTCATCCATTCCTTCTCTCCAGAGATGTTGCCTGACCCCCTGAGTTACTCCAGCATTTTGTGTCTATCTTTGAAAATAACCAGATGATCCACTTCATGAATTAGTTTTTATCAATGAATAGCTGTTCCTAAGAGGACATATAGTGCTGTTCTTCAAAATATCTTTGAGGGCTCATCTACCCTCGGAGGCAGATTTAACATTGCCTCCTAAAAACACTGCTCCTTCAATGTTCAGCCCTTCCTCTTTACCAGTCTTGGGAGTAAAATGAGGCACCTTGCAATTCAACCTGGAATCATCCCAAGACCTTTGGTGAATAAAAGTATTCACTGTTTTAAAAAAAATGTAACTGGATGGTTAGGGGGTTCATCGACATGGCCTGTGATGTCCTGTATACTATTCCCTATGAATCCTCTCATTGCTGCCTAGAGTGCAACTTGATGTTGGAGTGCTGGGATGAAGCACACACAAAGTCAGTGAAGATGGGACATGAGGATTTACAATTACTTGCTGTTGCAGATTGTGGAGAGGGTGTTATTGCTGGAAAATGGGAGGGAGCAAGAGCAGTGCAGTCAGTTGCAGCCCTGGGGAACGTTCCATTCAACTCCTTCCTAACTCAGTGGCCAGAATGGAACACCATCTCTTTAAGAGAAGGAATGGGTGACGTTTCGGGTCGAGACCCTTCTTTAAATTCTCGACCCGAAACATCACCCATTCCTTCTCTCCAGAGATGCTGCCTGTTCCGCTGAGTTACACCAGCAATTTGTGTCTATCTTCGGTGTAAAGCAGCATCTGCATTTCCTTCTTATACCATCTCTTTAAGGATGCCTCATAGAAATGGGAAAGGAAAGTTAAATCTAGTGTAGAAATGAGGAACTGACAATAAAAAACACAAAATGGTAGAGTAACTCAGTGGGTCAGGCAGCATCTCTGAAGAACATGGATAGATAATGATTTGCATTGGGATCCTTCTTCAGACAATTCTAAGTCCATTGTTCTTGCCACAAGTACATTCTCTATCCCAGCACTGCATTGATTTACAACATATTGATGAGGGAATATCCTGAGATCAGTGGCGGACTGGCCAGGGTGTCAGCTTGCCCGATGGCAAGTGGGCCCCTGATGAAATGGGCCCCCTATATCAAGTGGGCCCCTGATGAAGTGTGTCCCCTTTGTCTCCTGGCAACCAATATTTATAGACCCAGTCCGCCACTGCCTGAGATGTCACCTGCAGTTCATTCACATCTGCTATTTTCATCCCTCCTGATTTTCTGCAGGGGTGGTCAAGCAGGGGCAAGGAGGACTAAGGTGTAGGAGTCAAAATATATTGACTATTATATTCAAAGCAAGCATCTTTGCAACAACCATCAGGCTCTTGAACACTGCACAACACTAACCTCCACTATGAACTACAGCCTGTCTTTGATTGCACTAAGGACTAATTGGGATTATTCATTTTTTTGTTTTTTTGTTTATTATATATCTGTGTATTGTGCGTGCAAATCTTATTCTGATACAAATAAGAATTTAATTGTTCTATTGTAGGTTCGTATGACATTCACATGACTCTTCAAATAAGTAGTTATTGTTTGGATTTTAGAGATACAACGTGGAAATAGACCCTTTGGCCCATCAAGTCCGTGCCATACATCCCATACACTACCATATTCTACATACTAGGGACAATGCTTTACAGAAGCTAATTAACCTGCAAATCTGTACATCTTTGGAGTGTGGGAGGAAACTAGTGAAAACTGTTTCACCCAGTGAAAACTGTTGCAGTCACAGGGAGAATTGTGCAAACTCTAGACAGACAGCATCTGTGGTCAGGATTGAACCCGGGTCTGGTGCTGTAAGGCAGCAACTCTACTACTGTGCCCCCCTGACTGTTGTTGTAGCCTTACTTGAGCCAGGAGAGCACGGTGCAGCAGGACCTGACAGATGGAAAAATAAGCCCCTTGCTCTTAAATTTAAAATAAAATCATGTTTGCATAAGAATTTACGAAATCAGAAATGCAACCTGCTTCAAAGTGAGAAGAAAGTTCAACACCACCGGTTGGAACATAGTGATCCCAGGATCCTTTTAAAACACCATACTTGCGCTCTCTTGCCATTGTAAGATGAAGCTAACTGCTGAACCAGAGATGGATTACATTGTGGTTTGAACAAGGCTGCTTTTGTAGTTAGATTGCATATTTTTCAAATGCATACCCGCGCTATAAATCGCAGTGATTTCAGCCTGGGATCAATGTTTGTAGAAGCAGTTGGTGTGTGCTTGATTGCTTCTCACTCATTTCCATGTTTTCTCTGCTCCTTTGACCTGTAGAGTACTTGGAAATTTACTCTTGTAGATATTGAGTTTTGTACAAAATTAGATAATGTGTTTAAAGGAGAATAATAGGTGAGACAATCTGTTTCTGCGACACTAGAGTTTTTTCACATCATGAGGAGAAAGCTCATACCTCTAGGAATGCTTTTCAAGAACAGGTACACAGGCTAGCAGCCATAAGTAAATACTTCTCTCTATTAAAGGTAAATTATTACATAAGACGAGCCATATTACGAATACACATCTGTTCCCTTCCCAAGTGGATGGTAAGAACTCTCTTCTCCCTTGACGCTCCCTGCAGTGCAGCCTTCTGGTTGTCTGACTTCCTTGCAATATCTCACAAATAAGCAAGGTAATGCAGCAGCAGAGATATTTTGCAGCGACGCTGACTGCATTTTGCATTGGGAGAATATGCGTGTCAGTGTTGCCTTCTAGGTACAGTGTCCCTGGAGACTTCGAATGCAATTCGCAATGGCCTTTACACATCAGCAACCGTGTTTCCAGCTCAGTGATTTCATTAGGTAACAGATACCGTCTCGTGGAGGCTAAGCACAGCCCTGCGTAGCTACGATTCAATCAGTCAGTGAAAGGAGCATAGCGTGTCATCGCGGTGCTTGAGCACAGGGACATGCTTTATTTAATCAGAGGTTTAATTGAACATAATGAGAAAATTGCACAGATACAAGCACTGAGCAGCGAGATTTTCATCGTCGACCTTGTGCTGGAGCTGAGAGAGGAGAGTCTGGAGGGACAATCTGCATTTATTAATCTGGAGAGAGGAGCCGGTGGGTGACCCATCGGGGTAGGGTGCACCACTCTCAGTTGTGCCAGCCAAACATCCTGAGTGTTCCTACATGCCTTGAGTGGCAAGTTGGCTGCTTGTTGTTGTGAAGGAAGGACCTTAAGCGAACGGGAGATGAGCTGTCATCCTGCAACACCATTCAATCACATTATACTTTCTATTTCCCTATCTAGTCGAGATCTATGGTGTAATTCAACCAATTTGAAAGAATCAGTCTAGATTAAAGCTGACATTAAAATTTAGACGGGTACATGGATTGGATAGGTGGGATGAGTGTAAATGGGACATGTTGGTCGGTGTGGGTAAGTTGGGCCAAAGGGCCTGTTTCCCCACTATGACTCGATAAGAGGCTGCAGGTGCTGGTTTACAAAAAAGGACACAAAGTGCTGGAGTATAGCTCAGCGGGTCCAGCAGCATCTTTAGGGTGGGGACCCCAAATCCACAATATCATGCGTCCATGTACTCCAGAAGTGCTGTCTGATTTACTGAGTTATTCCAGCATTTTGTGGGGGGGTTTTAACATTAAAGTTGCATTTTCAATTGAAATTTTAGTTTGTATCCAAATAACTTGAAAGATTTCCTTATTGAAAGTAGATGGAAGTGTGAGTTGATGGGCAGGATTTTGCATTGCAGGGTGCCTCACCATTTCTTTGTGGTCAGTTCAATGTTTGCTTTCCTTTCTGCTCTCAGCTAAGTGAGAGGGAAGGACATTCAATTTGATCCTTGGTAGCCACCGCACAATAATGCATCATGAAATATTTACTTGCAAATGCACCACATGAAAGGATATTTTCTACAAGGAACTTGGCAGCCTTCATTATCGTCCTGTGAAAGAGCCAGTTTCCCAATGGTAGGGCAGGACTATTGGTGGGGCCATTTAACCCAGCCTGCTTTTGTACAAATCTCTGGTGGACTATAGATTGATGAAGTCAAGGTACTATACTGTGGCTTAGTATCAACCATAGGAGAAGCACCATGGTGCTGTAGTTAACATTGCTGCCTCACAGTTCTGGTCATAGTCATACAGCATGGAAACATGCCCTTCTGCCCAACTTGCCCGTGCTGACCAAGATGCCACATCTACTCTTGTCCCACTTTCCCGCGTTTGTCCCGTGTCCCTATAAACCTTTCCTATCGATGTCCCTGTCCAAATAGTTTGGTGACCAAGGTTTGGTCTGGCCTGCCATGTGGAGTTTGCATGGTGTCCCTGTGGGGTTCCTCCCACATCCCAGAGACATGCTTGGGTGATGAGGCAAAGGTAAATTGCTTTAGGTGAGTTGTAGAAGAATCCGGCTGGAAAAAGGTGTTTGTTTATGGCCACGTGCGAGAGAATATATTACAAGATGATGACACTTCGATGGGAATGCCCTGAGAGCCAGCATGCAGTTGATGGGACGAATGGCCCCTTGCTATGTTATAATGAAATGTGGAAATGTCTATGATATGGGCGCAGCAAATAATTCCTTCTCTGCCTTAGCATGCATATTATTTTTTAATTAAGCTTGTTTTGTTATGCAGACAAGGGATAGAGTCCAGACAATAACACTGGGTGAAGTTCCACAGGAAGAAATGATGTAATGTCAAGCTTTGCCATGTCTTTGTTGGATTGATATGGAGCAATGGGATGCAGCTGCAACAGCTGCTGTGTTCCTGTGTATAAAGGTGGCTAATGCACTGGTGCTTAAAAACCTTTTCCCTATTCATAATTGAAAGAGGTTTATCAAAATAATTCAGCAATTTATTTTAAAGAATCTGTGCAGAAGGGCTTGCAACTGGTGAAGTAGCTATTTTAAATTTCAGATTCAGCTATTAAATTGCATGCACAAAACACTGCAAAGAACACAACGAAACACTAAAATACGTCACAAAATAGATAGCGCCCAAGAGTTTCCCGCTATCTAACGATATAACTGCAAACTTAAATGGCTCCTATTGCCAATAATATATCAATATCTCAAAAATTGTGTGGAAGAGAACTGCAAGTAACCCCTGCATTGCCTCTCTTCCACCCCTCCCTCGTTATCCTAATAGTTCCACTGTTCGCATCCCTGTAGCCTTTCGTTATCACCTCTTCCCCAGCCAACAATGAGCCATTATGGGCTCCACCCTCCCTTGGTCATGTGTAGCGGCCCTGATGAGTTCTGGCCTTTTCCTACCTCCTGTTCCCTCTACTTTCAGTCTAAAGAAGGGTTCCGACCCAAAATGTCACCCATCCTTTCTCTTCAGAGATGCTGCCTGGCCCGTTGTGTCTATTCTCAAATTAAAATGTTTAAAACAATTTTTTTTTTAATGTGCAGGTGGCAAATTATTTTTCTTTTACATTGTTTGCAGCTTTAGTTTTTAATTTAAAGAAGGTTGCAACTCTCTGCACACATGACAAATAAACGGGTTGGTTGCGGACTGAGATGTATTTTCTAGATCATAAGGAAACTGTACTGACTGTGGAAATGGAAAGGGAGAGATGGGCTTGGAAGCCATCTTGTGAATGCAAATGGTAGCATCGTAAATGATGCAGCTATCTGCTTAGAACTTGGGCTCAATAAAGGTTGACATGTATTTCCAAGGCTCCTAATGTCTGCTGTATAGCATTTGGGCACATTGGCAAGAAACTACTTCATCCTAAACATTGTTTCAACAGGTCTGGCACGATCACAGTTGTAATTATTTGCCTCTTACTTTGGTGCTGCCAAGTTTCTAGCGACGGGGCTGAACTGCGCTGGTCGACTGCCAGGCGTTCTCCCCGTGACTCAGTTTGTTACAGATCCTCACACGAGGCTGGCTGGAAACGGGTCCTTCGGCCCATCTTGTCAATGCCCAAAAGGTTGGCATTCTGAGGTGATCCCATTTGCCAGCATTTGGCTCATACCCTTCCTACCCACATATATGTCCAAATGTTTTTGAAAGCTTTAATTGTATTCACTTCCTTAGGTAGTTTCTTTCCAGACTACACTCTGACTGTAAGAAAAAATAATGCTCTTAAATTTCAGGGACAATTTTCTTCACTTGGAGGGCAGATCACCCTGAACCAGAATGCTTTGCAGCTGTACTCACCGCTGGAAAGGGGGGTGGAGCACCAACATACTGGCGAGAGAGTGCAGATCTGCCCCTTCACACCGATATCAGCCATGTGCAGATATGCCAATGTCATTCATTTTAATGAGCCTGTTGACCCTGTGAGAAAAGGTGTTTGAATTATTTTGGTACTATTTTTCTTCATGTTTGAATTTGCTCGTACTGTACTGAGGGTTTACACAGAAACATAGAAACATAGAAAATAGGTGCAGGAGTAGGCCATTCGGCCCTTCGAACCTGCACCGCCATTCAATATGATTATGGCTGATCATCCAACTCAGTATCCTGTACCTGCCTTCTCTCCATACCCCCTGATCCCTTTAGCCACAAGGGCCACATCTAACTCCCTCTTAAATATAGCCAATGAACTGGCCTCAACTACCTTCTGTGGCAGAGAGTTCCAGAGATTCACCACTCTCTGTGTGAAAAATGTTTTTCTCATCTCGGTCCTAAAGGATTTCCCCTTTATCCTTAAACTGTGACCCCTTGTCCTGGACTTCCCCAATATCGGGAACAATCTTCCTGCATCTAGCCTGTCCAACCCCTTAAGAAATTTGAAAGTTTCTATAAGATCCCCCCTCAATCTTCTAAATTCTAGCGAGTACAAGCCAAGTCTATCCAGTCTTTCTTCATATGAAAGTCCTGACATCCCAGGAATCAGTCTGGTGAACCTTCTCTGTACTCCCTCTATGGCAAGAATGTCTTTCCTCAGATTTGGAGACCAAAACTGTACGCAATACTCCAGGTGTGGTCTCACCACGACCCTGTACAACTGCAGTAGAACCTCCCTGCTCCTATACTCAAATCCTTTTGCTATGAATGCTAACATACCATTCGCTTTCTTCACTGCCTGCTGCACCTGCATGCCTACTTTCAATGACTGGTGTACCATGACACCCAGGCGAGTTGCATCTCCCCTTTTCCTAATCGGCCACCATTTAGATAATAGTCTACTCTCCTGTTTTGCCACCAAAGTGGATAACCTCACATTTATCCACATTATACTGCATCTGCCATGCATTCGCCCACTCACCCAGCCTATCCAAGTCACCTTGCAGCCTCCTAGCATCCACCTCACAGCTAACACTGCCCCCCAGCTTCGTGTCATCCGCAAACTTGGAGATGTTGCATTCAATTCCCTCGTCCAAATCATTAATATATATTGTAAATAGCTGGGTCCCAGCACTGAGCCTTGCGGTACCCCACTAGTCACGGCCTGCCATTCTGAAAAGGACCCGTTTACTCCTACTCTTTGCTTCCTGTTTGGCAGCCAGTTCTCTATCCACATCAATACTGAACCCCCAATACCGTGTGCTTTAAGTTTGTATACTAATCTCTTATGTGGGACCTTGTCGAAAGCCTTCTGAAAGTCCAGATATAACACATCCACTGGTTCTCCCTTATCCACTCTACTAGTTACATCCTCGAAAAATTCTATAAGATTCGTCAGACATGATTTACCTTTCGTAAATCCATGCTTTGTCCAATGATTTCACCACTTTCCAAATGTGCTGCTATCCCATCTTTAATAACTGACTCTAGCAGTTTCCCCACTACCGATGTTAGACTAACTGGTCTGTAATTCCCCGTTTTCTCTCTCCCTCCCTTTTTAAAAAGTGGGGTTACATTAGCTACCCTCCAATCCTCAGGAACTACTCCAGAATCTAAGGAGTTTTGAAAAATTATCACTAATGCATCCACTATTTCTGAGGCTACTTCCTTAAGTACTCTGGGATGCAGCCTATCTGGCCCTGGGAATTTATCGACCTTTAATCCATTCAATTTACCTAACACCACTTCCCGGCTAACTTGGATTTCACTCAGTTCCTCCATCTTATTTGACCCGCGGTCCCCTGCTATTTCCGGCAGATTATTTATGTCTTTCTTAGTGAAGACAGAACCAAAGTAGTTATTCAATTGGTCTGCCATGTCCTTGTTCCCCATGATCAATTCACCTGTTTCTGACTGCAAGGAACCTACATTTGTTTTTACTAAACGCTTTCTCTTCACATATCTATAACAACTTTTGCAGTCAGTTTTTATGTTACCTGACAGTTTTCTTTCATAATCTATTTTCCCTTTCCTAATTAAGCCCTTTGTCCTCCTCTGCTGGACTCTGAATTTCTCCCAGTCCTCTGGTAGGCTGCTTTTTCTGGCTAATTTGTACTCTTCATCTTTTGTTTTGATACTTCCCTGATTTATTCTTTTGCCAAACTGGGATGAACAATTGTTGTAGTTCATCCATGCAGTCTTTAAATGCCTTCCATTGCATATCCACCGTCAACCCTTTAAGAATCAATTGCCAGTCAATCTTGGCCAATTCACGTCTCATACCCTCAAAGTTCCCTTTCCTTAAGTTCAGAACCCTTGTTTCTGAATTAACAATGTCACTCTCCATCCTAATGAAGAACTCAACCATATTATGGTCACTCTTGCCCAAGGGGCCACGCACAACAAGACTGCTAACTAACCCTTCCTCATTACTCAATACCCAGTCTAGAATAGCCTGCTCTCTCATTGGTTCCTCTACATGTTGGTTTAGAAAACTATCCCGCATACATTCCAAGAAATCCTCTTCCTCAGCACCCCTGCCAATTTGATTCACCCAATCTATATGTAGATTGAAGTCACCCATTATAACTGTTTTACCTTTGTTGCACGCATTTCTAATTTCCTGTTTGATGCCATCCCCAACTCCACTACTACTGTTAGGTGGCCTGTACACAACACCCACTAGCGTTTTCTGCCCCTTAGTGTTTCGTAGCTCTACCCATATCGATTCCACATCCTCCAAGCTAATGTCCTTCCTTTCCATTGCGTTAATCTCCTCTCTAACCAGCAGCGCTACCCCACCTCCTTTTCCTTTTCCTTTCTGTCTATCCCTCCTGAATATTAAATATCCCTGGATGTTCAGCTCCCAGCCTTGGTCACCCTGGAGCCATGTCTCCGTGATCCCAACTATATCATAATCATTAATAGCTATCTGCACATTCAACTCATCCACCTTATTACGAATGCTTCTTGCATTGAGACACAAAGCCTTCAGGCTTGTTTTTACAACGCTCTTACAATTATGTTGAAAAATGGCCCCCTTTGATTTTTGCCCTGGATTTGTCTGCCTGCCACTTTTACTTTTCACCTTGCTACCTATTGCTTCTACCTTCATTTTACACCCCTCTGTCTCTCTGCTCACACATTTAAGAAACCCACCACCTCTTATTCTCTGTTTATAATTTTTTTCTTCTTTCCCCCCTACATGTTGGGTCTGAGTGCTTCCCTTCTCTGCCTCCTGCCTCACACACTGTCTACTAGCTTTCTCTATTTGAGTCCCTCCCCCCAACCATTCTAGTTTAAAGTCTCCGCAGTAGCCTTTGCAAATCTCCCTGCCAGGATAATTTGCAAAGGCTACTGCAGAGACTTTAAACTAGAACGGTTTAATTAAGTGTGTACATAATTTATAGATTTCACAATATTTTAATTAATTTAAATGCGTTTCCTGCATGGATAGTCAAGGTTTGGAGGGATTTGGACCAAACATGGGCAAGTGGGGCTTGCGTAGACGCTTGGTCAACATGGGCAAGTTGGACTGAAGGGCCTGTTTGTGTGCTACATGTCCCTAACTATCAGAGACTTTCAATAAAAGTTGAAAAGCTGTGACATTTGGGGCACTCTCAGGACTTGGCTTCTGCTTGAGGCTTGTACCCTTCTCCATCCCACAGGTAAGGAGGGTCAGGTTAGTTCTGCCCTCCGCATCCAATTAAGGTAAGTATGAGCAGGCAAGTTGGGCTGCAGGCCGAATGCAGCGCATTAGCTCGTGAGGTCAGTAGTTGCCATGGTACCCACTGCTCACACAGTCAGGTTTTCTGGAGTGGGGCAGTCGAGATTTGCAGGCCGCAGTATTTTGGTTCCCAAGCCTTGAGTTGGCTGTATTTAGGCAGTTGATCTGCAGGCCTCGGGTGCTTGGGTTTCATCACATCTCAAAATTATGTCTTAAATTTTGTGCAAATCAAGTAAAGTTAATAAGAATCATTTATAGTGGGATGATGATCAGGTGTAAAATGGATGCATTTGGAGAGGTGCAGGTTGCTCCCTCTACTTAGCATCTACTGTCACAATGAAGGCTGGCTGATGGAACAATGTTCCAGGGAAACAAATCTTGATGTTAAAACTTAAATAAATTAAATTGCAGCGGTAGAGTTGCTGCCTTACAGCATCAAAGACCCAGGTTCGATCCCGAGTATGGGTGCTGTCTGTACGGAGTTTGCAGGTTCTCCCTGTGACCATATGGGTTTTCTCTGGGTGCTCCAGTTTCCACCCATTTTTTTAAAGACGTACAGATTTGTAGGTTACTTGGCTTATGAATATTATCCACAATGTAGGATATGGCTAGTGTATGGGTGATCGTTGATCGGCAAGATCATGGTGGGCTGAAGTCCTGTTTCCACGCTAAACTAACCTAAAGGTAAAACTTGTTGCTCACAAAGCTTTATTTTACTTTTTCTTGCCCATTATTGTATCAGTTAAATATTGGTATTCCCTAAACGTTTGCCTTCTGGGTAAAGTTGACCCTTCAATGCTGAGTTTGAATTCAAAAAAGCAGAAGTGCTGGAGGAACTCATCGGATCAGGCAGCATCTGTGGGGGGAATGGACAGACAATTTTTTAGAATGCAACCCTTCTTCAGACCGAGTTTGAATTCCATTAATAGGTCCAGCCAAGATGTGGTGTGCTTGCATCTGTCGAGAGACTCATGAAGGGATTAAGGCTGATATTTAACAATCTATCCATCTCCCCCCCCCCCCCCCCCCCCCCCCGACCCTAGTCAGTGTACTAGTTTTACTGTCGTCCTGGTGAGTTTCATTGTCTGCAACTCATTTTCATCTGGCAAACAGCCAACAATGGCCTGTTTCCTTTATCATCGTTACTTTTTTACATATCATTCATTTGTTCTATATCACGTCTATATCTCTCGTTTCCCTTTCCCCTGACACTCAGTCTTGAGAAGGGTCTCGACCCGAAGCATCACCTATCCCTTTTCTCCAGGGATGCTGTCTGTCCCGCTGAGCTACTCCAGCATTTTGTGTCTATCTTTGGTGTAAACCAGCATCTGCAGTTCCTTCCGACACAATCTATCAATAGTTGTCTTGAATATACTCGATGATTGGCTCCAGATACCCTCGCCGAGGGAAACGTCACCACCGCATCGTCTGAAGAAGGGTCTCGGCCCCAAACGTTGCCTATTTCCTTCGCTCCATAAATGCTGCCTCACCCGCTAAGTTTCTCCAGCATTTTTGTCTACTGCATCTACCTCATCGTGTTCCATAAGAATTTTGTATCTTTCAATGAGATTGTTTCTCATTGTGCTAAAGTCTGGCCATTCCCAGTCTGTCGGATCTATATCAGCCGAGTGGTTTAGAGTAAACCGACCATTTTTTTAAAAGAATGAACAACTGCACGGGAGATCCAATTCCAGAAAGAATTTGATGGCAAAGTAATTCTAAGTATTCCAAAACGTATGCGGATTAGTTTCTAAAAGTGAGCCAGGCACTGTTGGAATGGGGGTGGAGCACCATATGGTGATGGAGAGGTGAGAGTTGGATGTTATCCACACAAAGAAATTACAGTGTGGAATGTCTTATAATAAGACTGAAGAAAGAGGAACCAACTGATTAATTGTTGAAACAAAATTAGGTCGCTTTCTCCCCTGCCACCCTCGGAAAAGAGTCAATTACATCCTATCTTCTCTTCATGTTGAAACAAGGAACTGCAGATGCTGGTTTACAAAAAGGGTACAATGTTCTAGAGTAACTCAGCGGGTCAGGCAGCATCATTGGAGAACATGGATAAGTGGTATGTTGGGTCTGGGCCCTTCTTCAGAATAACTGTCAGTCCAGTCGGTCTGAAGAATGGTTCCAAACCAAAACGTCACCCATCCATGTTCTCCAGACACGCTGCCTGACCCACTCAGTTTCACCAGCACATTGTGTCTTTCTTCCCTTCATGTTGCTTTCTTGCAAGATATGTGGAGTGGAATGTGGAACATGGCATTGTAACTTCTCCAAGGTTTAGTGAGATGGTAAAGACCGTCAGGAGGATTTTACTACATAAAAATTGCTGCGCCAATTAAGTGACACAATGCATTCAATAAAGAGGCAGAGGCTGTGTAGAGAGCATTCAATTAACCTGGGGAAGGAGAGCAACCAGTTGTCATGAGGGCTTAAAAACAGTGTACATCTCTGATTATTCCTCAAAAGAGATGGTGACAGAGTGACAAAACTCATGACCCCAGGGACTCAAATTTGACCTTGAACTCTGTTTGGATTGCTTGTCCTCCCAGTGGGTGCTCCAGTTTCCTCCAACATCCCAAAGACGTGCAAGTTAGTTGGCCACTGTGAACTGTCCCTGGTGTAGATGGGTGGTAGGAGAATCAGGGTGGAGTTGATTGGTACCTGAGAGAGAATTGGTTCCAGGAAAAGCGAAGCTTGGCAATACGATTGATGAGATTGGCCTGAGAGGTGGTACAAACTTTGTGAATTGAGGTTAGGTTGTGATTGTCGCATGTACTGGGGTACAGCAAAAAGCTTTGTTTTGCTTGCTATCCGATCTGATCAGATTAAACCAAGTCAAACTCCAGTACAATAGATGGAGCAAAAGGCTGTCGGCTGCTTTTCCGAGGCAACGTGAAGTCTAGATCGAGCTAATGTTGGAAAGCCTAGTCTGTGTGATGGACTGGGCTACATCTATAACTCTCTGCAATTTGATTCAATGGTTCTTTATTATCACGTGTACATGTGTACAGTGACTTTTTTTTTTAACATGTAGTTCAGTAAAGTAGGGCCTCCATAGGGTCTCCACAGTGGGGTCATCTGCAAACTTGTTGATGGAGTTAGAGCTGAATTTGACTGTGCAATCATCAGTGTACAAGGAGTGAGGGGACTGAGAACGCACCTTTGTGGAGCACCGGTGTTGAGAATTATTGTGGAGGAGGTATTGCCCCATTCTCTACTGATTGAGATCTGTGGGTCAGGAAGTCGGGAATCCAGTGGCAGGTCCAGGAATTTGGAGATGAGTTTGGATGGGTTCTTCGTATGTATGCCGTGCACAGCCTAAAGTTGTAGGACAACTTGTTCTATTTGATCTTATTTGATTGTGCAGGCTGGGTTGATTGCATTCGTCGAAACAGGGCGGACCACGTGAAGGTTGCAATCTTCCACCCCAAAGTTTGGATGGGATTATGGTGTTGAAGGCAGAGATACATTTAATAAATAGGAGTCCCTGTCTATCTGTTCCAGGGTTGAATTTAGGGCCAAGGAGATGGCATCTGCTGTGGAACTGTTGTGAACGTAAAGGGCCTGTCCCACTTAGGCGACGTTTTAGGCGAGTGCAGGAGACTCTGTGCTCGCCTCATGATCGCCACATGTTCACTGGTGGTCTCTGGTGTGTCTCCTTCATGGTTGCGAGGAGTTCCCGCATTCTGGGAACTAGTCGCGGCCTCGGTATGGTCGGCGCAAATTTTTCAACATGAATTGGTCGCCATGGAGAAAATCGATAATCCTGTAGTCGTAGGTGCAGTTGTAGTGGGGTTGCTATGTAGTTATGGGTAGTCGAAGTAGTCGTAGGTAGTTTTAGTTAATCGCCTTTGCTGACCGGGCATTTTCATTGGCTCATTGGGGGAAAAAAAACGTTAGCATGAGTTTTCAGAACCAAGGATAACCGACCGAAAATGTTAAATGCCCGCCGAACTTCACAGCTGTATCTCTGGCTTATTAAAAGTTGTCTGGCTTCTTAAAAGTGTCTCCACTCCTTCTCCTAGCCCTCCCACCTCTTTTAAAGGACATACCGTACACTGTGCTAGCCGTCTTAACCGTCCTGTTCATCGCGGTGTGTGTCTGTATCACCATGGCTTTGCACCGTGTGAATTTCAGACAGCGCTCCCCCGCTTTCCTGGCCCCCGCCTTTGCGATGTGTTTGTGTGTGTGTGTTCCACTCTGACACTCGCCGTTCCAGTTCCAGGTTTCTCAGGCGAGTGCCGCGAACTTGACAGTCGCCGGCAGTCTGCTGAAAAATCGCCAAAGTGGGACAGGCCCTTAAGCAAACTGCAGTGCCTCAAAGTCAGGAAATGGGGAAGAGAAATACAAGTTTCTTCTGTCGTAATCAAAGTGTCATCGAGTTGAGCAACAGAAATACTTGTCCTTCTTCCCACAATGTCCATGCCAACCATTGCATTTGTATATTCTAATGCCACTTAATGGGTCTTAACCATGTCCTAGAAATGGCCATGCATCCTAAGCCATGCACAATGGGTCCTGAGTATTTTATTATTGACCTTGCTGCTCCGAACATTAATAGCACCAAAGCCTCCAGGTGGGCATCAGGGTGGGGTACTGAAGAAAGGGAGAGATGCTATAGAACATATGTGAGATGGGATCCCATCCTGGAGTTATGATATTAGGACAAAATGACCTGGGTTAGAGAAGACATAAAGTTATTTGCTGTAACATTGCAAAAATGATGTCAGATGCTCAAGGAAGTATTGCTATCAAATTGTCTTCTTGAATTTCCTGAGAGGTGTGAATGAACCATCAACAGTGGCAATTATACTCAATTTCTGAAAAGGCCCAGAGCACACATACCACGTTTCGTCATTTTCTTCTTTTTTTGTCTCATCTTGGAACCAGAACTTGTACAAAGTATTTAGCAGAGGTCCTTCCAAAACCAGTGCTGGAAGCTTGAAAAAATGTGAATTTCCAGTAATAGGTGGGTTTTCTCAGGGTGCTCGGGTTTCCTCCCACATTGCAAAGACTTGTAGGTTAATTGGCTTCTGTAAATAGTCCCCAGTGTGTATGGTAGAACTAGTGTACGGGTGATCGCTGGTCAGCGCAGACTCTGTGGGCTGAAGGGCCTGTTTCCACGCTGTCTCTAAACTAAACACGCAGAGAGAGAGCGAGGGAGAGAGAAGGGGAGATTCAGGTCGATGATCTTTTGCTTGAACTGGAAGAGGTATAACAGGTTTTGAACTAAGTTGGAGGGGCAAATGCAGGAAAGATGAAAGGGAGGGTATGATGGGATTAAATGGCAACAGGGATGATAGTGGTAGGACAAGTAAAGCATAAAAGGATCTTTGGGAGCAATGGAGTAATAGCAGTTTATGCTGTACATGAAAATGGGAGGTTGATTATGAACTGGTCTTTGAACTCTGTCCAGGTTTGAATGTTGTAAATTGATTCATCAAGAGATGAGGTATTTTCCTTGCTGCTGGTTGCCCGTGAATACAAGAATAACCGAGCAGTTGATTAATGGTGGCGTTTTTTTGGAATGTCAAAGGTTGAGGGGAGACTTGATGGAAATATATAAAATTATGAGAGTCATAGATAGGGGAGACAGTCAGAACTTTTTCTCCCAGAATGGAAATGTTCAACACTAGGGGGCATAACTATAAGGTGAGAAGTGGAATGTTTGTATTGGAGATGTGCGGGGCAGGATATTTATACAGACGGTGGTGAGGGCCTGGAACATATTGCCAGGGGTGGTGGTGGAGGCAGATACAATAGTAGCGTTTAAGAAGTTTTTAGATAGGCACATGGAAGTGCAGGGAATAGAGGGTTATTGATCATGTACAGGCAGATGAGATCAGTTTAACTTGGCATCTTGTCATTGTCTTGTCATTTCAAAACACCCGGAAATACTGTAACTCTTTGAAAATCCCAGTAGTGAACCCAAAACATCTTGTTCCTCCCAAGCATGTAACATTTGCCAGATGTCTAACTTGAAATCAATCAACCACTTTTGATTGGGAATAAATAGGGTTTGATTTTCTTTTCACGTGTCGAATATCTGGATGCTAATCTGTATTTTTCGAAGTGGTTAAAATAAATATTTTGCCTACTACATATTAGTTTGCTCCTGCATGGATCAGACGATTGGAGGGTGTTGTGTATGTTCCCTGAAGCATGCTGGTTCAGGGAAGAGTTAGTTTGGTGGGAACATTGGCAGTGAACATCAGGAGGGGTCCAGATCTCTGCACATTTAGTGCACTGGTTCAAGAGTCCACACGTTTCCTTCAAAGATCATTACCACTGGTGGATTAGTTGATGAATAGAGATTTGGAATTGGAGGAGTGGGTGGGTTCTAATTATGCATGTTGAATAGAAACTTGGAAGTGGTCGAACTATTTGGTGTCTGGTCACACGTTTAGTTTAAGGATACAGTGTGGAAACAGGCCCTTCAGCCCACCGAGCCCATGCTGACCTGTGATTCCTGCACTCTAGCACTATCTAGCGCACTTGTACAATTTTACCAAAGCCAATTAACCTACGAACCTGTACATCTTTGGAATGTGGGAGAAAACCCAGGCAGTCACGGGGAGAATGTACAAACTCCGTACGGACAACACCCATAGTCAGGATCTAACCCGGGTCTCTGGCGCTGTAAGGCAGCAACTCCACAGTTGCGTCATCATGCCTCCCTATGTCGAATAAGGACTTGAAAGTGGTAGACTCCTTGGTCTCTGGTCTTACTTTTTTTTAATGGGGACTTGGAAGAGTGTTGGATCCTCTTGGTACCTGTGAGAAGAAACATAGAATAAGTGTACTCGTCTAGAATAGAGACCAACCAAAATGGGAGTTGGTAAACACTCCAATAGCTTTTCTAAAGCACAAGGCTCAGTTGCCTCAATGTTTATGTCCCTCTATGGAATGAACGTGTGACTGTGATCTCATCTCAAGGTATAATGGGGGACATACAGCCATTAATGTGCTATTCTGACAGGTATTGAATTTGTTTCCTCTACAGGATGAAGCAGCTGAGAGCAGTGAGCAGGCTTGGCTGGCCTTTGGCACGGCAGTAATACACCGACCATCTTACCTCCTTGTGAAGACCCTCTCTCTTCTTTTGATCTGGAGGTGGGGTGAGAGGGAGCTTTTGCTTCCCGAAGCTCTCGGCCAACGATGGCAGGGGAGAAAGCCAGGCCCAAAGTGATCGATGCCCAGAAACTGGCCATCCTGCTGCAGAACAGCCTGGACAGTACCCTGGTGATAGACAGCCGCTCGTTTGTGGAGTACAACGCTTCCCACGTGCTGAACTCGGTGAACATCTGCTGCTCGAAGCTGGTGAAGCGGCGGCTGCAGCAGGACAAGTTCTCCATCACTGAGCTCATTCAGCCTTCCTGCAAGATGAAGGTATTGTCCCTCCACTCTCTTCCCACTTGACCCTTCATCCCACAGCAGTGCTCCCCTGAAGAGGCAGGAAGCATTAACCCAAATGTACACTCACCGCTACCTTCAATCCTTTTTATGTGATGTTTGTGCATGTGGGTTTATTTAGTTACAGTCTGGTTGAATCTACATGTGGCTCTGATTTTTGCATCCTATCTCCATCTGTCGGCCTCCCTCCTGTTCCCAGCTCTCCCTAAATGTTCAAAGGCGCTGCTTGGTTTTCTGCCCCACACACCCTCCGTCCTTGGCTTAACCTGCTCCGGCTCCTGTGCAAAGCCAATAAAACTACTCATAATGAAAGAGTGGATTAAGCTGGTGCTCTCGGCCTTGTGGTGATTGGATATTAATGACATCATTGCCCTGACCCTGTGGAGCTAAATACTGTGGCAGATTGAGGGGACAACGCACAGCTTGCTGCCTGGCAGTGAGCCTGTGTGATTGATGCAGGGTGATTATGTGCCGCTTGCAAGCTTAATTATAATTTTGCCATCTTGAAGTGTTGGATATATATTGGACAGTGCCAGGTTTGTTCTCTCTCTCTCTGCTCCACCACCCACCTCCTTCCCTTACCAAACCCTCTGACTAAATCTCCCCTCAAGCCCTTGCTAATTTTTTTTTGTGTTCAAGAATTGAGCTCTCCCCATTCACTGTTAGATAGTCAAGGAGTCGCTCGTTTCAAATGCCATATCCGTTTCGTCCAGGGGTTGCACAGTGGTGCAGAGGTACAGTTGCTGCCTTACAGTGCCAAAGACCCGGGTTCGAGCTTTACTCTGGGTGCTGTCTGTACGGAGTTTGTATGTTCCCCCTGTGACCGTGTGGGTTTTCTCTGGGTGCTCCAGTTTCCTCCCACACACCAAAGGTGTACAGGTTTGTGGGTTAATTGGCTTTCGTAAAAATTGTAAATTGTTCTTAGTGTGTAGGATAGCGCTAGTGTACGGCGTGATCGCTAGTCGGCGAGGACTCTGTGAGCCGAGGGGCCTGTTTCCACATTGAATCTCTAAAGTTTCTTGACCGATGCCTTCATTCATCTCACTACTCATTAACTGGTTTATGAGATAAATCAGCTGCCCCTGAGTGTCAGAGTGTAGTTAATCTGTGGAACTCATTGCCACAGAGGGCTGTGGAGCCCAAGTCAGTGGATATTTTTAAGGCAGAGATAGACAAATTCTTGATTAAAACAAGTGTCAAAGGTTATGGGGAGAAGGCAGGAAAATGGGATTAGGAAGCAGAGATCAGCCATGATTGAATGGTGGAGTACACTCGATGGGCTGAATGGCCTAATTCTATTCCTATAACTTGTGAACTTGTAGCAGTGACCAGCCCATCTGAACTGCAACTTAGGCACTTTCTATTGATTAAGGTTCATTAAAGGTTTGTTTTTAAAAAATCATCGGGGTTCCCTTGATGACTTGGTTGCTTAAGGTTCTGCATCTCGCATTCTGCATTTTACCCAGAGATGGGGAAGTGAGAACCAGATGGCATACTGTAGGTTTAAGGTGAGGGGGCAAAACATTTAATAGGAACTTGAGATGCAAATGTTTTTTACACAAAGGGTGGTGGGTATATGGAACGAGCTACCGGAGGAGGTAGTTGAGGCAGGTACTTTCACAATGTTTAATAAAGATTTTGACAGCTATATGGATAGGATAGGTACAGAGGGATATGGGCCAAATGCAGGCAGGTGGGACTAGCATAGTTGGGGCATGTTGGGCCAAAGGACCTGTTTCCACACTACCACTCCAGGTCCACCATTGATAGAAAGATTATGATGTATTATTGACTGAAGACCAAGGATTCCACCACCAGCTCAAAGAGAACCAGAGCTCACCGTCAAATGGACCATGTTTACCTTGTGTTATCTGGTTGCTGCAAGGATGTTTATACATACCAAAGTGCAAAAATACTCCTAATAATTACACCTAACCATCCACAATGTTATCGGTGCAATCCTTCTAGCCCACTCTCACTTGTGTGTGCAAGGGGGAAAATTCCCAAAATGGTTTCTCGGAACAGGTGTACTTATCTGAAGTAAACATAATGAAATAGTTGTGCACATTGAAACTGTCTCAGCCAGTACTTTCCCAGAGCAACTCCAGACACCCCACCTTAGGTTCCAGGCACAGCATAGTGTGAACTCAACACTGATACTCCTATGAGTTAAAGTGGTAAGGCTGTGTGACACTGGTGTGACTTGAGAGATATTGAAAAGGGAACTGTGCAACTTTCAGCACTCTGTCTGTGTAGGAAAGAACTGCAGATGCTGGTTTTACCAAAGAGAGACACAAAATGCTGGAGTATCTCAGTGAGTCAGGCAGCATCTCTGGAGAAAAGGAATATCTGAAGTTTCAGGTTGAGACTCTTCTTCAGAGTGAGAGGCAGGGGAGATGTAAATTAGTATGAAAAAGTACAGAACAAATCAGAGGAAAAGTTACACAAAGAACTGCAGATGCTAGTTTACACCAAAGATAGACACAAAATGCTGGAGTAATTCAGTGCACCAGGCAGCATCTTTGGAGAAAAGGAATCGGTGACGTTTCGCGTCGAGACCCTTCTTCAGACTAAGAGTCGCTGTTCGTTTTCAGCATTTCCAATATCAATAGTCAACAGCAGACGACTCTGTGCCCTTCATGCCATTGTGCTCTTCTGCTGTTTACAACGACAGTAAAGCAGCAGCTTCCCTCAGTCTTTTCAAGTGTCCAAGAGCATGGCTTTACCAATAGCTGTAACGAAGTGTACTTGGGGGAAGAATCAATGGCTCCACTAGGACCAGGGAATGGCAAAACTTGGCAGGAGGAAGAGAAGACCATAGCTGAACTCTGCAAACGCACACTCTGTTTTACCGCTTAAGGAGCAGATGAAGCAAAAAGGTGTATGGAGCCCATTCCATGCTCTACTGAATGTTTCTTGTCAAAGTGTTTAAGCCAGTAAAACTGTACGCTGACAGTCAAGCATCCATTTACACTATTCCCACACTAATCCCATCTTTTTAGACTTTAGACAACAAGGAACCAGGCCCTTTGGCCTACTGAGTCCACACAGACCAGCAGTCACCCCGTACACTAACCAACACACACTAGGGACAATTTTACAACTTGCCAAAGCCAATTAACATACAAACCTGTATGTCTTTGGAGTCTGAGAGGAAACCGGAGCACCTGGAGAAAACATGTGGTCACGGGGAGAATGTACAAACTCTGTACAGACAACACCCGTGGTCAGGAGCGAAGAAACCCTGGTTTCTGGTGCTGTAAGGCAGCAACCTAATTCTTCCCACGTTCTCTTAAACTTCCCACTCCCTTTCTCTTCAAATTTTACAAGTCATCTACGCATCAGTGGCAATTTAAAGCGGCCAATTAATATATAGAGCCGCACGTCTTTGGGATCTGGGAAGAAACCAGTGTGCAAAGTGGAAAATTGCACATGGTGACAGGGAGAACATGCAAACTCTGCATAGACAGCACTGGAGGTCAGGATTGAGTCTGGGTTGTCACTACTCTGATGTGGCAGCTCTACCCATTGTGCCACTGTGACATCTCCTGAACACTAGGCTGGTGATATTTTCTTTGAACAAAGTCTGAGGGTAGAATTGCTTGAGGTATGTAAAATTGTGAGAGACTGGGTGAACGTGACGGACAAGTTCTCTTTGGAAGAAAGCACAGTTACTGAGCAGCATTGTTTAAATTAATTGTGAGAAGAATTAGAGGGGAGTTGATGAAGACGACAAGCAGTGGAGGTCCCGAACTCACTGGAAATATTGGAGGAGGTAGAAAGTCTCAAGTTTTTAAAAGGTGTGTTGACGAATTCTTGAAGAGACCTAGAAAAGCAAGACCCGAAGGAGCTGGGAAGTGGGACTGATCTGAAATCCATTTTGGTTAGTTTAGTTTAGAGAAACAGCAGGGAAATAGACCCTTCTGCGCATTGAGTCCTCACCGACCGGCAATCCCCGCACATTAACACTACCCAACACACACTAGAGACAATTTTACATTTATACCAAGCCAATTAACCTACAAACCTGTACTTCCCGAGTGTGAGAGGAAACAGAGGTTCGCAGAGAAAATCCACGCGGTCATGGGGAGAAACTCCATACAGACAGCACCCGCAGACAGGATTGAACCCGGGTCTCTAGCACTGTAAGGCAGCAAATCTACCGCTGCGCCATCTGAAATTCATTTTGCCTACCATGGGCCAAAACGGCCACAAGGGGCGCCACATGATGGCAGCCTCTGCCTACAGTATGTCTGTTTTTATGTCCATCTTTTTTAAATTTTTAGTCTGTTTAAAAAGTATGCGTTGGAATATTTCTTAGCATTTTTATGTGGGGGAGGTGGGGAGGGGAAGGGGGAAACTGGTTCCCAGCCACTTCCTGGCGAGGACGCGATTATTCTCCGAGTCGCATCCTCACCTACCAGCTGGATTGGCGCGGCCTTTCCTGCCGGAGACAGACCAGAGCTTCAGCAGTGGCACAGCACTTGATTCATCGCGGGGCGGGCGATAGATGAAGTTTTGAGTTGGGACCCTTGCCCCGACCCAAAACTTCACCTAGCCATGTTCTCCAGGGATGTGGCCTGACCTGCTGAGTTACTGTAGCATTTGTGTCTTTTCTTTGAGTTGGCACTCATGAACAAGGATAGAACATCATGTCTCTTCTTTAGTCAGAGGGTGATGAAGCTGTACATTCATTGCCACAGATGGCTGTGGAGGAGAAGTTAATGGATGGAGAATGACAGATTTTTGATTACTAAGAGTGTCAGGGGTTATGGGAAGAAGGCAGGATAGTGGGGTTGAGAGGGATCGATCAGCCATGATTGAATGTTGGAGCAGACTTGATGGGCAGAATGGCCTAATTCTGCTCCTATAACATATGAACATGAATAATTTTAAAGGATCATTTATATCCACCTCAGTAAACTCAACATAACATCATCGGCACCTGTGAGAGGATTGAATTGTAAGTCTTGATTAGTTCCTCATGATTTGAACCCACAGCCTTGTGACTCAGAGGAGAGTGTTCTCCTAAGTGCTGGGCTGATCTGAGGTCTGGGACGTGTGTCTATTCAAATGCTGGCCGTTATCTTGCTGCACTTTAGCACCATGTGTGGCAGATTAGCTGCTTATGCTTGAGGCTTCGATTGCTTCCTAACCACTGCTCTCTATCAAAATCATCAGCACTCATCGTTTAAATGGGACATCAGAAAAGATGTTGATTTGTTCACTGGGGAGAACAAACAGTTGGAGTTACTGCTAAACATCTGTGTCCTTGTGGCAGCATGTTTATCCAGTGCACTCAATCGCATCGGTGAAAATTACTTCATTTGGTAAATGTGGGGGGGAGAAAGGGAAGGGCAGGAAATTTTTCACTAAAGAAAATATGAGATTAAGGTTTGTCTTGTGCAGTGTCCCATTAGTCACCTTCAGTTTAGTTTAGGGATACTGCATGGAAACAGGCCCTTCAGCCCACCGAGTCCTCACTGACCAGTTGTGCCTGCACATGTACACTATCTTACACAGGTGAGGGACAATTTTACACATACACAGAGCCAATTAACCTACATATCTGCGCGTCTTTGGAATGTGGGAGGAAACCGAAGATCTCGGCGAAAACCCACGTGGCCACAGGGAGAATGTACAAACTCCTTGCAGACAGCACCTGTAGTCGGGATCGAACCCGGGTCTCTGGCGTTGCAAACGTTGTAAGGCAGCAACTCTACCGCTGCGCCACCATGGCTGCCCACCTGTTAGCTATTCCGCCCACAGTTGGGTACGGCGGGGGGGGGGGGGGGGGGGGAGATACATGAAAGTTGATGGGGTGTTGATGCTGGATTTTGCTAATGAGATCTGATCTACCTTCTGATCTGAACTTCCAACCAAGCAATGCATAAGAGAAATGAGAAAGCAAGGTTTGACTGGCAGGGGAATCGATTACTCTTTCAGATGTTATTGTCACCATGAAAGTCAAACGGAAACAGGTATGTAGAGGAATAAATCTGGATGTACAGACGCCAGCATTTTCTGACCTGCAGACCGAACAGAGGATGGTTTTTTTAATGATGAGAGCACAAGGGAGAATTTCCACACAAGCCTCTAGTAGCTAGCACTGCCTGCCTGAGGTGCAGACCTGTAAAATAGGCCAGGAGACTGTCTCCATGGCAACATATCAAGTAATAAGCTGCAAATTTTGTAGAAACGTGGCTGTGTTGGTACTTCATAATTCAAGTGAGAAAGAAAAAGCCATCCAGAGAACTGCCTGGATGGCTATGTTAGATGGTACACAAAAATGCTGGAGAAACTCAGCGGGTGCAGCAGCATCTATGGAGCGAAGGAAATGGGTAACGTTTCGGGCCGAAACCCTTCTTCAGACTGATAGGGGGTGGGGAGAAGAAAGGAAAAAAGGAAAAGGAGGAGGAGGAGCCCGAGGGTTGGGGGAGGGGAGGAGACAACCAGATGGCTGATGAAGGGGAGGGGACAGCCAGGGCTAGCAGAATTGGGAGAATTCAACGTTCAGGCCACCAGGGTGTAGACTGCCCAAGCGGAATATGAGGTGCATTTCCTCCAATTTACGGTGTTGCTCGCTGTGGCCATGGAGGAGACCCAGGACAGAGAGGTCAGATACGGAATGGGAGGGGGAGTTGAAGTGCTGAGCCACCGGGAGTTCAGGTTGGTTATTGCGGACCGACCGGAGGTGTTCGGCGAAACGATCGCCAAGCCTCCGCTTGGTCTCACCGATGTAGATCAGCTGGCATCTAGAGCAGCGAATGCAATAGATGAGGTTGGAGGAGATGCAGGTGAACCTCTGTCGCACCTGGAACGACTGCTTGGGTCCTGGAATGGAGTGGAGGGGGGAAGTGAAGGGACAAGTGTTGCATCTCTTGCGGTTGCAAGGGAAAGTACCAGGGGAGGGGGTGGTATGGGAGGGAAGGGAAGAATTGACAAGGGAGTTACGGAGGGAGCGGTCTTTGCGGAAAGCAGACATAGGGGGAGATGGGAAGATGTGGCGAGTGGTGGGGTCACGTTGGAGGTGGCGAAACTGACGGAGGATCACTTGTTGTATGTGACGGCTGGTGGGGTGAAAGGTGAGGACTAGGGGGACTCTGCCTTTGTTGTGAGTGGGGGGATGGGGAGAGAGAGCAGTGTTGCGGGGTATGGCAGAGACCCTGGTGCGAGCCTCATCTATGGTGGAGGAGGGGAACCCCCGTTCCCTGAAGAATGAGGACATTTCAGATGCCCTGGTGTGGAACGCCTCATCCTGGGAGCAGATGCGGCGTAGACGGAGGAATTGGGAGTGGGGGATGGAGTCCTTACAGGAAGCAGGGTGGGAAGAAGTGTAGTCCAGATAGCCATGGGAGTCGGTAGGTTTGTAGTGGATGTCGGTAAGGAGTCTATCACCTGCGATGGAGATAGTGAGGTCAAGGAATGGTAGGGAAGTGTCGGAAATGGTCCAGGTCTATTTAAGTGCCGGATGGAAGTTGGTGGTGAAGCGGATGAAGTCAGTCAGTTGTGTGTGGGTGCAGGATGTGGCACCAAAACAATCATCGATGTAGCGGAGGTAGAGGTCGGGGATGGGGCCCTGGTACGCATTGAACAGGGATTGTTCTACGTACCCGACAAAGAGGCAGGCGTAGCTGGGGCCCATGCGTGTGCCCATAGCTACGCCTTGTATTTGGAGGAAATGGGAGGAGTCGAATGAAAAGTTATTAAGTGTAAGTACCAGCTCCGCTAGGCGGAGGAGGGTGTCAGTGGCCGGGTATAGATTGCTTCTACGGTCGAGGAAAAAACGGAGGGCTTTGAGACCATCCTGGTGGGGGATGGAAGTGTACAGTGACTGGACGTCCATGGTGAAGATGAGGGGGTGGGGGCCTAGAGAGTGGAATGCGCGGTACCCGGCCACTGACACCCTCCTCCGCCTAGCGGAGCTGGTACTTACACTTAATAACTTTTCATTCGACTCCTCCCATTTCCTCCAAATACAAGGCGTAGCTATGGGCACACGCATGGGCCCCAGCTACGCCTGCCTCTTTGTCGGGTACGTAGAACAATCCCTGTTCAATGCGTACCAGGGCCCCATCCCCGACCTCTACCTCCGCTACATCGATGATTGTTTTGGTGCCACATCCTGCACCCACACACAACTGACTGACTTCATCCGCTTCACCACCAACTTCCATCCGGCACTTAAATACACCTGGACCATTTCCGACACTTCCCTACCATTCCTTGACCTCACTATCTCCATCGCAGGTGATAGACTCCTTACCGACATCCACTACAAACCTACCGACTCCCATGGCTATCTGGACTACACTTCTTCCCACCCTGCTTCCTGTAAGGACTCCATCCCCCACTCCCAATTCCTCCGTCTACACCGCATCTGCTCCCAGGATGAGGCGTTCCACACCAGGGCATCTGAAATGTCCTCATTCTTCAGGGAACGGGGGTTCCCCTCCTCCACCATAGATGAGGCTCGCACCAGGGTCTCTGCCATACCCCGCAACACTGCTCTCTCTCCCCATCCCCCCACTCACAACAAAGGCAGAGTCCCCCTAGTCCTCACCTTTCACCCCACCAGCCGTCACATACAACAAGTGATCCTCCGTCAGTTTCGCCACCTCCAACGTGACCCCACCACTCGCCACATCTTCCCATCTCCCCCTATGTCTGCTTTCCGCAAAGACCGCTCCCTCCGTAACTCCCTTGTCAATTCTTCCCTTCCCTCCCATACCACCCCCTCCCCTGGTACTTTCCCTTGCAACCGCAAGAGATGCAACACTTGTCCCTTCACTTCCCCCCTCCACTCCATTCCAGGACCCAAGCAGTCGTTCCAGGTGCGACAGAGGTTCACCTGCATCTCCTCCAACCTCATCTATTGCATTCGCTGCTCTAGATGCCAGCTGATCTACATCGGTGAGACCAAGCGGAGGCTTGGCGATCGTTTCGCCGAACACCTCCGGTCGGTCCGCAATAACCAACCTGAACTCCCGGTGGCTCAGCACTTCAACTCCCCCTCCCATTCCGTATCTGACCTCTCTGTCCTGGGTCTCCTCCATGGCCACAGCGAGCAACACCGTAAATTGGAGGAAATGCACCTCATATTCCGCTTGGGCAGTCTACACCCTGGTGGCCTGAACGTTGAATTCTCCCAATTCTGCTAGCCCTGGCTGTCCCCTCCCCTTCATCAGCCATCTGGTTGTCTCCTCCCCTCCCCCAACCCTCGGGCTCCTCCTCCTCCTTTTCCTTTTTTCCTTTCTTCTCCCCACCCCCTATCAGTCTGAAGAAGGGTTTCGGCCCGAAACGTTACCTATTTCCTTCGCTCCATAGATGCTGCTGCACCCGCTGAGTTTCTCCAGCATTTTTGTGTACCTTCGATTTTCCAGCATCTGCAGTTCCTTCTTTAACACTTTGGCTATGTTAGATATTGAGTTTTCTCCCTTACCCCTCCCCTCCCTTGCACCTACATTCCTTCCTCTGGCCTCCCAATTCACAACTCTTCAATCATTTAGTCTCACACCTTTTTTCCATCACCAGTCTTTGTCCAACTATCTGCCTATCAGAACTCCACCACCCTCTGCTCCCCCCGCTTGCCTGTGTTCACCTGCCACGTTTTGTCCTGTCGTCCTCTTCTAGCTTTCTTCCAGCCCCCCCTCCCCACAATCAGTCTGAAGAATCTGAAATGTCACCTTTCCTCCTGGGATGCTGCCTGATCTGCTGAGTTACTCCAGCTCTGTCTTTTTAAAAGTGTTTTAGTTTAGAGATACAGCGCGGAAACAGGCCTTTCAGCACACCGAGTCCACACCGACGAGCGATCCCCGCTAACAACAGCAATAAGTGTCCGCTCTACCTGTTATATTTGAAAAAGGATGGTGGGAAATGAGAACTGGCAGTGGAGGAGGAGATGGCAGGCTTGTTAGAATGTGGCTTCGACCTGAAGCATTGACTTGTTTCTCTTTGCTGCCTGAGTTTATCCAGCATTATCTGTCTAATCTCGCCCAAAATGACTGTGTACAGCAGCTGTGACAGTCTGCTTGCTTTGACTTCATGATGAGCAAAAGGAAAGTTACGGCAACAGAACTTGATTTTCCAAAGGTGCAGATGAACGCATGCACATGGAGACGTGCAGACCCAGAGCATTAGTGCATGCACAGCTCGCATGCATACAAACGTGCACAAAATATATACATGCCAATATGCAGACAAGGAACAGATGTATTTGCATGCATAGATGTACAGATCTTACACACATACATAGTCACTCATGTGTACCGTATGGTTTTTTTTTAAACGTTTGAACTTGCTGCTCTGGTTCATTGTAAGGAAATGACAAAGGAACTCAGCAGGCCAAGGGTGGCTGCAGATGTAAGGTTGTAAGCTTCTGTGGAGACCATCTAATCTGCACCCATCTCTCGGGGTCAAAAGAATGCCCTGTTTGCCGAGGGAATGATGTCACTGCAGGCACCATCTGTTTCTTTCGGGAAAGCTGGAGAGTCGATATGGGAGACGAAGTGAGGCAATGCACACAGCTACTGTGTGCTGCACAGATTACAGAGAGAACCCTGGAATGGAGCAGCAGCAGGGAGAAAAATACTTGGTTATTTTGTGGCTCTTTGGAGGTTTAGCCTTGTAAAGTGCATGAAAGAGACTTCTATAACAAATCTTGTGTTTTATGTTTTCCCAGTCCTTCTGGGCAGGGAGATGGAAAATCTCACGTCTATTCAGTTTTTTTTCCCTCCGTGCTAAGCATCTGAAAATAGTTATTTTTGTTCCGGAGTGCATCATGAATATGATCGTCTTATTAAATCTCAGTGCTGTGTCAATGTGACAGGCATTTCTGGTCAGACTCTTGATGTGATCTTGGCATCAGTCAAAAAGTGGGTGATGTAGAAACAAGGAACTGCAGATGCTGGTTTACCAAGAAAAGGCACAAAATGCTGGAATAACTGCAGGTCAAGGAGCATCCTGGAGAACATGGATAGATGACGTTTTGGGTCAGTGCCCTTCTTCAGGCTTCACTAATGTTTAGTTTAGCTTAGAGATACAGCAGGGAAACGGGCCTTTTGGTCCACTGGGTCCAGCGATCACCCATACACTAGTTCTGTCCTATGCACTGGGTACAATGTACAGAAGTGAAGAGGGGGCAGACAAATCCCGCTCCCCACTGCAATCAGTTTCAAGAAGGGTCGCGACTCGAAAGGTCACCTGTCCATTTTCTCTAGAGATACTCCCGGATCTGCTGAGTTACTCCAGCATTTTGTGTCTGTCTGGTATAATCTGCACCTGCAGTTCCTTGTTATTACAGATGGAAAACATGGTAGCAGCAGCAGTTTTTGATGCTACATCTCAGCTGTTGGGACCCAGGTTCGATCCAGAACTCCGGAGCTGTCTGTATGGGCTTTGTACGTTCTCTCCCTGAATGTACTCTGGTGCATCTTTTTTCTCCCACATCCCAATGACATGCTAGAATGTTAATTGACTGATGGAAATGTTGGTTAATAAGAATGAAAGAAGGGAATGATGGACATATGAAAAATAATAAGTTTCAATGGTACAGGGAAATAGGGAGAGGGGGAATGGGGCATATGACACCGGGTCCATGCTAGCTCCAGGGAGCGATGAGCCGAAAGGTCTCTTGTCTCATTACAATGCACGATGGCTAGTTGCTCTATGTTGCCGAGATGTGCATGTTCCCAGCGCCCTGCCCCAGCAGTGCTCGAGTGTCTGAGCTGCATTATGTCATGTATAAACAATGCATGGATGCACTTTAGTTGTATGATGTCACATCCATGGTAGTTATTTGCACATCTGTTTTGCATTTGTATGTTTTTGTGCAACTGTTAAAATAGAGACTGGTGAAATAGGCTTTGTCATTCTGTTACAACTTGTGTTATCCACCCTTTATATCCCTTGGATTGGTTAGTCATCAGACTAGTTTTTTGTTGTTCTGGTGGAGACCTTTCTGCCCCTTACATGTTTTGTTATCTTATGAGGAGTGCAAAGGATAGCAACATGGGCGGTTGACATTATTGCCATTGGGCGAGCTGTTTTAAAGCAGCAAGCTTAGCTTGGGCTCGGAGCCAGGGATATAGCAGAAGAGGGCAGCACAGTGGCGCAGCTGGTAGAGCTGCTGCCTCGCACCATCAGATGCGGGTTCAATCCTGACCCCGGGTGCTGTCTGAGTGGAGTTTACCTGTTCTTTCTCTGACTCAGTCATTTTCCTCCCAGTGCTCCGGTTTCCTCCCACATCCAAAAGATGTGCTGGTTTGTACGTTAATTGGCTGTTGTGTCGTGAGTAGATGAGAAAGTAGGATAACATAGAACTAGTATGAATGGATGACCGGTGGTCAGTGCGGACTTGGTGGGCCGAAGGGACTATTGCCATGCTGTATCTTTAAACTAAGCTGGTCAGAGCCCAAATGAAGTAGTAAGTTTTAGGATTAATTGGAGGGAGGGTCAGGTGTAACATGAACAAACTTTAAAAAAATGGAGAAGCTCTAAATACTCTGCAGCTCAGAATGGATTTCCAACGTTAAAGCAAAATGTGACCTGGATGTTCTTAAAAGGTACACTGAGCTGAAAACTGATAATAGCTTCCTTTAATTGAGAAGGGGAGCTCCTACCAAGAGATGATCTTCCCAATTCTTCATAGCGTGGCTTCTCAACTGGAGTGAGCTTCCAGTGGAGTAATCCTCTCTTCACACTGGGTGTGGCCACAGATTGACAGCGTTTGTGTACATTAGGTCATTGATTGCATGGAACATACTGCAGAGCTTCCACCCTTGAATCCGCTAGAGGGAGAATGCCAGCCCTTCAAGGTTATACTGGGTTCCCTGGGATTGAAGATTCATCTGATTATTGCAAGCAGCCCAGGAGATAACATTTCAGTGTATCTAAAATACAAGTGCTGTAGTTTGCATTATTTTGCTTCACATTTTCCTTCTTTAATTATAAAATAAGTTGGGGATGGAAAGAAATAAGTGACGGTTGTTTGAACAGTGGAGGAAGTTGGAGTTGGCGGGTCTTTTAAGTAAACCTCCAGAATTTTGTACATATGGTCGTGGGAGGGGGTCTGTTTGGTGTGGATTGTTCATGTTTTGGATTTTGACAGCAACTTGTATGTTCTACAGCTGTCCACAAGAGATAATTTGATAGAAATTCTTTCTGGGCTTGACGAGTGGGATTTAGAGAGGACATTTCCTGTGGCTGAAGAATCTAGACCCAGGGATCATGGTTTCAAAATAAGGACTGTTGAGGACTGAGATGTGGAAAAATCTCTTGTGGACAGAACATAAAAGAGTATAGTGTACGAACAGACTCTTCAGCCCATAATGACTGTGCTGAACATGATGCCAAGTTAAACTAATCTCCTCTGCTTGCATGTGATCCATTCCCTGCATATCCAAAAGCCTGTTAAATGTCACTGTTGTATGTGCCTCCACCACAACCTCTGGCTGCACGTTCCTGCCACCAACCACTCTCTGTGTCGCCAATAATAACCTACCCCACACGGTATCTCTGAAGTCTAAAGTTAAAGTCTAAAGTTCGTATAAACTTGGCCACTTTCACCTTAAAGCTAGGCCCACAAGTCTTTGACATTACTGAGGTTGATGCATCTCTGGAATTCTCTACCCTAGAAGGTTGTGGGGCCTTGGCCACTGTTTCCATCCCAATATATATGGAAATTAATAGAATTTGGAAAATGGCAGATAATGGAGCTGAGTTAGAAGAGCAGCCATGACCTTGATGATTGGAGGAGCAGGCATGAAAGGTCAGATGTCTGACTCTTATGCCTAATTTCCAAATGCCAAATCAGTTTTTACTGGTGGGTCAGTGATGGAGAGAATGAACAGTTTTGAGTGTTTATATATTGGATGACCTGTCCTGTCCCCAGCATATCAATGTGATTATGAAGAAGGAGCATCAGTGCCTCCATTTTCTTAGAAGTTTACAAAGATTTGGTAAGCAATGAATTCTCCCACTAAATGTCTACAGGTGCACTGTAGAAAGTATCCTGACTGGCTGCATTATGTTATTGTGCGGCACTTCCACCACGCAAGACACAAGAGGCTGCAGAGAGTAGTGGAGTCGGCTCTATCCATCACAGGCACAGCCCTCCACACCATTTAAAACATCTACCCGAGGTCCTGCCTCAAGAAGGTGGCAAGTATCATCGAAGATCCCCAACATCCAGCCTTTCTCTCTTCTCATTGCTACCATGGGGCAGGGGTGTATAGAAGCCTGAATCCCACATGCCAAATTCAAGAACAGTTACATTTCTACAGCCATGAAATTCTCGAATGGACCTACACAACCCTAATCCTATTTCAGCAATGGAATACTGCAGACTACCTATTCAACTACCATGGACTTGGCGGGTTTTTTTCTGACTGTGCTCTGCATTAACATCTTGTTTCTGCACAACCTTCTTCTTTTCACTGTCTTGCATAATGTATGTTTTGTGTGTTATTTCGGTATGTGCCAGTGATGCTGCTGCAAGAATGATTTTCTTTACATCTACACCTCACTGTACTTGTGCATCTGACAATAAACTTGACTTGACCATAGCAGATGGGCACAGCGGCAACACAGTCACTGGGCTGGCTGGATCCTGTCACCTTCTGTTTATGTCGCGGCTGTTTCAACAATCAGGTTTTTCTCACACTCTGTACACAGCGTGATGTCTTCATGTCGCCCCTTCCCTTTTTCAAAGGCTCTCTGTATATTGGGTTGGGGTGAACGGGGGCATGGAGAGGGGGTGGTAGGAGGTGTTGGAGATGGTTCTTGTAGATATTCTGGTTGGGAGTGGTGTTTGGCCATCCTGCCACTGATGCCAGACTGTAGAGATGGGAGAGCTAATGGGGTTGGGAAGTCATGATGATTACAAAATGTTGGAGTAACTCAGTGGCTCAGGCAGCTAGATATCTGGAGACAATGGATAGATGATGTTTCGAAATGTCACCTCGCCATTCTTCCCAGAGATGCTGCCTGACCTGCTGAGTTACTCCAGCATTTTGTGTCTATCTTTGGTGTAAACCAGCATCTGCAGTTCCTTGTTATTACATGATAATTACATATGCATCAGTCTAGAGCAGATTGAAAGGACTTTCCTGAGATATTACTTTTAATGCTTCATCATTGTTGTTTAAGAGGTAATTTGGAGAAATTCTGGTGTTGCCAGGGCAACAGAGTTTCCAGACAGTTGGATGTTAATCCTATTAATACCTAAACATGCCTTTATTTCACAAAAGGACACAAAGTGCTGGAGTAACTCATCAGGTCAGGCAGCATCTCCGGAGAACATGGTTAGGGGACATTTCAGGTCGAGACCCTTCTTCAGACTGATTGTAGGGGAGGAGAAGAAAGCTGGAAAAGGGGAGAGGCGGGACAAGTGTGGCAGGTTATAGGTGGACATGGTATTTTACTCCCTCCCGTGTGAGTTCTGCAAGTCACAAAGGAGTATAACACATTTGCCAGTGAACTGGCGAATATAACAGTAGTGGGCAATGTACAAGCATTCCCGAACTCTGCTCCGGCCACCTGATCCCTGGCATTTCAGCCATCCCTGGCTCTGGCACACACCAGCCCTGCATAAGGACACTGGCCCCGGCCACTCTCCAGCTCCCATGCTTTGGCTATGCTCCCTGCTTATACCCGGCGCTTCCGAATCGCATCAACCAGGCGCCAAACCATCAGAATTTCTGCACAAGCAAATGCTGGATTATCAGGAGTTTTACAGTGAAAAGGATCTGCCGGGATATTTGTGAATGGGGAATGTGGTTGTCTGCTTACAATTCTTCCTTTAGGTACCATACAGTTCCACATGTTGATTTTTCCCTACATATTAAATCTCTATGCCATGGAGTATTAGAGAGGTCGGCACAGAGCTCGCGGGGACTGAGCTCGGGTTTAGTTTTTAGTTTTGAGATACAGCACAGAAATAGGCCCTTCAGCCCACGGAGTCCACATTGACCAGTGATCCCCACACACGAACACTATCCTACACACACCAGGGACAATTTACACATACACCAAACCAATTAACCTACATATCTGTATGTCTTTGGAGTGTGGGAGGAAACCGAAGATCTCTTAGAAAACCCAGGGGAAGAACGTACAAACTCCGTACAGACATCACCTGTAGTTGGGATCGAACCCAGGTCTCTGGCACTGTAAGGCAGCAACTCTACTACTGCGCCACCACTAAGAATGTGCAGAAATATTTGAGATGAGAGGGATGCATGCAGCTAGATCTCAAACACTTCACACCTTGGCTTTGTTGGCTACAACAGATAAGGGGAATGGTCCCAATACTTCCCACATTGGGTGGCTGGGGAGGTGCCCAGTGCGGATGCCTTTGGATGAGCTTTAGTGGCTGAGAAATGCAGAGAAGCAGCGTCTGTAAACACTTTGAAGGGTTGCCAATCATTGTGTAGTCCAAGAGTTAAAGATTAGTCTGACAGACAATGCCCAGAGCAGTCTGGAGAAGAAAAAGAAAATTGCTGGACCATTAAAGAAAATCATGTGCACGTATATATTATTACAATTAATGTACTCCCTCATTTTTTACACTAATAAAAAGGAAAGGTTGAGATTAAGAAAAAAGAGAAAGTGAAGGAAAATAGTGAAGGTGTAAAAACATGACAACAAGAAAGAACAAAGACCCTGTAAGAAAGAAATTATAAAGAAAGGATTAAGAGATAGACCCTAAAGAAGAAGAAAAAAGAAAAGGAGGAAAAAGAGAAAAATAAATACTTTGTTATACGCATCACGCAAATGGGATATACCAACTCTCCAGCTTTCATCCCCCTTTACCTGACCTCAGTTTTTTTGTTTTTAAGTACTTTTGCACCCTATACTTGTAATAATTCTATGAATGCAGACCACGTCAGGTGGAAGTGATCTGGTTTACCTGCCAGGAGGAGTCTTATCTCTTCTAGGTGTAATGTTTCGAACATATTTGGAATCCACATGTTTATAGTTGGTATTGGAGCATTTTTCCAGAATTTTAGGATTAACTTTTTTCCAGTTATTAACCCATAGTCTATTAATTTCTTTTGAAACACATTTAGTTCAGAACTATCTTCCGTTGTTCCGAAGATAATCCATTCTGCTTTTGGTATCAGTTTTATTTTAAATAATTTTGTAAAGATTTTGAAAATTTCAATCCAAAATTTTTGAATTTTTGTACAAAAAACAAATGAGTGCGCTATAGTAGCTTCTTGAGATTGACATTTATCACAAATGGATGATACATTTGGGAAAATTTTAATAATTTTAGTTTTCGAATAATATAATCTATGTAAATTTTAAATTGTATTAAAGTGTGTCTTACATTAATCGAACATTTATGCACGTTTAATAAATGTTCATTCCAGCTTTCCTTTGAGATTTTAATAGCTAATTCTTGTTCCCAGTCTCTTCTAATACCTTCCGTAGATGGTATTTCTACATTTAAGATAATATTATACAAATATGATATTAAGTTTGCTGATTCAGCTTTTATCTGCATTGCTTCATCCAATACATCTGCTGAGATATTATAATGATCTTTTGTATATTTTTTCAAATAGTCACATATTTGAAAATATTTAAAATATTGATTATTTCCCAGTTTATATTTTATTTGTAGTTGTTGGAATGATAGTAATTTTCCAGTTTCATACAAATCACCGAACGTTTTAATTCCTAGTCTATCCCATTGTATAAAAGATTTGTCTGTAATAGAGGGATTAAACAAAGGGTTATTAACTATTGGAGATAAAAGCGATAGATTTCTTAATTTTAAATTTTGTTTTATTTGTTTCCAAGTTCTGATTGTACTATGTATAATTGGGTTTTTGTTATAATTTATGTTATTCAGTTTCATTGGTGAGAGGAGGATCGCTCCAATGTTTCCAGAGGAGCAGTCCTCTCTCTCCATTACAATCCAGTCCACTTGCTGAGCAGAGTTGTCCATCAGTTGGATCATATTTTTAATATTTACTGACCAATAATAATACATGAAGTTAGGGAGTGCTAAGTCCCCTACTACTTTAGCTTTGTTCAAGTGTGTTTTCATTGTATTCTATGTGATTTATAGTCCCATATAAAATTAATAATATCTGAGTCCAGTTTAAAAAAAAGCTTGTTTGGTAGGTATCTAGGAATTGATTGAAATAGGTATAAAATTTGTGGTAAGAAGATCATTTTTATTGCATTTATTCGGCCTATTAAAGACATCGGAAGCATTTTCCAAAATTTAATTAGTGTATTTAATTTATTAAGTAAAGGATCAAAATTTGCTTTGAACATGCCTTGATATGTTCTAGTGATTTCAATACCCAAGTATTTTAATTTTTCTGTAGCTATTTTAAAAGGGAATTTTAAAAGATCTGTTGAGTCTTTTGGTTTTATTGACATAATTTCACTTTTATTCCAATTTATTCTGTATCTGGAAAAAGATCCAAAGTCCTCAATTAGATTTAATATGTTTGGTATAGTAATTTGAGGTTTTGTAATGTACAATAATATATCATCCGCGTATAAGGATATTTTATTATTTGAGTATTTAGTATTATACCCATGGATATCTGGATGTGTTCTAATTTTTTCTGCTAAAGGTTAAAATCGTTGGATGCTGGACGAAATGGGGATTGTCTGATGAGGGGGGGGGGGGGGGAGAGATGTTGAAGAGGGATATTATGTGATGAAATCTCCAGGAATCTGTCCAGCCAGAGTTGGCAACCCAAATACTTGGGAACTGTGTATGGTGCAGAAAGAAAAGTTGGCTCACGCTAAATTGTGAGAGACCGAGTAGGATGTTGGGGCATGATCATTTTAAAATGCCTCCATGCTGGTTAAAGTCAGGTCATCTTAAATGGGGCAGGAGTGTGCGGCTGTGAAATAAATGTGCATGATCCATGATATCACATGGTTGATTAAAAACATAGAAACATAGAAAATAGGTGCAGGAGTTGGCCATTCGGCCCTTTGAGCCAGCACCAACTATATTACAAAAAGTCTGATCTTGACCGCTTTTGGCTCGCTGTGCTGTGATTTCCGAGAGAACGCCGCCACCTACGGTCGTCATTTTTGGCCACCTCGCTCAGAGCCCCCCTCCGCCTGCCTGGACTGGAGGATATTTCCCATCGATGAAAAATCAGAGATATATTAATGTTTTTTAAAATGTTGCCATTCTCTCTGCTGCCCCTGCTGGTGGGAGGGGGGGACTATAAAACCCGGAAGTGGTGTGCCTCACTCAGTCTCTGCAAGATGGAGGAAGCGAGAGGTTCACGTCTCTCTGAGCTCTGAATAACATGTCTACTCAACTGAGTGCCCTTAATGCGGTTTGAAAATGAAAATATGGTTGGTTTGAAGTAAAAAGGCAGTGCAAATGGTTGTTTGGGGGGTTTGGATTGAAGTAAAAAGGCAATGCAAATGGTTGTTTGGGGGGGGGTTGGGTTGAAGTAAAAAGGCAGTGCAAATAGTTGTTTGGGTGGTTTTTGGGTTGAAGTAAAAAGGCAGTGCAAATGGTTGTTGGGGGGGGGGTGGTTGGGTTGAAGTAAAAAGGCAGTGCAAATGGTTGTTTGGGGGGGGTTGGGTTGAAGTAAAAAGGCAGTGCAAATGGTTGGGTGACATTTTTTACTTCAAACCAAAACCCCCCCAAACAACCATTTGCACTGCCTTTTTACTTCAACCCAAAAAAAACCCAAGCAACCATTTGCACTGCCTTTTTACTTCAACCCGAAACCCCCCAAACATCCATTTGCACCGCCTTTTTACTTCAACCCAACCCCCCCCCCCCCAAACAACCATTTGCACTGCCTTTTTACTTCAACCCAAAAAAAAACCAACAAACATTTGCAAAAATGGATTTGAATTTGGTGGCCTTGCACTCTGCTTGAAATGGAATTTCAAGGAATAGCCGTGAGACAACTGCCAGCCCACCAGCCGTGAGTGAGCTGCCAGCACATCAGGCTTGAGGGACTGAGCTGCCACCCCCCCCCACCGGCCACCAATATTGGAATTGGTGGAGAAGTGGAATATTGCGTTGGGGGACCAGCCCTCCCGTGTGAACATGGGACCCAACGGGTCCCACTTAGTCTAGTCATTCAATATAATCATGGCTGATCATCCAATTTTAGCACCCTGTTTCTGCTTTCTCCTCATATCCCTTGATTTCATTAGCCCTAAGAGCTATATCCAACTCTCTCTTGAAAACATCCAGAGAATTGGCCTCCACTGCCTTCTGTGGCAGAGAATGCCACAGATTCACAACTCTCTTGGTGAAAAAGTTTTTCCTCATCTCAGTCCTAAATGTCCTACCTCTTATTCTTAAACTGTGACCCCTGGTTCTGGACTCCCCCAACATCGGGAACATTTTTCCTGCATCGAGCCTGTCCAATCCCTAAAGAATTTTATATGTTTCTTTGCCCTTCCCCTGTTATCCGCTCTCATCCTTGTAAATTCCAGTGAATATATGCCCAGTCAATCCATTCTTTCGACCATCCACCAATAGACTGATGTTGGGAGTGGTTTTCAAAGCTATGCATCAGTGATGAATCAGAGGCTTTAATGTACATGATAGCGTCATGCATAACCTGTCAGCAATAGCTCAGTGGTTTCCTCATGTGAGCCAGGCGGCTGTCAGTTCAAATCCCACTCGTAATCTTCAGTGACAGCCCAGCCCAGTACTTGGAGACTGCCATACATGCTGTGGCACTGATTTTTGAGTGTGATGGTCTTGCCCTCTCTCAAGTTAAAATATCAACAGGTCACTTGCAATTAGAAGTAAAGCAAATCATTCTACCTGATCTCCTAGCCAATATTATTCCACAACCTACACCTGTAATAATGTGTAGGAAGGAACTGCAAATGCTAGTATACTCCAGCATTTTGTGTCAATCGACCTGTAATAATTTCAGTTTAGCTTGGAGATACAGCATGGAAACAGGCCCGTTAGCCCACCGAGTCCATGGCGACCATTGATCACCTGTTTGCACTGGTTCTATATTTTCCCATTTTCTCATCCCTTCCGTACACACTTGGGACAATTTACAGAGGCCAATTAACCTACAAACCCCCTCGCCTTTGTGATGGGAGGAAACTGGAGCACCCGAAGGAAACCCACACAGTATAAACACCATACAGACAGCACCCGAGGTCTGGATTGAACCCGAGTCTCTGGGGCTATGAGGCAGCAGCTCTACCGCTGTGCTACTGTGCTGCCACATCTGGATTGAGGCTTGGATAGAATGGATGTGGTGAGGATTTTTCCACTAGTGGGAGAGTCTAGGACTAGAAGTCATAGCCTCAGAATTAAAAGATGTTCCTTTAGGAAAGAGATGAGGAGGAATTTCTTTAGTCAGGGGATGGTGAATCTGGAATTCTTTGCCACAGAAGGCTGTGGAGGACGTCAATGAATATTTTTAAGGCAGAGATAGATAGATTCTTGATCAGTACAGGCGTCAGAGGTTATGGGGAGAAGACAGAATGGGGTTAGGAGGGAGAGATAGATCACCCGTGATTGAATGGCAAAGTAGACTTGGTAGGCTGAATGGCCTAATTCTGCTCCCATCATTGATGACTGTATGTATCATCTGCGTATTACCTCGTGTTGTTTGTGAGATTGTGCTGCATTCAAATGGCTGCCATGTTTTCCCACATGGAAATACCAATGGCATCTAAAGGTTACTTCATTCAGAGTAAAGATCTTTAGGACAATACAATGATGCAGCTATCTCACAGCTCCACCAAAGATGGATACAAAGTACTGGAGTAACTCAGCGGGTCAGGCAGCATCTCTGGAGAAAAAGGGTGGGTGACGATTTGGGTTGGGGGCCTTCCTTGATCCACATTCACAGTACACTCAGTATACTCTATAATCCTGGGTTTGTTCCTGACCTCCAATGCTGTCTGTGGTAAGCTTGCACACTCTCCTTGTGAGTGCATGGGTATCCTCTCTGCTCTGGTTTCTTCCCACAGTTTAGCAGTATATTAGGTTAATTGACAACTGCCTCATGTTAATTGCCTCATGTGTGGTAGGAATAGAGGGGTATTCAGGCTCAAGTGTGGGAGAATAAATGACAGAGAAATAAAAGGGAGAATGGGAATTCCCTGAGAGCCAGCATAGACTCAATGGACCAAATGACTCCTTCTTTATCATTAATAAATGTAAAATAAGGGACCTCCTGATGCCAAGAAAGGCTGTGAAAATGCCTAGTTAGTTTCAGAAGATGTATGTGCCATGTGAGTTTATGTAAACCTTTCTTTTGTGTGAGCGTGCACAAGCTGACACATCAGACGCAGTGGAAGGAGAGGTTTCTGTGCGTCTGAATACTGCAGTTTGCAGCTAACCACCAGTCCTCGCTCCAAGGGACAAGGCAGCAATCCGCAGCCTCTGCTTCAACATTCTTGTGGAGTGATGTATTGCAAACCTGTTCTCGCTATGTTACTGCTCCAGGCACATGAAAGAAAACAAGAATGACTCAGATCCCAAAACGTAAATGACGAACCAAGGGTTATGGCTGACTTGGGTGGGCCCCAGCATATGTGTCTTTAAATCTGATGGGAAATCAGCTTGAGCAGTGAGAGTGAGGGGTAAGAGTACTCTGTTACAATGCATGGTGTTTTCATTTGTGGATGTACAGCCTTGACAGGCTTCAATTACTACATGGGTCTGGTATGAAGCTGTTGCCTGTAGTAGCAACTCGCATGAGAAGGTTGGAATGCACAGCCCTCAGCTGGAAGGATATCCTCCTGTGCATTTGACTCCCATTTGGAGCATAAACAACAAGGAACGTTTCTCTGGAAGCCACTCTGACATTGTCATATGGAATGCAGTTAGTACAAGTGTGATTTGCTAGCCTGCAAGAGAGTTGCACATCCCTGAGATTTTATCACAAGCTATTACATCCAAGTACTCTATGCTCAAGCACTAACCCATTGGGAGCCTAATCCTCATGGAGTCATACAGTGTGGAAACAGGCCTCTGCCTAACCTGCCTACACCGGCCAACATGTCCCAGCTACACTAGTCCCACCTGCCTGCATTTGGCCCATATGCCTCTAAACGTGTCCTACGCATGTATGTGTCTAATTATTTCCTAAACGTTGCAACAGTCCCTGCCTCAACTACCTCCACTGGTAGCTCGTTCCATACACCTATCGCCATTTGTATGAAAAAGTTACCCCTCAGATTTCTATTAAATCTTTCCCCTGTCACCTTAAACCTATGTCCTCTGGTTCTCGATTTTCCCCGTACTCTGGTCCAGAGACTCTGTGCATCTACCTGATCTATTCCTCCCATGATTTATACACCTCTACTAGATCACCCTGCGCTCTAAGGAATGTATGTCCCTGCCTGCTCAACCACTCCCTACAGCTCAGACCCTTGAGTCCTAGCAACATCCTCGTAAATCTTTTCTGTACCCTTTCCAACTTGACAACCTCTTTCCTGTAACATGGTGCCCAGATCTGAACACAATAATCTAAATGCAGCCTCACCAACATTCATCTAGTTACCACACTGACTGGAGTATCACAACTCTCCTCTTTTCACTAGATAGTTCGTGATGGTCAGTCTTACTGCCTTTCTATTCTACCTCCGATATTTTATTTTAATATACTGTAACCCAGAAATCTTCTTAGTCAATTTCTAACATCAGATGCATCTTCTCACCTACAGTCTGCGACTTTTTAGTTTAGTTTAGAGATACAGCAGCAAAACGAGCCCTTCGACTCGCCGAGGCCGCGCCGACCGCCGATCCCCGCACACTAACACTATCCCACAAACTCTAGGGAAAATTTGCATTTGTACCAAGCCAATTAACATCCAAACCTGTACGTCTTTGGAGTGTTGAAGGAAATCAGAGCACCCAGGGAAAACCCCACGTGGTCACGGGGAGAATGTACCAACTCCATACAGACAGGATGTAACCTGTGATGATCGACCCTTAGTCAGGATCGAACCTGGGTCCCTAGTGCTGTAAGGCAGCAACTCTACTGCTGCACTACTGTGCCACCCCTTGTGATCTTTCCACCCCTCCACTCCTGGTGTGCCCACTGGTTTTGGTCTTCAGTTGAACTAACCTTGTATACATTTTATTGTGAAGTTTACTGCATTTAATATTCATGCTTGAGATCCGATTCAATATTCTTGTGATTTTCATTGATTTTCCCCAAATCATTTGAGAATTACCTTGTGCAGACAACAGTCAAAGCGTTGCTGCATATTTCCATCCCTTCTGAGAATGGGGACTTTTCTTGGTGCAGTTTTGCCAGAACCGAGACACTTTTTCAAGACGACTGCATAACTAAAAGTTAGCTCTATCACCAAAAACAAAAAGAGGGAGTGCAGCAAAGATTCACCAGACCGGTTCCAAGAAGGCAGGTGTGTCATGTAGGTAGAGATTAAGCAGGCTTGGCCTCCATTCTCATGATTTTAGAGGAATGGATAGTTGAAAGCTTGACTAGATACAGGAAGGTTGATTCCCCTAACCGAGGACTTTAGAACCAGGGGTCAGGGTCTCAAAATAAGGCATAGGTCATTTGGGACTTAAATGAAAAGAAAATCTCCTTATTCAAAGAGTAGTAAATGTTTGGGAATTCTCAACCCCAGTGGACTGTTGCTGGACATGAAACATAAAACAGTACAGTCTGTACAAAGGAACTTCAGAGCTTGGTTACACTGAAGATCGACACAAAAGTACTGGAATAACTCAGTGGGTCAGGCAGCATCTCTGAATAGAAGGATTAGGTGACGTTTTGAGTCAAGACCCTTCATCAGACTCTTCGGCCCACAATGTTTGTGCTGAACACAATGTTAAACAAGATAAACTGATCTTATCTGCCTGTACATGATCCATATCCCTCCATTCCCTGCGACTATCCAAAAGAAATCTATAAGGCACAGGTAAGGCCACATTTGGAGTATTGTGAGCAGTTGTGGGCACCATATCTGAGGAAGGATGTGCTGGCTCTGGAGAAGGTCCAGAGGAAGTTTTCAAGAATGATCCCAGGAATGAGTAGGTTAACCTATGATGAGCGTTTATGGGCACTGGGCCTGTACTCGCTGGAGTTTAGAAGAATGAGGGGGGACCTCATTGAAATGTACAGAATAGTGAAAGGCTTGGATAGAGTGGATGTGGAGAGGATGTTTTCCACTAGTGGGATAATCTAGGACTAGAGGTCACAGCCTCAGGATTAAAGGACGTTCTTTTAAGAAGGAGATGAGAAGACATTTTTTTAGTCAGAGAATGGTGAATCTGTGGAATTGTTTGTCGCAGAAGGCTGTGGAGGCCGTCAGTGGATATTTTTAAGGCAGAGAAAGATAGATTCTTGATTAGTACAGGTGTCAGATGTTATGGAGAGAAGGCAGGAGAATGGAGTTAGGAGGGAGAGAAAGATCAGCCATGATTGAATGGCGGAGACTTGATGGGCTGAATGACTTAATTCTACTAATGACCTTATGAAATGACTGCACAGTCATTGATTTGTTTATAGCTGAGATTAAATGTTTTTTTGGATTTAGATGAATCAAAGGATAAGGGTGTAGGGCCGGGCCACAAGGTGGAAGATGAGTTTGTTGAATGGCAGAGCAGGCTGGAGGGGCCAAATGGCCCACTCCTCCTCCTGTTTGTTATGCTATCGTGCAAACACATTCTGCTGAGCCCAATTGCTGCTCTCGTTTCTGCATGTCCAGCAGGGGTCACCAGAGGATGACTTGCACCATGAACAACGATCTGTCTTCTCCTGGGCATTTGGTTGTCCACACCACTCTAATGTATTGAACACGGGTTCATCACATGACTATTGCCCCCAACTGTCCACCAAGTAACTCCAACCATTGGTCACCAGCATGTCTTTCCACTTGGCAAGCTGCCAGCTGGGAATAACATAGAATTGCTATGAAATGGGCGCTTGATGGTTAGCACAGACATGATGGGCCAAAAGGCCTGTTTCGGTGCAGTATGATTTGGCTTTATCTTTCACTAAAAGTTATTCTCATATCATGTATCTGTACACTGTGAATGGCTCGATTGTAATCATGTATTGTCTTTCCGCTGACTGGTTAGCACGCAACAAAAGTTTTTCACTGAACACGTGACAATAAACTAAACTAAACTATGTCTCAAGCCAATCAGAATGAAAAACAAGTTTTCTTACACATGATTGGATGTTCATGACTGTCAACCAGAATATCTTTTCCATCATGAATGTCTGAGGAAAGGTCTCGACACGAAACGCCACCCATTCCTTCTATCTAGAGATGCTGCCTGTCTCGCTGAGTTACTCCAGCATTTTGTGTCGAATTTCAGTATAAACCAGCATCGGCAGTTCCTTCTTACACAAAATGAAGTGTTCAACGGAAATGATTAAAGGTACACACAATTTGTTTTACTATCCTGATGTTTTTTTTACAGGTTTATATTATAGTGTCATGGAAATAGTTTTCATTTTGGTGGATTGCCACAGCTCAGGGTATTGAAGACAGTTACACCAATCCCCAATTCACACCTTGCTTAACATCCAAGAACAGTAGAGGATAGAGTTTAATCATGTCATCTCCTCCACCATGGGGCTTGTTGTGTCACCAATAAGGACAGAAAATGCTATAAGCACTCAGCATGTCAGGCAACGCCTGCAGAAAAAGAAACGGAGTGAATGCTTCATGTCTGAGGCAAGTTCTGCCAAAGAGTCATGATCCGAGACATTATCTCTATTACTCTTTCTACAGATGCTACCTGATTTACTGTTGCCAGCATTTTCTTTTTTTTTTCAGACATCCAGCATCTGCAGTTCCTTAATTTTCAGGCCTGAATTCGCTTCTGCATCTGTAGTTTTAGTTTTAGAGATACAGCGCGGAAACAGGCCCTTCGGCCCACTGGGTCCGCGCCGACCAGCGATCCCCACACATTAACACTGTCCTACACCCACTGGGGACAATTTTTACATTTTTACATTACAATTTTACATTTACCAAGCCAATTAACCTACAAACCTGTACGTCTTTGGAGTGTGGGAGGAAACCGAAAACCTCGGAGAAAACCCACGCCGGTCACGGGGAGAACGTACAAACTCCGTACAGAGAGCACCCGTAGTCGGGATCTAACCCGGATGTCCGGCACTGCATTCGCTGTAAGGCAGCAACTCTACCGCTGCGCCACCGTGACCGCTGTAGTATATACAACTGTAGTTTATTTGTGATTTTCATTGCCAGTGCCAACAGGTATTGCACCCTCAATAATCTCTGCTTTGAAGCAAAAATCTGCTGTTGTTTTCCGCCAAGTATGCGGCACTGCATTTAAGTTTGATCCCCATAGCTTAAGCAGTTGATTTTCTTCACGAATTACCCATCTACTTCACTGAGGAGCAACCTCAACTCAATTTATTTTTCTTTCGTCCTGCCAACAGTATCACCCTTCCTGCGCCTGGTAGTAGCTAGCCCAAACTTGGGGAACATGATCTTTGGCCTGTGATTCATGTGGCACTACACAATATTGAAGAGCATATGTACCAGCTGGGCTAGAGTGGTGAGGGATTACCTGGCTTCACGTATGTAACCTAATGATGTGGCCTTAATAAAAGGCAGCCAAACTATTGAGGCCATCCGTGCTAATCCAGAGATTGCTGGGAGGTCTTGGGAAACTCTGCCCTCCCTAGGGTGATGGTTTATCCCAAGGATTCCAGCTCACACACACTGTGATGCTGAAAAAATATTATACTAGAAAAGTGTTTTTTCTGGTGGGAGAAGCTTTATCACTAATATAAACCTTAATCATGAAAATGAACATAATAGAATTGTAAATTAAAAAAAAATAATTCAAGCACTTTTTCATCATCATTCTTTCATTTTTCATCATTAATTTTATTATTTTAATGTTTCGTTTTCCCGTAACTATTTATTACCGAGTTGAACTGTTTCTTTTCAGTGATGCAAGTCTGTACCCTGCACATTGCTTCCCAATTCGGTTTCTAAGCTGGAATTTCAAACATTTGCAGCCTTAACGCTGTTGTTGATGTTTCTTTTTAGTTTAGGTTAGAGATACAGCATGGAAACAGGCCCTTTGGCCCACCAAGTCTGTGCCGACCAGCGATCTCCGTACACTAGTACTATCCTGCACACAAGGGACCATCAAAGCCAATTAACCATCAAATTTACAATCAAAGCCAATTAACCTACAAACCTGTACGTCTTTGGAAACCGGAGCACCCAGAGAAAACCCACGCAGTTACGGGGAGAACATGCAAACTCTGTACAGACAGCACCCGTAGTCAGGATAGAACCCAGATCTCTGGAGCTGTAAGGTAGCAACTCTACTACTGCACCACCGTGCCGTCCAGGAGTGTCAGCCTCTCTGATAGATTGCCTTATATTGAATTGACAAGGTCCATTTATAGCCCAGTATCTTCAAACCCCCAATATCCCCCAACGCAATATTCCACCTCTCCACCAATTCCAATATTGGTGGCCAGTGGGGGGGGGGGAGCTTTCTGGAGCGCTAGTATAGGTGTTGTGGGCCGAAGGGACTGGTTTCCAGAGGACCAGTATGGACATTGAGGGCCGAATGGATTCTTGGGCTGGCAGCTCAGTCACTCAGGCCTGGTAGGCTGGCAGCTCAGTCACTCAGACCTGGTGGACTGGCTGCTCAGTCACTCAGGGCTGGTGGACTGGCAGCTCAGTCACTCGGGGCTGGTGGGCTGGCATCTCAGTTACTCAGGACTGGTGGGCTAGCAGATCAGTCACTCAGGGCTGGTGGGCTGGCAGTTCACTCACGGCTATTCCTTGAAATTCCATTTTAAGCAGAGTGCAGGCCACCAAACTCAATTTCATAGCATTTCAAGCAGAGTGCAGGCCAACAAACTCAATTTCATAGCATTTCAAGCAGAGTGCAGGCCACCAAACTCAATTTCATAGCATTTCAAGCAGTGCAGGCCACTAAACTGAATTTCATAGCATTTCAAGCAGAGTGCAGGCCACCAAATTGCCAAACAACTCATTGCATTGTCTTTAAGTTCTAACAAATCATTTATTGCAAGTACATTGCAGACTCACAGTTCAATTGATTCACAGCTTAGAATGACAGTTGTGGGACTCCCCCTCGCGATCTTCCAGAGTGACTGACTCGCATCCAGGCATCCGGGGTTTGATAGTCCTGGCCCCCCCCCCCCCAGAAGGGGCGTTACCTTCATCATGGTGATTGACAGGCGAGAGGACCAATCAGTTGATCTCAAGATTTTTTTAAACACTCATAACTTTTTTTATTTTTCATCGATCGTAAAACTCCTCGGGGCTGCCTTAGCAGAGGAGGACTGTGAGAAAGATGGCCAAAAATCATAGCGATATATGGTAGCGTTTTTTCTAAAATCAATATAGAGCACAGACAGGAAGTGGTCAAGATGAGACTTTTAGCTATATAGATATTCTTGAATAGGACTCAGATTAGATTAGGCTGGACTGGCTTTTAAATGACCCCTTCCATGGGAACTCCTCAACATGTAATAGGCGTCTTATGTAAACTCATGCTTAAAATTCTTTAAGCCCACTGCTTTATTTTCGAGTTGTCCTCTTGGTTGTGTCAGTAGTTATTGCCGTCGCATGTGGCCATGTTCCCATGTGGTCTCCATGTGGGAGCTCCCCCCGTGGTCCCTCCCTGCATACCCCCTCCCGCAGTCCCCGGGTCAGAGCTCCTCCAGTGGTCTCCCACTGTTATTACACTGTACAAATAGTACATTTCTGCGTGTTCAGTGACATGTCCATTTCCGACTTATGGAACATTTGACTTGCGCAAGGGTCCGCAGGGCGTAATCCTTGCATAAGTCGGGGAGTGTCTGTATCCAGCGGAGTTACTCCAGCATTTTGTGTCTGACTTTGGTTTAAACCAGCATCTGCAGTTCCTTCCTACACCTTAGTTTAATGTCAGATACAAAATCAACCATGGGGTTTAGTTCATAGACATAGTTAATTCATGAGCTGAGGAGCCCCTTCATTTCCTGCACCCGAGCATCCCCGTTCGCTCATTTTCATCTCAGCTATTCTTGTTGGATGAGAGAAAGATAAAAGATAACTTCTGAAGAGAAGGATGAAAAGCCCCGTTTTGACTTGGTAAAAAAATGTGTAACAACTCCACGATCATTTCTGTAGTGTCTTTGATGTTGGAAAAGCTGCAACACACTGTATAGCCGTGAGAACAGACAAAACTAGCACTGAGCAAAATTAGTAGTTGTTACAAATATAACAAAAGGCTTGATCAAAGTTGAGAGTTTTAAAGAACGTCTAAAAAGTGCCATCATATGTACCGGCAACGGAACGATGGAATTCTTACTTGTTGCAGCTTCATGGGCCCATTAACAATTACACACAGATACATTTACAATAATCTGTAATACAATTAATTAATAATCAATAATACTAGGTAGACAGAACTTAATAGTGCAAAACCATTTTGTAATGCAATCAAAAAAAGTCCAGAGAAGATTCTAGTTGCTGAGGTAAGTTGTGGTTAGTGTTGTGCAGTGTTCAAGAACCTGTTCGTTGCTGGATGAAGCTGTTCCTGAACCTGGAGTTTAGAGCAGAATTTCAGACTCTACTTTCTTTCTGATGGTAGTAGCGAGATGAGAGTGTGGCCGGCGTGGTGTGGGTCTTTGATGATATTACTTGCTCCATGAGGCAGCTCCACGTGTAGATCCTTTCGATGGTGGGGGGGGTCAGTACCCGTGATGGAATGGGCAATATCTACCGCTTCCCTGCAGCCTCCTTTGTTCCTTGATGTTCTATTCAGGCCGTGATCCAAGCAGTCAGTATTCTCTACCGTACACCTGTAGAAGTTTTTGGTGCCATGATGAATCTTCTCAATCTTCTAAGGAAGATAGAGGCATTGATGAACTTGTGCAGAGGCCAGGACAGATCTTCAGGGAAATGCACACCCAGGTACTTAATGCCTCCACCATCCTGTTGGTGAATACATATTCATGGCTTTTCAATATACATCAATGATTTGGATGAAGGAATTAAAAGTTACATTAGCAAATTTGCAGATGACACAAAGCTGGGTGGCAGTGTGAACTGTGAGGAGGATGCTATGAGGATGCAGGGTGACTTGGACAGGTTGGGTGAGTGGGCAGATGCATGGCAGATGCAGTTTAATGTGGATAAATGTGAGGTTATCCACTTTGGTGGAAAAAGAGAAAGGCAGATTATTATGGGAAAAGGGAAAGTACAACGGGATCTGGGGGTCCTTGTTCATCAGTCACTGAAAGTAAGCATGCAGGTACAGCAGGCAATGAAGAAAGTGAATGGTATATTGGCCTTCATAAGAAGGGGAGTTGAGTGTACGAGCAAAGAGGTCCTCCTACAGTTGTACAGGGCCCTAGTGAGACCACACCTAGAGTGTTGTGTGCAGTTTTGGTCTCCAAACTTGAGGAAGGACATTCTTGCTATTGAGAGAGTGCAGCGTAGGTTCACGAGGTTAATTCCCGGGATGGCGGGTCTGTCATATGTTGATAGATTGGAGCGGCTGGACTTGTATACTCTGGAATTTAGAAGGATGAGAGGGCATCTTATAGAAACATATAAGATTATTAATAGTTTGGACACGCTAGAGGCAGGAAACATGTTCCCAATGTTGGGGGAGTCCAGAACTAGGGGCCATAGTTTAAGAGTAAGTGGTAAGCCTTTTAGAACGGAGATGAGGAAAAACGTTTTCACACAGAGAGTTGTGAGTGTGTGGAATTAATGCTAAGTGGAGGCCGGTTCTCTGGATACTTTCAAGAGAGAGTTAGATAGAGCTCTGAGGGATAGCGGAGTTAAGGTGCTGGCTCGATGAGCCGAATGGCCTACTCCTGCACCTATTGTCTATTGATCCTCTGCTTTCCCTTCCTGACGTCAACAATCAGCTCTTTGGTCTTGGTAACATTGAGAGCAAGATTGCTGTTTGGCACCATTTAATAAAATAATTAATCTCTTCTATTCATCATTACCCTGTAATCATCCAACAATGTTGGTGTCAGCTGCGAATGTAAAGATGCTGTTGAACCTATATCTTTCTAGATGGTTGTTGGGGTAAAGAGAGTGGAGCAGGGGACAGGGCATACAGCCTTGAGATGCTCCTGTGTTAATGGTCACCAAGGAGAAAGTGCCAATTCATACAGACTTGCCAATTTGTAC